>SSNR01000001.1:1520480-1628328 GCA_006937965.1 Callopanchax toddi
CATCATTATTCCATGGTTCTAATCTATAAAATCATCTCATCTGCAGTCATCTGGACCATGCAGTTCACAACAAGGACCATTTCAGAAATGTCTCTCCTGTGGAGAAGAATTCCCATTAGGACAAATCAGGGCTCACATTGATGAATGCAGAAGGTAAAGCTACACACACGAAGATTTGGAAACGTGTCATTTGCAAACACAATGAATGCCTCCTTTACTTATACATTTACTATGTTGTTTTTTTCACATTGTACTTGCTAAATTTGGCTATTTTTGGGTAGTACATTTAGCTCAGTAGATAGAGTGGCCAGTCTGGCAACCAGAGGGTCACTGGTTCGATCCCAGCTCCAGCTGGGTTACATTACTTTTCCCACCTGTGTGTGTGTGCATGGGTGAATGACTGTTGTGTTGTACAGCGCTTTGGGGCGTGTAGAACACTCTAGAAGGTGCTCTATAAATACAAGCCATTACGCAAACAACTCATCTGCTGTTGTCCTCTATATTTAAGACTGCAGAGCTATGGGGAGGAAGAAATGGTAATGTCAAATGAGGGAGCTGACCCACCACAAATTCAAGATGAGAAAATATAAAAATTTAAAATTATTTAAATAATCCATTTCCCAGACCACAGGACAGTGACACCGAAAGAACTATCAGCACATGCATGTCCGTGCCAGCTGATGAGACTGTGCCAGGCCCTGTCACACCACAGGAACATAGGTCTCATGCTGACACCAACTTTTCAACTGAGGAACACGGTACATTTTTTTATTACTATGGTATTTCTGTTATTCTTGTCCTTCACATTATCCTTCTGTATCTGAATGTACTATATCTTAACATTTTTAGATTGGATGAATGAGCCAGATCCAAAAGTTGCAGCAAAGAGATTCAGGGATGAACTCTTAAATAATCATGCAACAAGAAGACATCTAAATCTTGTATTGGATCTGGCAGTCAATGCAGAAGACAGAGAAAGGGAAATCCTCACATTTTATAAGATGGCTCATGTTGAATGGGCCTCACCATTAATTTGCACATTGAAGGGTAAATTTCTTACAGACTCAAATGACAACACAAACAACATAAGTGCTTTTCCTTTAACTACTGAGAACACTGCTTCTTAGATATGCATATAGTAGATCCCAGATTACTTCTTCATGTCATCAGCTTGCTGTAGTCACCTCATGTTTACAAAAAAAGAAGTAATAAGAAAATTAAGAAAGAAGTTTTAATGGAACAGAAAATGCATGCCTCTAGTCTCTCAATCTCAAAGTAGTAACTATCACACAATATTTTTCCAAATAATTAAGAGTACTAAGAATGTTTTATTTGTCCCTTGATTGACAGTGCAGTTTGTGTGACGCAAATACAGCATAAAACCATTCCTTCATAATTACGTTTTCTTAAAAATGAAGCTTTATTTGTCCTTTGTTTCTTTTAAGGCGATCCAGCAGTTGGTGATGGCGTGACCCGTCATTGTTTTGCAACTATCATGTCAAAGCTCCAGCATGGCTTTGATACAGCTTTTGGTAAGTTAAAACTGTTCTTGTTCCTGCATATGAACAGTATAAATGAGTGAATTAGTTTAACAGATGATTTAATAGTAGTGTTATTAATGTAGATTTTTATACATCACAGTATATATGGGGATGCTTGCACCTCAGCTTTCAAGCTATTATTCTTCATTACCAGCTTCTTGACAGAGAAGCAGTCTTAAGGTTTCAATACCCATAAACCCACACACCTTACGATTTGGTAGTACATGAGTTAAAGCTGCTATCTGGAGTTTCTCCCTTTCATGAATTATGCATGACTTTTTACAAATTTATATCAGTGATAGTCAGACCCTGTTCTATAAAATAAGATTCAAGAAGACTATTTTAAAATATATTATTAACTTTATTTTTTCTCTTTTTTGCCCTAAGGGGGCAATTTGAAGGCATAGTGAAGTAGCACAGACATAAACACAATCACTATCAACACACAATTAACACACAGTGAGAATATATATCTCATAGAAAGAACAACAAAGGAAAAACCTGGGTATCTAAGTTGGTATTTGGAGGGCAGTCACTCAAAGGCAGAGTGATGTGGGTGTGAGGGGTCTTTAATGATTCTATGCGCTAAACTACCTGTATGCTGGTCACATTGAAAAGTTAAGTTCCTCACCGGTAGTCAATGATCCGAGAGTACACGTTGACTGTACTCTATAGGTAAGGGGTAGGGAACCCTGGTCCTGGAGAACCGCAACACTCCTGATCCAGGTAATCAACAGCAGGAACAACAAAGATAGTTGGAAAACAAGCAGGTTGCAGCTCTCTAGACCAGGGTTCCCTGCCCTTGCTATAGGTGGTTTATGTACTGGAGGCTGATGGAGAAGAAACAGCATGTGATGGAGAATGTGATGACACTCTATGAAAGAGTAATTAAAGGCACACTATGTAACTTTTTCATCTTTTGAAATCTTGTCCTTGATCCAGTCTTAGCTAATCTGACCCTTTACAGGTTAATAAAAGTCCCTCAGTTCCATCTGCTGCTTGGATCCAGAATACCACGTTTGTAACTTCTGAGTCTCTGGTCCGGTGTCCTGAAGTCTCACAAAGTCACGTATCTCAGAGGGTTAGGCTAGCTGTTATGCTAGCTCCGGAGTGTTTTTAGCTCATGATTCCTGATTTTTCCCATCTCTCCCTGCTTGAACAGCTGATTTCTTTGAATGAGTGATGAACCGCTCCAGTAGAAAGCAGTGAAGGCTGAGGAGACATTTAACAGGTAGATTTAGGGCTTTCTGAGCAAAGATGATGTTTTTAAGACAGTGACTTAAAACGGACATTAGAGGGAGTTAAAGAACAAGCCAATACTGCATAATATACCTTTTTATATGTCATTAGAAAATGTTTCCAGACTCCAAAGGAATTTTGCTTACTCAGAAGGTAGAGCCGTTGCTGGCACTTTGTAGAATATCCTCAGTGTTGAAAGTGAATTTGAGGAGGTGGTCAAAGGTGGTCCCCAATAGTCCCCCACAGGCTTTTTGTGGATGATGATTGTGGCAGCTGGAGCCAGGTCTCTCTGCTTGTTGGAAAAGGTCACCACCATATCCTTGTTTTTACTGAAATACAGTTCCAGGTGTGCAGTGGTGCACCAGTCCACAAACTCCTGCAGGACCTGTCCATGGTTTGCAGTATGACCTGATAGCAGAGACAGTAGGACTGTTGTAGGTGTACTTCACCAGATGACTGTGGTCCAGGGGAGGAGGCGTGAGCAGAGTGATGATGGGTTAAATTATGTTGCCTTGTATAAATTGTAGTTGTTGCAGTTGTTTTTAATAACATGTATATTGTGGGATGGGGGCTGTTTGCTGTTTTTTAGGGCCTGGCGGAACTCTACTTTTTGTGGGTGAAGAAGAACACTTGGTTCCTTCCACTTCTCGGTTCCTTTTGGAGAGTGACTTCTTCATCGTAGCTGGTCGCATGATTGGGCATTCTTTCCTCCATGGAGGCCCATGCCTTGGTGGACTTAGCCCAGCCATTCTGCATGTGCTTTTTGGAGGATCTCAAGAAGAGGCAACAATAGATATCAAAGACTGTGCTGACCTTGACATCCGTGAAACAATCATGTTGGTATGTACCATTTACAAACATTTTAGAAATTAAGCTTCCAGTCATTAGTAATTTTGTTAATCTGTTCATTACAGCAGAGGTAAGTTGGTATTGAAACTGGCTGGGTGCACACTATGATACAATAGAGAAAGGGACATGACTTTAAAAACAAAAACTTTGGAAATGTTTTCAGACAACTGTGAACAGATGCTTTAGACCATTTTAAAAAACTCTGATAAAGTTTGGTTCAGTCTAAGCTTAACTGTGCTAACATTTACATTAAACTATAGTTCATTTTTTAATTGTCTGGGTTGATGTCAGTATTACTAAAAAATTTTGATAGATAATGTATAAGTTTACATTTAAAGGTTATTTTTTGGCTATGGGTTTCCTCTTGAACTATGGACCTACAATACACTGCTCAAAAAATAAAGGTAACACAAAAATAGGACTCCCTAGATCTGAACCGATGAAATATTCTTAATAAGTACTTTGTTCTTCACATAGTTGAATGTGCTGACAACAAAATCACCAAAAAGATCTTGATAATCAAAATTTTGAACCCATGGAGGTCTGGATTTTGGGTCACTCTCAAAGTGAAAGTGGAAAAAACTGCAGGCTGATCCAACTTAGATGTAATGTCTTTAAAACAAGTCAAAATTAAGCTTCCTATTGTGTGTGGACTTCATGTATCTGACCTCACTACAACACCTGGACATGCTCCTGAGGAGGTGGAGGATGATCTCCTGGGGGATCTCTTTCCAGACCTGGACTAAATCATCCGCCAACTCCTGGACAGTCTGTGGTGCAACATGGCATTGGTGGATGGAGCGAGACATTTTGCAGGGCTCTGGCAGTTCTCCCGTTCCTCCTTACACAAAGGTAGAGGTAACAGTCCTGCTGCAGGGTTGTTGCTCTCCTACACCCTTCTCCATGTCTCCTGATGTCCTGGCTTGTTTCCTAGTATCGCCTCCATGCTCTGGACTCTACGCTGACACGAAACGGCAAACCTTATTGCCACAGCTCAAATGGATGTGCTATCCTGGATAAGCTGTACTACCAGAGCCACTTGTGTGTGTTGTAGACTCTGTCTCATGCTACCAATAGAGTGAAGGCGCTGCCAGCATTCAGAAGTGAACAAAACATCAGACAGACAGAAAGCAGAGGAACTGAGAAGAAGGCTGTGGTCACCACCTGCAGAACCACTCCTTTATTGGGGATGTCTTGCTAATTGCCTATAATTTACACCTGTTGTTTATTCCATTTGAACAAAAGCTGTGAAATACATTGTCAATCAGTGTTGCTTTCTAACTGAACAGTTTGATTTCACAGAAGTGTGATTGACCTGGAGTTACATTGCGTTATTAAAGTGTTCACTTTCTATTTTGAGCAGTGTAATTGTATTTACTTTTTACAAACATACTTTTATTTGCTCATTTAATAAAAAATAAAAAAAAATCTGAAAAATTTACAACAAAATTATTGCAATGGATAAAGAAAGTGGCAAATAAATTTCGATTGGCAGTTATTGCAGAAATTTGCCTTTCTGTTTTACACTTTAAAACTGATTATTCTAATTTCCCCATGTCAGCTTGAAGGTACAGCTGAATTATCATCTGGAGATAGACAGTCGGTCAATGACTTGGCTCTGTCTTGGGACTTGCCTCGTGTTACATCAGAGAACAGGAGATGGTTACATGACAAACTACTCCTTCATGCTGTGAGTACTTAATTGTAATAAATGATTAGAAAGAATTTAAGTACTAGTTTAATTTCTCTGCCAACAAACATTCAGAAGATGTTTGAGAAAAGAACTTGTGGTTACATGTTGAAAGAAACTGATGTGTTTACAAAACCAAGATTTAGAATAAAAATTAAGGAATGGAGTATGTCTGTAAATGGTGTTAAATTATGGAATAATCTTAATAGGGAAACAAAAAAATCAGTCATTTAATATGTTTAAAAAATGTACCAAAATTGATGCATTAAGTGGTTATGAAAGAGTACATTGAACCAATGATTGTGATTGCATCTGGAAATGAGGACAAGACATGGATCATAATGAATCGTAGTGTTTGAATTTTGCATAGAATCTTTTTTTTTAAGTGTGGGCAGAAATTATAAGATTTTTTTCTTCATTCTGCTCCTTTTTTGTTCAAATATGATTTTTTGTTATGTATATCGTGTTTATGTTTTGTTTTGTTTGTTTTTATTTGAATGAAATAAACTTTGACAAAAAAAAATTTATACTTGAATATCAGGGATAGAGAAACTCAGATTTTTGATGCATCAAGATGCGCACATTGTTATGTCACCAAAAACTTCTAGGAAAACACAAAAGAGCAGGGAAAAAATTAATTCAGGTGTAATAAAAGGTTTTATTTTGTCTGGTGCTGAAAGAGGCACAGCATAAAACGAACATAAATAATCCCAGTTCTAACAATAACCTAAAAGGGTAAAAAATAAAACTAGCAGTAAGAACAATAATGATAATAAACACACAAATGCTGGTGAGAATCCACAGTGGAAAACTATTGACTAAAAACACTCTTTACTAACTAAAGAAGGGGAGACTAGTACAAAGAACTAAGGAACCACTAAGAGGTTATGGATTAAATAAGGCAAATACAGTTACCTATACACACACACAGCTCTGCAGGGCTGCTACACAAAAGGTCATACAAAGGCTACATAAAAGCTATAGGTCGAGCAACCAACAAAACACCAAGAGCCTGTTAACGAATAAGTCCAGCAAACAAAAACATGACTTCAAGCACCAGAACCAAGCATTCAAGGTAGATCACAGCAGTGGTTTGTTCCCCCTGAATGACTGAACAGAGCTTAATTTAAAGCCATCTTGATGGTTGATCACACTCAGCCAAGGGGCTTCTCGGCGTGCCTCTGTCCGTGGTCCTGAAAGGGAGAGCAGGCTGGCACCTTGCACGCGCTTTTCGGGGTGCTGAACACGACCAAAAGACGGGGACCGTAACGCACATTAACGATTATGAAATTATTTTTTAAATTTTTCAAATAAAATTTTAAATTTTCAAATAATTTATACTTAGTTAATCTGGAATGTTTTTGAATAACAGCTGTTATTTATGTTAAAAAGAAGCTCAAGTCCACAAGCATAATTTTGTGTGAAAGCTGTGATTTGGTCACAGCATATTATTTGAATGATTGCATTGCTGATTGCTTATTAATGAAAGATATTGGAAGTTCTTGTTGGGTTATTTAAAATGCTATGCTTGTAACACAGAACACATAGCCGGGAGGTGAGGGAGTATAAAGATGAATCAATAATAATTTCAATTTGGGATTGTAGCTCTAAAAATTGTAATAGTACTGTGAAGTACCTGATTATTCCCCCCCTTCTTAAAAAATAGATGTTGCTTTTTCCCTAAAATATGCTATTCTAAGTTGTTCTGCTTTTTCCAGGAAATAACAATTTAAACCTTATTGATATCAGGAGAAAATTTGCCAGCTTGTCTTTTCATATTTAAGCAATAATGCTATGATAATATTCTTTGCAGGTACTTGGAAGAACTTCTACACAAGTCAAGCACTTACGGCGTGGTTTGAAGGAAACTTTGATCTGGCCCTTTGTAACAGAGAGGAAAGATACTGTTCCCCTACTCTTCCCGAGAGTATCTGAGATTCAGTATACCTCACAGGTAAATGTTTAGAAATGACTGGTGTTATTGTACAAACATATTAGAACTACAATGACAATTGTGCCTAAATTTCATGATTTTTTAAAATTCTAGTTCTTTTTTATTTAAATCTTGGTTGTTGAGATACACTGCCATGCATGTTTTGAAGTACCATTTCCACTGACGAGTCTGGCTTTGGTACTCCATCTACTACTATGAGCACATAGTAGTAGATGGAGTCTTTAAGTTACATTTTTCTTCTGTAGCTTTCAAGCAGGTCATCACACTGTCACACAGAGTCCATGTCCAAATGTCTGATAAAATTTTCAATTTTAACATGTACTGTTTTCTTTACTGTTTTTTATTAATATTTTGCCAGATGGTCCTGGAAAAGATTACCTGGCCAACACGGAGCGAAGATGAGGACGCAGAGGTTTCTTTGGAAGATACATGTAGGATAACAGGATTTCTTCGTGCATTCATTGTGAATGGTAAATGAAATTTATACTTAGTCAATCTGGAATGTTTCTCAACCTTCTAGCTCCTATGGCACAGAGGGGGGAAAAGCATACATTTTTATTTAGAAACGACTGCCTTATGTCATGTCTATGCATTGGAACGATTGTTCTCTTTGTTTCATAGTTTCTTCATATATTGTAAATACATGCACATGGTTAACTGTCAATTATCAAGTGTGTGTGTGTGTGTGTGTGTATATACAGGAATTTTGAAATATTTTGTGCAGCCTTATTAATCTTAAGTTTCCCTTTTAAATCATTGGTGGTTAGGATAAAAATATTAAGTTAAATGTATCATATAGAAGACGCACACTGTGATATTAGAAAAGTGAAAACGTTGATAGGGATTTACAGAAAGTGTGCAATAATTGCTTAAAAAATTAAGCAGGTGAATAAATTTGGTCACCACAAAGTAAATGAAATAAATATTTAGTAGATCTACTTTTACATAAATAACAGCCTCACTTCCTATAGCTTCTAATGACAGTCTGGATTCTGTTTTAAGGTCATTTGGAACTTCTTTACAAAACATCTCAAGTTCATTCAGGTTTGATACTTCTGAGCATGGACATCTCCTTTAAAGCAGAATTTATTAACTTTCCAGTGTAGCCCCCTACTGCACCTACTGGTTAAAAGTTAAATTTCAACTGTCGTTAATCATCTCACTAGCCTATTGAACTAGACCATCAGATCTGCTCTGCAGACTTTTTTTATATATCCACATATATAGTATAGTTTACCAGGCTATGATCTCACAGCTGAAGATGGAGAACGTTCTCCTCCAGTCTGCCACTGCTTTTCAGCTAATAAGCTCCTCAGACAAGTTGTGGTATTTTACATTTTTAATGTATAATTATCCATCCATCCATCCATCCATTTTCTGTAGCCGCTTAATCCTCCACAGAGGGTCGCGGGGCAGCTGGCGCCTATCTCCAGCGGTCAAGGGGCGAGAGGCGGGGGACACCCTGGACGGGTCGCCAGTCCATCGCAGGGCCACACAGAGACGAACGAGACAAACAACCACACACCCACTCACACCTAAGGACAATTTATGTATAATTATTTTAATTATAATTTTATATTATGTATAATTATTTTCAGTTCTGAAACAGTCCGTCTCTCTCTGCTGTCAAAGCATATATGCCAAAAACAACACTGTTAGACTGAAAACAAAGAACTCAACTTTTTGGGAATAATTTGTTTTTTTCTTTTTTTGTAGCACCTCCACCCATCCTTGGAAGACTGGTGCAGTTCTGGGTTGGGTGGAATGTCCTTCCGAATGATCTGGATGTGGAAGTTGTTGAAAGCTTTTTCCCAAAGTCATCAACATGCTTTCACATGCTCAAACTCCCTGGTCATTACAGGGATTACAGCAGCTTTGAAACAGACCTCCATGCTGCGATTTCATCTAATGATGCTGGATTTGGATTGGTCTAAGGATAGCTTTTTACTTGGCATCCAACAAAAAAAGTGTTACCCATGTAGTTCTGAAATTGTTTAAGCCACAAGCTTTTAAAGTTTTAACTGTTGGCTTGTTTTATTAATGTTAATAGACATGCATGTTTCTCAAAGGGAGAAATGTTTTAAATACTCCCGTTTCATTTATGATAGTTCTTAGTATGCAGAACTCTACCAGCATTGTTTTTTCTTTTGTTTATGGATTTTCTAATACATTACATTGTCGTTTCTATCAGATGTATTTAAATTTTAAGTCATGCAAACACATAGTTACATGGCAGGAAGGTGAGGGAGGAGTTTGTATTGTTAATGCTGTGTTGTTGACACAAAGACAAAACACATTCACATATTTGGAACTATTTGAAGGAAGCCAGAATATTGTCCTATTTTATGTTTTAGTCTTTTCAGACATTCACTGTTAGTATGTTAAAAGTACATTTTGAATTGTACATAGCTATTAAAGGTTATTTTGTTAATTTGCTTTGATTTATTTTTCTACTTCATTATCTTAACCTTATAAACCACACTGTCAAAGTTTGATGTTGAATATTTTAATTAAAATATAAAACAGGGTTTCTTTCAGTTGTACAGCTAATTTCACATACAGGACAACTCCGGTGTGTTTTATAAATTCAACAATTTACAATGCAATGTCTCTTAAATAGAACTGATTAATATTTTAAAGCAGTAAATCTTTTTCATCTCTATCAGACATTTCCAAAAACCTCGTTCAGTATGCCTACAGTCTCAGAGTACACATTTAGCACATTAGAGAAAGGACCTTGTGGATCTGGAAACCTTTGCAGTTCTGCTTCAGTCAAAGGCCGCAGAAGCTGGACCTCTGGCACCATCACTCCCTCAGGGTGTTGACCATGTGGACCTTCCCACTCGATGCCATATTCCCCGTCAACCTAAATGGAGAGTCACATTTATGTGTACACTTGTTATACTAAAACACTATACAATCTTAAGGTATGTCATGTTAAATAACCAGTGATTTACTGATGAGAAAAAGCATTAGTTCAACTAAGTACTCTGCTGTATTCAAAGCTTAACTTCATACTGATACTTATACACATAACTTTTGCAACAGTAACTTTTAAATTATATTTGACCTTGACAACTGTAATATCCAAACTAAACAAAAAAATTGAGGATAGCACAAGATACCTGGGGGGGGTCTTGCTCTTCGCGAAGGTTCTGAGACCAGAGCTGTTGTGGAGACCGGTTACCCTCAGTGCGGATTGAGTGATGATTCCAGCCCTCTTTGAAGAACTGCAAATGTTTCTTGAGTTGGGGGAGAAAGGTCCAATGCAGTGCGTATAACTGGATCTCGTCGTCTGGAAGAAGTAAACCCTCTGTTTCCAGGCTGTTGAAAGTGGTGTAAAAGAGATCCAAGACTCCTCCAAAAACATCTCTCCACAGCCTCTCTATTCTGGATAGTGACAATCAACACACATCACAAAAACAAGTGAGTACAATGGGAACATGGAACATTCATACATTTGATTAGGGTCATTATTAAACAAAGAAGAACCTAGGAAAAAAGTAAGATATTAGAAAAGGCAACCATTTCAGTTAAAAGAAGTTACCTCTGGTTGTGTGTACTTCTACCAGTGAGATGAGAGTTTCTGTCTGGGCCTCTGGTAGACACCATGAAGTGTGCAACCTGGACATTTTCTCCTCCTTTGTCAGAGCGAACTCTGGATGGCACTCCATATGCATTCACTGCATCGAGAAAGCAATTGAGCACCGTTGATGCCCGGTTGTTGGTGGCAGCATCAAGGTACACAATGAGGCGGCTAAAGCCATCAATGCCACCATGAACAACAAATCGCCATCTGCAATAGTAAAAGGCAAAGTACAGTTTTACTGCCAATCTTAACAAAAGTCTCATGCTATGGAAAAAGGAGGAAAATTTTGAATTATTTGTACAGCACCTCACCAGATAATTACAAGGTGCTTTACAGATATGAACAGATGTGACAATTGTGAGCAGGTTAGACAAATATATGCAGTAATATTCTAAAAGAATAATAAACAGAAAAGGAGAAATCAGAGCTCAATCTAAAGGAGTTCATGAAAAGCCATTTAAAAAAGATGAGTTTTGAGCTGTTTGGTTTATTTATTTATTTATTTTTTACAGAGACCACTGATCTCAGGATCGGGTGGGGGGGGAAGAGAGTCTGGGGATTACAACAGCAGTTTCTCTGTCACCTTTGGTTTTTAGTCTGGAGCGCTGCTGAACCAGTAGGCTCTTGTCAGACCTCAGGAACCTGCAGGGCATGTAGGGATGCAGAAAATCACTGACGTAAGTGTTTGTCCATGTAGAGCCCGATAAACCAGAAACAAAAGCTTGAAATGAACTCTGGAGTTGATGGACACTGGGCAGGCATTGAAGCTGGTAGTGTGGTGACATGGGTGATTTTGGAGGGCTTAGTCAGAAAATGAGCATATGCAATCTGAACCACATGGAACAGATCAAAGGATGTTCTGTTCAGACAGGTGAAGAGAGATGCAGTAGTCCAGACCAGAAGAGATGAAAGCATGGAGAATAATTTACAGTTCAGAGCCTGATAGAATAGCACTGTGCTTACCAATGTTTCAAAGATGATAAAAGGGAAGAGAGAACCAGAGAACTGACATGAGCATCCAGAGTAAGAGCTGGATCAAAGGTCACACCAAGATATCTGACAGAGGGTTTGTTAAATGAAGCAGGTTGACCAAAACAATTACTGAGGATGAGGTGATCCAGAGCACGAGGACTTCAGTTTATGATTAATTTATTTGTAGAAAGTTGTCAGTCATCCAGTGCTTAACCGTGTCTAAACACATCTGCAGCAGTTGTGGTTTAGACATGTCATGGGGCTTAAAGGACATGTACAGTTGAATGTTGTCAGATTTATTTGAAAGAGGTCAGGCTGTGCTGAAGAGGGAGCAGATAAAGGAGGGACAGCAGAGGCCCCAACACTGAACATTGTGGGATCCCATGTGCAAGGGGGATGAATAACCTGTATTTGGAAACAACAACATGGAAATAACGCTTGGAGAGATATGAGGAGAACCACTCCAGCTCAGGTCCTGGTAGGTCTACCCAGGGTCTCAGACTATCAAGTAGCAGGTGGTGGTCAATGTTATTGAATGTTGCAGTCAGGTCTATGAGAACCAGAACAAATAATAATGGATTTGACTTATATAGCGCTTTTCTAGACACCCAAAGCACTTTGACAGAAGCTCCATTATTCATTCACGCACACATTCTCATCGGTGGTGGTAAACTATGACAGATGTCTGTAGTCACAGCTGCCCTGGGGCAGTCTGACAGAAGAGAAGCTGCCATTCTGACCATCGGCCCTTCTGACCACCACCAACATTCACACACAGGCAAGGTGGGTGAAGTGTCTTGCCCGAAGACACAACGACAATCTAACCCAGCCAGAGCTGGGGATTGAACCGGTGACCCTCTGGTTACCAGACCGGCCACTCTACCAACTGAGCTATGTGCTGCCCCAAACAGAACCTTCTCCTGCATCACTTCCAGTCATAATGTCTCTGGAGACTCTGAGAAGAGCTGTTTCAGCAGAATACTAGGTCAGATGGACAAAGACATTTTAAACAAAGATGAAGGTAAAATGTGGAGAGAATAGGGAAATACTTTCATTGAGTTAACTAGTCTGGTTAGCTCAGATAGAGAAACAGGAGCTAATCTAAAATAACATGCTGAAGTCAGAATAGACAGACAGCAAGCTGAGGAAGAGATGATAGATCTAACCTGACTGACTTAATCCACAGAGAAGGACTGAAAGTTTTCAACCTCCATCTGAGTGAATTGGAGCAGTAGGGGAAACAGGAGAGACAACGTTGCTGATGGTATCAAACAGCAAATTGGAATTTAATTAATACCCTTAATATTATTAATTTTCATGAATGTTTTAACATAATGCCTGCTACAAAATGAAATCCGAGGGCCACGTAAACATTTTATCTGCCAATGTAAAGAAAGATGCAACCAAACTGATAAAAGGATCCTCATGCAGCAAGGGAATAACCCAGAACACACTGCAAAAACAACAAAGGATGTCGTAAGCAGCAAGAAGTGTAAGGTTTAGACAGGCAAAGTGAATCTCCAAAATTAAAATACAGACAGCAGCATTCTAACTGCTGTGGAAGATAATATGGTTTGTGTCAAGTACATCTGCTACAATATGTTACCAAATCTATTAATTTTTTGTTCAGAGAAGATCCATTTTACCCTATTTTTGTTTCAAAAAATGATGTAAATGCCTGAAAATGAAACAGAAGTATTATTTTTTATGTCATCTTCATTGTTTCAGATCTAACACAAATGTGTGAAGTGTACTGAAAAATAAAGAGCGCGTACTCATTGTTACACTCCTCCAATTTTTTCCCCCAATGACACCTCTTTTGTAAATAAAAAAAAAAGTAACTCGACATGAATGATAAAAATAATATGAAACATAAATAAATTATAAAGACCACTCAAGCTGACCTTATAAGTTTATGGTTACCATCTATATGCCATAAACTATTAGGGGCAGGAACAGAATATCTTCTGCGTCGCAGTGGATGTAGCTGGAAAGTTCGCATTAATACTCCCTCCAGATCAACACGGCGCATTGATTCCTGTACTCGCCATCCTTAAAAACAGAATACAACACACAGACAGGAGAAATATGATCACATACACAAAATGAGGAAGGTTGTCTTTTTTTCTGTTTCTTGCTTGCTTCACTTCTTTCTTTCTGCATTTCCTTCCAAGCAGAAATAACATAATTAAACTAACTCTGTACCATAAGTACATGATGATAAACATTTGTAGGAAAATATAGACATAAGGTGTGAAAATGTTTTGACAGGACAGTTCTTAGTCTTAGGAAGGTAGTGATATTTTAAACAGGCAGCTATACAGCAGAGATAAAAAGGAAGTGGCTGTTAAAACATCTCACATTTAAGATTTATGCATTCACTAAGCAAAATTACTATCAACAAATGCTAGAAATTGATGTAATCCACTTACTTTGGATTCGTATGCCTCGAGCATTTAGATGACCCATCATCATTTTGTATCCCGTATTGGGAAACAGGTTGTGAATCTCCTGCACCACTCTATCCAGCTCCTCATTATCAATGTTGGTGAACAAGTCAGATACCCTTACAGGGAACATAATGAAACAAAACAAAATCAGTATTTTTAAAAATGAACTATTCAAAATAAGTTTAATCTAAAGTAAATAATGTGTACATGTATCTATTTATTTGGTCATCCAACACCGCTTCATTAGCTAAATGTCCAGAGAAAGGTTAGTTATTTACAGTACATGATCTCACACCCAACTTCAACATGATATTCAGAGGCTGAAAGGTTGTGTGTGTGTATCTGTCCATTGATCTACATATCTATACATAATATGTATGTATATATATATTTATATGTATGTATAGGTCTTAAAGGGATGTGTGTGTGTGTGTGTGTGTGTGTGTGTGTGTGTGTGTGTGTGTGTGTGTGTGTGTGTGTGTGTGTGTAAACAGGAACTCTTCAGCCGTCCTGTACTCATTCACATCTTCAAGTAGGCTGTTTTTTCCGGTTTCGCGAGTCGGGGTTTCATTAAAAACGTCCGTAGGGGTGTGTGAGTTTGTCGGGGGGGTGTGGTGTGTGTCTGATGTGTGTGGAATTTGTTTATCTAAGTGTAATTTTGTGCATCAGCACAAGAAAAACACGGAAATGTGGGTCTGACTACAAATGGCGGCAGAACTACAATTCGCGGGGATATTACATCACTTTCCGTTCATGCAGTTTATTGGATGAAAGAGAATCACGTGACAGTTTACGTTGATGACGTATAATCTAGCGCATGAATCCCTGTGAGCTGCAGACCAGTCTATGGCAACCAATATCTTTGAACTAAAATAATATCCCCTATTCTTGTAACTTCACATTGCTTGTATATTGTATGAAACCCCTTGGCATTCTTTTCCTTTGTTCTGGCATTCTTAAATGCCCTAAGTGTTTTGTACATGTTCTGTACTTTTCTGAAAATATTTTTCAAATAAAGATCTACAAAAAGAAAAGAGCTGCAGACCAGACAGATAAACCTCTTAAAGGGTTAAAATGTTCATTATTTACGGTATGACTGACGGAAAAACTCCAACATAGCTGTAGAAAACTATGAGTGATCAAGAACACGTTTCAGTGTACACTTAAAATAGTAGTCATCCGTACCAGGACACGTACCTCAAGCCATACTCTGCCATCCGACGGTGAATTGTTCTTTCTCCAACACCCAACAGATTTGCTATGTCACGAACGGACATGCCTGAAAACAAAAAGGATTCCAGTACTTCTGCTGGCAGCAAATAAGGAGGTCGTCCTGTCCCACGTTGAGACTGATTCAAACAGTCAGAAACTTCCTCCATATTTCGGAAGACCAAAGGGTCAACTTCGGTGTCTGTGTGTGCAGCCAGCATCATCATTCTGTCAGTCACAGTATCTACTCGAAAAAGTGTATAATCATCATTGACTGAACCCTCCTCCTGATCAATTATGTTTGCAATTTGTCTTAGCTCGCCAGCTAATTCCTGAAAGTTAGCCATTTTCTCACAACTGTATGCTAAGAGGTTGGACAGAGAGGGGCTGCGCCAGAAATGTTTGTGTGACTTTATTGGGAGCAGATTGGTTGACCAATCAGGGTTTAGACCCGAGGTAGGAACAGCCTCCTCATTAACATATACTTGAGGAGGGAAAGGAAAAGGAAAAGTGGAAATAAATGAATAAAAAAATAAATGAATAAGAATAAATAAATAAATAAATGAATAAATAAAAGAATAAATAAATAAATGAATAAAAAAATAAAAAAATAAATGAATAAATAAAAGAATAAATAAATAAATGAATAAAAGAATGAAAGAATAAATGAATGAGTAAATGAATACAAGAATAAATAAATAAATGAATAAAAGAATAAATGAATAAGTAAAAAAATAAAAGAATAAATGAATAAATAAATAAATAAAAGAATAAATAAATGAATGAATTAAAGAATAAATAAATAAATGAATGAATAAAATAATAAATGAATGAATGAATAAATAAAATAATAAATGAATAAAAGAATAAATAAATAAATGAATAAAATAATAAAAGAATAAATGAATGAATAAGTAAATACATTTATTGCATAATAGATTTATTTACTTATTTATTTCCAAATTATTTTTCACATTTATTAATTTTTTTCCAAATATATTTCCACATTAATTAATTAATTAATTTATTTCCTTATATATTTATTCATTTATTTATTGTCCGTTTTGGCAGGGTCCGTCCTCCATAGAAATGAGGCGTGGAAGGGGGAAAGTAAATACAAAAATATAAAATGACAAAAGTGTCCATTAGAAAGGTCATGGTTACCAGATGCAATCAATCTTTTTTTGTGTTGACATTTTGGGAAAATGATTAACTGGTAACATTAAAGTGAGAAACATTTTGGGGAATCTGTTAGAAATACAGAACATTTATGATGAACAACTTTGTTTTTAATCCGTTTTGTGAAAATGAGGGGGAACTGTTGATTTCACCTCAGCTTATATCTGCAGATGGAGCAAATCCCACCGCTGAGACTCTCCTGTGTTTCTGCTGTGATTCAGTACAAACAACCCATTTCCGCCACTCAGCGTGACAAAGACTCACACTCTGCCTAATGAGTCCGGTGTAGAACTGTCTTCAGTCAGACGGTCTTTTATTAGAGCTCTTTAATGATTTTCCTGGAACCACATAATGAAACTGAATTTCCTTTTAGTGACGAGCAAAAAATGTCTTCTGCAGCTTTACAGAGAGGAGCTGAGATACATTATCTTCTCATGGAGACCTGCAAAGAAAACACACACTCACACACACAGCAACACAAAACTAATTTCATGCACACAGATCAAAGGGCAGAGCAGAGCAAATAATTCAGACTCAGATAAATTATATTGGAACGTTTCTATTTTAATGGTAAAATGGTGATAATTTGAGTTATGTGATTGTCCAGTTTTACAATAACGTGTCCAAAAACATAGCAGATAAGGATTTAGTGTGTTTGAGGTATCAGCTTCTTTAATTCCTCACATTCCTGTTATGTCCACCCTCCCCCTCTTTAGAGAAAAATATCTGTTTTAGCTGTTTCAGTTTTCCGAAGCGAACTCAAATCTTTATTTATATTTTTAGTAACACTTAACAATCAGAACACCTATCATATCCTTTATTAATCTTTATTTTAAATGCAGGACTCATGATGATTTAACCCAGGAGTTGTAATTAGCTCCTGTTGCTCACCGTGAGCGACGGATCAGCTCACTGGATTTGTACAATTACTCAGCTCATCTGTTAATACATTAATTCACGGTAACTTCATACATTAATTGACATGCCGCCAAATTAGCAGCTTCTCTCAGGCGTGGTGTTGAGCTGGACTAAAATGCAGATAAGGTTCTGGAGGGAGGCACTCGAGGAAATTAATAAACTCTCCAGTAACAAAAGGTCCTGCAGAGCCAGAAGTTCATGAACATAAATTATGCCTCCCTAAAAAATTAAAAATAACCAACACAAAGAAACAAGATGAGGGAGAATCTGCAGAATATAATGTGGAGGAGGTGGGGTTTTTTTTTTTTAACTCTGAGCAGCAGGTCAACCACTTGGAGCACATTTAGTCCATATATCTTATTAAAGCATGAGCTGAACCTACAGAAGGAGAAATAAAAAATTAAATAAAAAATAGAGAGATGTTTGAAAAACAAATTAAACATTATTATTTGTATTATTATTATTATTACGTTAATTTAAAGTATTTGCTCCAAATGAATTTAAAACCCCCCAAAAATAATGTTTTTTTTTCTTGATATGGATATTAAAGGACTGAAACACATCTAAAACAACGGTATAACAAACTAAAAGAAAAACATCTTCTGTTACCACATTAAGCTGTAAAACTGACTGAAACGTTGCTATTTTTGTAAAGATCATTAGCGAATTTGGCCATTTTACACTGGAGATGTACATTCAGTCATTGTTTGGAGAGGTTTTCTTAATTTCTGTCCGGTGGTTTATAACATATTTCACTGACAGACAGACAGTGATGACGTTAACAGTTAATGTCAGAGTTTTAGATAAAGAGGTTTTGTGATCTTTTAGCATTCGGAGTGTTTGTTGAGGGTGACTGACAGAGTAATAGCTGTCTTTGTGTTTGAACACGCTGATTAGCTATGGCAGCCATCTTGGATGGAATTGATCAGTTGTCAACTGTTTTGTTTTGTTTTGATGAACAAAAACAAAACAAAACCAAGGAAATGAAAGACTCTCAGAAAATTTGTTTATAATGTCAGAAATGTAACAGGATTCTCCACAATCCTTCTAAAGTGACTCAGTGGGACTCAAGCTGGATTTAAATAGGCAAAGAATTGTTTTAAAAACTCAAGGCATAGATGAGATGATCCTTTTTGCCAAAAATCATGTTACATTTTATGTAAGTTTAATAAAATACTCTAATTTGTACTTCTGTTTCTGAAGGTCTCAAACACAAAATGACATGTTATGGCTGAACTACATCAAAATAAGGACATTACTTTAAAAACTAAGTTTAAACAATTGTTCTGTTTGTGAGGGACACCAGCTGAAATGACCTTGTGAATAACAAGTTGGTTGTCAGATTTTTTTCTGTTCTTTTGTAACAATACTACAGATTTCCCTCAAAGCTAATGAGGATGAAGCTTAATCAAGAGGAAGGCTTGATCTTTAAAGGGATCCAAAGAGTTTAATTTGCAAAAAGCTGTGTTTATACTTCAAAACTCAAAGCTTTTTATTATGTGGATAATTGTAATTATAATATAAAGTAAGATTGTGCAGAAACATGTCTTTTTTTGTTTGTTGTTGTTTAAAAATCACGAGGACACGCTGAATATTGATGTTTGTGTTGAGTGTTATCTTTGTGTTATGCATGCTGAGCTTTTGTGTGTGTGTGTGTGTGTGCTTTTATTTTGATGATTGATTTATTCTTATTTAGCCAATCAGTGATTTTTCTTGTTTAGTTTTCCAGTCATCCATCTTCTGCTTTATCTGGAACTGGGTTGCTGGGGCAACATCCTTCCTCCCACCTCCCATCCGGAGGGACTCCCAGACATTCCCAGACCAACTAATGTCACCATGAGTCCTGAAGGCATCAACCACCTCAACTGGCTCCTTTTTAATCATTACTCTTCAACCTACTTGTTTCCCAGTGGTTAATCATCTCACCTGTTTGTAATCATCCTCCCAGTTTAAATACTCCCCAGTTTCTCTTATTCATTTACAGTTTCTGCTGTTTGCTCTCTCTCACTCTTGTCCTGCTCTGTTTACTCCCACATGTTGTTCTCTGGTCTCGACTTGCTTCAAACTTTAGTTATAGTGCTGCTGCCTCATTAGTTTTTCTATTTTCCTCATTAATGTTTTCTTTCTTTTAGTTCTTTGCTCTGTTGTCCACACTTTGGTTTCTCTAATAATAACACAAACATCACAGAAATTCAGAAACTGACTGAACTAACCTGAGCTTTCATGAATTTATTTTGGTAATAATGTGTTACTTTCTCCTTTCTGTTTCAGCAACTCATACAAGTTTCAAATCATTTAGTGCAAGAAAAGTTTTACACACGATGTGTTGCCAAAGTAATTTTAATGGCTGCAAACTACAGGCCAGTCTCTCTACTCCCACAATTCTCAAAAATTCTGGAAAAATTGTTTAATAAAAGACTAGAAAAATTTATAAATACAAACAAATTACTCAATAGCAGTCAGTATGGGTTTAGAACAAACAGCTCAACCTCACTGGCTCTGATTGATGCGATGGAGGAAATCACTAACGCTATAGACCATAAGAAACATTCGGTAGGATTATTCATTGACCTAAAAAAGCTTTTGACACAGTTAATCATAATATTTTAATTAACAAATTGGAGAGATATGGGATTAGAGGGATTGTATTACAATGGTTGGAGAGATATTTAAGAGACAGAAAACAATTTGTGAAATTAGGAGAACATCAATCACTGTGTCTGGACATTGCTTGTGGTGTTCCCCAGGGGTCAATTCTGGGTCCAAAGCTGTTTATTTTATTTATTAATGACATTTGCAATGTATCAAAGATGCTTAAATTAGTACTGTTTGCCGACGATACCACTATTCTATGCTCAGGGGAAAACCTACAAGAGCTACAAAAAAATATCAACTCAGAATTGTGTCAATTTAAAAATTGGTTTGATTTCAATAAACTAACATTAAACTTAAATAAAACCAAATTCATGCTTTTTGGAAAAAACAAAAGGAGTAGTTGTATTAAAATCTTGGTGGATGGCGTTGAGATTGAGAGAGTGAATGAAATCAAGTTCCTGGGTGTAATTATGGATGATAAAATCAGCTGGAAACCTCATGTAAAACATATACAGAGTAAAATAGCAAGAAGCATCTCAGTACTGAATAGAGTCAAACACATTCTGAATTACAGCTCACTCCATATTCTTTACTCCTCTCTGATTCTGCCATACCTCAACTACTGTGTTGAAGTATGGGGTAATACCTACAAAAGTACATTAGCATCAATAACTATATTACAGAAAAGAGCTATAAGAATAATTCATAATACTGGTTACCGAGATCACACAAATCCGCTTTTTTTAAACTCAAAAATGATTAAATTCTCAGATCTGGTCCAGTTTCAAACAGCAATAATGATGTTTAAAGTAACAAAGAGTCTCCTCCTGGAGAATATTCAGAAACTGTTTCTCAGTAGAGATGGAGGCTATCAGCTTAGGGGAGAGTTTCATTACAAACAGCCTTCAGTCAGAACCACACTCAAAAGTTTGTTTATTTCAGTAGTAGGAGTTAAGTTATGGAATGGATTAAATAATGAATTAAAGCAATGTCCAAGTATGACCCAGTTCAAAAAGTGGTATAAAAAGATGGTTTTCATGAGGTACAGGGAGGAAGAGGGATTCTGACTGGACCAGATCCAATGATTGGTGTGGGGTGTTAAAATATTTGTATATATATCAGTGTATATACACATGTAAGGGAAATGGGGTATGTTTGTAATTGTGTGTAGTGGTGAGTGTTTAATGCTGTGTGTGGTTGTAGGTGGGTAAATGGGAAAAAGGGATGCTCAGATATTCTGTGTGTAAAGGTGTGAGTGGGACATTTGGTCAAAGACGATTATAAAGAATGATATGATGTAAATAAGGACACTGTTCTTTTGAGTTGTGAGGGAGATGGGAAAAGGGGCAGGAAATTAAAAAGCTTATGCTTCTTCCTGCTCCCTTTGAGCATATCAATTACATATACATGTATGTATATATGTGTGTGTTTATAAATAGGTATATATAGAAAAAGATTTATTCATTTATTTATTTATTTTTATTTTTCTCATTGAAGTATTATTCTCATTATTATTGTTATTTTATTTTGCTGAAATTTATGTTATTTAGATATGTTCAAATAAAATTATTCATTCATTCATTCATTCATATTCATTCAAAATGTTAAAGTTTTCATTGATCTCCGTTTGTTTAAATCAAACATATATTTGAATAACTCTGCAAGCATAAATCAATAAAACACAAATAAGTTAAATTATCTTCCTAAAATTAATCCTATATTTGAAAGCAGTTTTCTACGTGTGAGTATACAGTCACGCTCTATCAGATGACAATTATATTCATTTATTAAGATAAATGGATACAGTAGACAACACAGATTTAACTCCTATTGTTGATTCACAAAAACCACTTCTGGTCCTAAATCAACCATGTGGAGTATTATTAGTACTTTCATCATAATCTGCCAAATCCAGTCCTATATTTTGTTATATAAATTCACAATAAAATAAAACACATTTGTTTATAGTTGTTATAATAATGATAATAATAACCAATCAATGATTCAGTTAAAAACTAGATATTTAAATTATTACTATTATTTCATACTTTGGTGTTGCTGTTCTCCCCCAACAAACCAAAGTCAACCACAGAGCTTCCTCACAGGTCAACCAACAGCTGAGTCATCAGAATATTTCTGCTAGTGGTTTGATTGACCCTGAGTTGTACTGGAAATTAGAATACATGAAATGGTAAATAAATTCACTGAATTGTTTATCTAAGGGAGCAATTGTTTTCTTATAACTACTAATTAGATCTACAATTTTCAGAACCTTCACTTGATCTTTTTCTAAATCATTAGAATAAAAATCTGAAAGATTTTAAGCAAGTATGAACATATTCTGATAATTATTCAGTGTCAGTTGTTCAGAAATGATAAACCTTTCCAATGGTTTAACTTGAATTGATAAGTTTTTGGTGAAGTTTTATTTATTAAGTTTTATGCTGACAGACAGTTCTTCAGTGGGTTATTGAAGCCACAGGTTCTGACATGAATGTTTGTGAAAACCAGGTTATTTAGCATATTAATGGACGTACCAGTGAATCAACATTCATGAACTGATGAGCTGAGTAATCACATAAATACACAGCGAGTTGACCATCTGCTCATAGGGAGGATGGACAAATTCATCCAACGATCCAAGAGGATCCTCTATAATATAAATGTATTTTTTTTATCTTTATTAAATCTATATTTTATCAAGTGTTTCTGTAATAAAAGTCTGAATTTAGTGTCTGGATATTAAAGACCACTGGGTCTGTTTTTATTACACAAGGAGCTGAAAGACCCGGTGTTTTCATCAAATTCTGAAGCTTAAAGGATCAAAAACAAAACAGTTTTCTCATAAGTGGCGCTTTTTAAGAACTAAAAAAATGTGAAAACACCAATAAGTTTAATAAAAAGTGTACCCATAGAGGAGCGGTCTCGTCTTTTTCCATCTGAGGTGCGCTTCAGCGCATCATGGAGGAGCCCCCCTTTGGACCCTGAATGGATCAAACCGAACCCAGTCTCAGTACCGCCTGTTGTTCGGCGCACCGGCTCAGAGGATGAATGGAGCAGATCGAAGAAGCAACAGCTGCAGGGACTAAACGACGCTCCGAGTCTCCTCTGGCTTTGAGTCCAGGTGAAGCGGTTCGTCTGCGCGCGGAGAATTTGCCTCATTATTCATGTTTATCTGGTTTCTGTCGGACAGAAATGAAACCTAAAGATTCATCTTGAATTAGTGAGGAGACTGTAGAGGAAGAAGACAAGAAGTTCAGGTAATTAAACCACTTTGGTTGTTTTCTTCTTCTTTTACGCGTTTTTGAGGAGACCGTTTATTGTGTTTCCAAGCTTTAATTGGTCTAATAATTTATAATTTGAGGAGAGCTGCGTGTTTATGACTTTACATAAATAAGATTGAACATTGTTAAATTCTGTAATGATGCGAGGACCTTTTGGCTCCTGTTGAGTGAAGAGAAATGGAGCAATTATTCCTTATCGTTTCTCGGTTTTCACAGTTTGACTTCCAGCTGGAGATGGGGAGGAGAGATTCAGTCTAGCAGGCATTCTTTTCATTTGTCCGTCCAGTCAGTGAGACTTCATTATGTTCCACCAGCTGACGGATCAAACGGTGAACAGCAGCTGTCATGGATCAGCCTTAGACTGCAACAAGAGCGCCGAAGATGGAGACGCGCTCCAGCTGCCCACTTTCTCCACGGCGGCCAAAGTCAGAGTCATCATCACCTTCACCCTGTGCGCAGTCTCAGCCGTGTGCAACCTGCTGGTGCTGTGGGCTGCCAGCAAAGGAGGCAAGCGCAAGTCTCACGTCAGGATCCTGATAATGAACCTGACGGTGGCGGACCTGCTGGTGACTTTCATCGTGATGCCGGTGGACGCAGCCTGGAACATCACGGTGCAGTGGCAGGCTGGGGACTCCGCCTGCAGGCTGTTGATGTTCATGAAGCTGGTGGCCATGTACTCCTGCGCGTTTGTGACTGTGGTCATCAGCCTGGACAGACAGTCTGCCATTCTCAACCCTCTGGGCATCACAGAGGCCAAAAGGAAGAGCAAAATCATGCTGACTGTGGCCTGGACCATGAGCGTGATCCTGTCGCTCCCTCAGGTAGGAGACAGACAACACCTGAGCCCATACAGCGTCCATAGGGCCACTGCGGAAGAAGAAGAAACTAAACATGGAGGAAGTGTAAAGATTAAAGCCCGATATAGAGGAAAAAATGTAACACATTCCAGAAAAAAGTTAACATTTTGAGAAAAAAAATCAATTATTGAGAGAAAAATATATGTTTGTTTATAAAGCCCCAGTTCACAACACAAGTTATCTCAAAGCTCTGAACAAAAACCAAATCAATTCAGGTCAGACTCAGGCCAGCTGATTGCAGCAAAGGAAATTCAGCTGTCATAAAATTAGATTCATTATAAAAGGTCAATTAGTCAAATTATCACCACATTAAGGAACCAGCAGATTGGATTGAGTCATCACTTCAATGCATTCCCCCCATTCTGAGCAGCACATAAAGGAACAACTGGACTTTAACAGGAAGAAACCTCCAGCACAACCAGGAATTCTATTTTTTATTTAAAACTATTTTAAAAGACATACCAGAATTAAAAAAATCTACATAAACTATTTCCAGAGAGTTTAAATATCAAGAAAAATGTCAGTTTTATGAAAAATGTGAAAGGTTGAGCAAAAAAGTTATTTCCAGGAAAAATCAAAATGTATTTTCAGAAAAAAGTAGAAATTAGGCTATTTCAGTTATTAAAATACTTTAAGTTTAACTATAGAATATTATTATAAAAGCTCCCCCCATTTTCTTAGTACTTGTGTTTATTTTACACTCTTATTGTGAAGGACTGAAGGAAGTTCTTTGAGTTGAGCTGTGAATGCTTCAGCCAAAACTGGTAAAGAACATTTTTAAATAGCATATTTTCAACTTTCTTTCTGGAAAAATTCAAACTTTTTTTGACGTACATGGTTTTCTGATATTTTGAGTTAAATTTCATCACTTCCTCCTTATTTACTTTCTTCTTAGAGCTACTAACACACCAGCATACATGTAAGCAGGACAATAAAAGCTGATTTAACTTTAAGTCTAAAAGCTCAAAAACAAATTTAACTTAAAGAAACAAGTTCTGGAGTTTGCAGGCCGTTCATTATTCTGCAGAGCTGAAACGAGGCAGCTTAAATTAAATTAGATATCTGATCAGGTGCAGTATGTAAATGCATCATCAGCACTGCAGGCTCCAACTCTCAGAGAGGAAACAGCTAATCAAGCCTCAAATCATCTGAGAGCTCAACACAAATCCACCCAGTGTGACAGAAATGAGCTGTAAAATATACAGTGAGTCTGGAACAGGTTGAAATGCCTTTTAAATTATTCAATTTAAAACTGTTTATGCCAATTAACAAAGAGCATAAACAGCGTGATATGTAATTTAGAGAAAACGTACATTGATGCTATCTTTCAGAAATGATAAAAACATGAATTATTTTGTCCATGTTAATATTTTATTGATGGCAGATGTGAGAGGACATGTTTGGTTTAATATTTTATCCAAGTTCTTTTTTGTTTGTTTGTTTGTTAGGCAGTTTTATATTGGGTAAATAAAGTTAAAGATGAAGTTGATTTTGGATGGGGTTTAAATCATTCATACTTCTCTATTTATAGTTATTTCATGCAGTTTTCTCCAGGAGCATAAAAAACAAACAAAGAAACTAAAACTAAGAACGTTTTTTTATGGAACAAAAATGAATAGTTTTGCAGCTTGTATCAGGTTTTGCTGTAAGACCAGACTGGATAACCATTGTAAATTCTCTTGTTTATATTTAATTAGGTGGCAGCAACTAAAATTGTGATCATTTAAAATTTAATTGACTTAAATTTTATCATTGAGTTTCTTCTTTCAAGTCATAGCTGCTCTCCATATGCTAATTGGAGTCATTTTGTCCAAAGCCGGCAGCATTTCAGCTTCGTGTTTCTTGGCATTGATGCTCTGACTGTTTCTGCTGCGGTGCCTGGTCCTGAGGCAGTAAACCACACAATTACTAAATCTGTTTTCTTTCACATAACTTGATAGCAAAGTTGAAGTTTTACTGGGAGCAGAGAGTTCATGCAGGAGTCAAACCTGAGTGTTATGGAAATGAGGAGAAGTCTGGGCTGCTCACGTCTTCTAAAGCAGCACAAACAACCTGAAAGCAGTGGACGAACCTTTCTCACAGACAAAGAGTTGGTAAATATTTTATCCTGTTGCTGCAGGACTTTGAACACCAAGTTTCAACCAAGAACAGTGTTTTTATCACCTTATAGACAGACTATAATATTTTTGTCTCTGTCATGAACATCTGTCATGAGCCAGATGTTAAGAAAGCTCTCATATGGTCACCGGATATTCGTCTACAACTGATTAACTTTTGGAGTCACTTCGATTCAAGATGGCGGCTACAGCTAATTAACATTATAGAACACAAACTGGTGGTAACTCCATCAATTTTACAGGTATTGAGCTCAAATCTGACATTGTAGGAGCTGAGAGTCATCATTCAGTCAGTCATCATCCATCATTTCTCAAAATAAAATGATTATAGTTTAAAACTGAGCGATGATATCCAATATTTTAAAGTACGCCGGACCTTTAATAATTTCTGTTTTGATATAAGGTTACCTCTGGGGCTCGTACAGCGTGGTCTGAGACATACGTGTCTTTAAAAATACACTTATAACCTGATTTGATCAAACAGCATGCGCAACCTCTGGTGGGCTGATTAGAAACAGGAGCCTGAAAGGTGAGACGGGGGTTCATTCAGACATTACGTCTGCAGACAGAAACATGATAAGACAACATCCAATAAAGACAAGAATCCTAATATGAGATTGAATATGCTGCTGGCGAACGGATTGATCATCGCTGCCTGTAATCTGGTTTGTGGAAAAACACCTAAAGGCCACAGTCCACTTCAATGAACACTGCTCATCAAAATGCCTTCATCTCCCGCAGAGTTAGAGACGAGTTCCTCCAACACACAAGCACAGGTTCAAATGACTGGTCCCTAAAAGAAAAGTGACATCAGGTCACCTTGCAGACCTTGAATTTGAGTGAACCAAACTGATGCAGCTTCACGTTTTATTAGAAAATTGGATTTCTGATCAGGGCCATGATGTCCAGATTATTTACCAGACAACTTCCAGGGAGATTGCAAATATCGATGGTGCTTTTTGAGGGCCTAATCAAGAGTTAAATCACCTTACTTCCTAAATCTCATGCGTGGGATGCAACACAACAGCAACAGATGGCCAGCAGCATATTTATGTTTCTCAATAAATTTGCAACTTTAATAGAGTCATTAGCTAAGGACACTAATAAATTACTTCTAGTTTTATAGGAGTTTTGGGATCTTATGACAAGAACAGCTCTATGACTCACATGGGTTTTGAAATGTTCATTTATATCCACTTTATTCCTACTACCCACAATGCCTTGCATGAATTATGGGAGCATTTTCCATGTAATCCATTTTTTCTTCCCTCTGAGTGACTGAAAACCAAAGCAAAAAGGAAAAACGTGAGATATTAGGTGATCCTTTATAAAGTGAAAACATAAAAAATCTGTGATTGAGTATAAAGCTGGAGAAGCAAACAGAAATTCCTCCAAAACATGTAGTCCAGTCTGTCTTTAATCAAAGAAAAGATACATCACTTATAAAACAATGTAAACAATGCCAAGCTCAATATGGATGAGAAGAAATGGTTTTCATCGTGCTTGATTTATATGCGGTTTGACCACTTCATAATCTTTAATATGTGCTTTTTCTGCTTCTTTAGAGTCCATAACATTCATTTTTCTAAATGCATGTTTTATGATATCACCAGCTGAGTCAGCAACCTTTAAAACTGTACTTTTACATGTAAAAATAGTATTAATCCAAGCTCAGGAAGGATAAAAACAATGTACTGCTCAGTCGTCATAAAGCTCAGAGAGAGGAACTCAAAGAAAAGTGTGAACCCTGACGCTGAACTCAAGCAATCAAGCAAATTATGAGTCATATTTCATTCACGTCTCAGATTCGAGAACCAAACTGAATTTGTTACAAGACGTGCATTAAAGCACTTGAAGAAATTTTCGAGAGGCAACATAGAAACACTAATTCACTCACACTCCTCCTCATCCAGGCAGGATGATTGCGATGTTCTTTCTAATCGTCCTTAAACAAGGAGAAAACTTTCACCGTTATTCCAAATCCTGGAGGAGAAAACACAAGAGAACATAATACATCAATTTTAAAACCACCATACAGATTTTGAGATCCTTTTATTAATTCATAAAGCTCTCGGTGGCCTTTTTGTTCTGCTTTATCCTCAGAGTGTTTCTGATTTTTATGAACCTTCAGGTCCTCTGGAGGGATTTTTTTTTTCTTTTATTCCCAAAGTGAAACTCAAACAATATGAGACCACCGTTTGGTTCACGGCAGAGAAACCAGCGTAGAGGTGAGGTGGCTGCAAAGCGGTGGAACCTTCAAATGTTCCTTGAAATGCATATAATTTCATAAAACCTTTTTGGTGTTTATTTTAACTTGTAAAAGATCAAAAGGGAACAAGCTGATGAAAAAAAAAAGGTTTTGCATATTAACACTACGCTCCAACCACTGGATCCCAAGACTCTCATCTCAGAGCAATCAGAACAAAATGAAGGCTGGGGCTTTTGATGGATAAACACGTGAGACAGGAATTTCTCTGCAGGGCTGCATGCCCTAATTTATGCATATCCTCAACATGAAAAAAAAAAGGATGACATTTAACCACCTGTATTACAAACAGGTGCGATAGAAATGCAGCACTGAATATTTGAGTTCTTATCTTTCCTCTGTGTTTCTGCTGTGGAAGGTCACAGGATCAATTCTCATTTTACAAACATAATGAGGGAACATACAATAAAAGGTCAAGAAATGACACTGATATACAACACCTGTGGGAGTAGAGTTAGTTTAACATGTGAGGGTGACAATGAAATTAGATGCAGTTTGTTTAATCAGATTGTTGTCCGTGAAAAGTTAAAAGTGCAAAAACAAACAAACTAAACCTTATAAGGTTAAACTTTCAATCTCTAAAACCTTGTTATGGAGAGAAAAGTCGTCTTTGTAGTGTAAAGCTGCATCGTAAAAATGAAAGTCACTCTCCTCCTCCTGTATTTGTTTTAGGCTGCTCTGGCTTATGTTTTGTCAATTGGATTGGTTGTTCGTGCGTGTTAGTGCACGTGTCTCTGCACAGCTGGATAAAAAGGTCAAAGCCTCCAGATTTTCTTAATAAAATGTTTTATTGAGGCTCCAGAACCGCCGATGCTTTTTGCTTAGATTCTGTTTGTTGGAGGGACATGTTTTTGCTCTTTGCACCCAGTGCTTTTCATAAGGTTATTGTTCCAGTGAAACAACTTGCAACAACACAACATCAAATATTAAATATATGAAATTGTTGTTCTTTAGAAAATGACTTGGTGGAATATTGCATCATCACTTTTTAAAGGGCTGCCAGTTTGATGATGAAAGGTTTTCCCACTTTAACTTGATTTAGGACTATAATTGTATAATGAGCTAAAACTTTTCAGTCAGTAAAACGTCTGAACTGCACATCGGTTTCTTGTGCTGTGGAGTCATGCTGTTGTAGGATATGCAGAAAGAAGATTAGCACCGTCTCTCTGAATAAACAAGATTTAATTGAAAAGAAAAAAACTGACGTTTTTCCATAAACTGCAGTTATCTTCACTTTAAAAAATCTGTGCAAGCTCCTCTTACCTTTAAAGCAAACTGGTGCTAGAACTGGTTCTTGTTTATTTTTTTATTCACATCTTTAGTCAAGATACTATCATTACATCACTTAAAATAACTCAAATGTTTGAGCTCCTCTTTGTTGTATTCTGACTTTCTGTAAAGGATCACAGTGTAGGGAGACAGTTTATTTAATATCACAGGATATGTCCTGATTATTCTGCAAACAGATGTAGCCAATAGGCTATAAACAAAAATGTTAAATGTCACAAAAAGTTCTTAACTCAGAGACAGTGGAATGTGTGACTCTAACACTCAAACTTTTTGGTCACAGCTGTATTTTATAATCATTGTTTTAAAAAAATGTTGGTGTTTGTGAGGGGTCTTTACTGATCTCTGATCAGTATTTGTTAAACACTGCAGACAACAGTGTTTACAAATGGAGCTTTACAGTTTTTATAAATCCAGTTAAAATCAGTGATTATAAAAACAGCTGTATGCAGTTTTCTGACTTGTTTTTATTTTAGATAGGATTGTTTGATCTTAAATCAAGAAAAGTAACAATAAAACCAATTCAGATTGTAAACATGACACTCACAACATTCTCATTGGTTGTTGGTCTGTTTGAGCCCGCCTCCAGTGTTTTTTTTTTTCTGCTGGTCCATCAAAGAGTCTGATCTGAGACAGCAGAGCTCTGGGTGATGGAAACAGAACCGGTGCTATGGGAGCTGTGGTTCCCCTGGTTCAGTTCTGGGATTTCAGAATCTCAAAGTGAGTTCACTTCATGCTGGGTTCAATAGAAGCTCATTCTGAAAACCTGAACTTATATCAGGGAAAGGGTTGGATTAATAAAACATCTATGTATGTTTTGTTTATTAATTACTATTTATGAACTATTATTGTATATTAAGTTGATAAGAATATATATTGGTGACATTCAGTTAGCACAAATGTATTTATACAATTTTTGTATTTGCAACTCTTTTGGTCATTTTTTGTAATAATAATAATTACAACTAATATACATATTTATTCATCTCTAAAAAAGTTTTTTCCATTGTGTTATCATTTATAATTGAATAGGAAATTGGATAAATATCAGAGACTATAGAAAAGAATGAACTCAACCCGACTCTGAACCAAACCATGAATCAGTAGTGTGTAGTGAGTGATGACACATCCGCTGTGTTGTTTTCTGATTGTGTTGTTAATATCCGTACACTAAATGCACCTCTGCCACGCTGGTATGAGATGTGAGGACTCGTGTTAGAAATGATGAATCACACTTACTAATGCAACCTTGTGATTCATGTGTTTTCAGATCTGAGAGAAGAAACAGAGTCTTTGTCATATTGCAGTAAATTGGAACGTTGTGTTTTTCTGGGGGTTAAAGCTACATCTGCATAAGCAGCCTCTCAGCAGAGGACAGTCAGTATTCTACTTAAATGGCTCTAAAGTATTTAAAATAAGTAACTGTTACACAACTTCATCTTTAAAGCTATCATTTTTACTTGTATTTCAGGGTATCTTCATCTCCGCTTTTCACTTGTTGAGAAATATTGTGACAGAGACATAAATAACTCAGTATGCTGATGACAATTACCTCATTATATTTGTCATATTACAATTAACATACCTTAATAAGAAACTGCTGTGATGATAAAAATATTTTTCAAACAATAACTGTGACATTTGGTGTGACAGATGACTCATTTCAGATCAGTTCTTTGGAGAGTTTTAATTTAATCGTCTTCTCTTGCAAAGAAAGAGAGCAGTCAGATCTAATTAGAATATAGAATAAAAAAATAATATTAGTTTTCTAAAAGATTTTCAAGAGAAAATATAATGTTTTTATACCACAACATGCAGGGAACTAATAAGAGCTAAACGTAAAATAAAAAGGAGATATCTTAATTAGGCTGACGCGTTTACCTGAGTTACCAGCCCTGATGTTGTTCTTCTCTTCCTGCTCTAAATGTTTTAATAAAGTCCAGAAGCGATGCTGCTTCTCGGAGCCCAGAGGCAAACGGGTATTTAAATTCACCTCACGATTTCGTCCTGCAGCTTAACTTTTTCTGTGATGTTTGCCCTCTGCCTAAATGATTTCATGTCACTTCATTAACAACAAACTAAAGCTAATTATAACATGTAAAAGCTGTAGGTTAGAGAACAAGACTTCGCGCATTCGTTTTGGCTTTAGTGATTCGATGTCTGGGCTCGCTTTGCTATTTCCCAGTTTGGACACACGCAGCCAAGGGCTCGTTGAGTTTTTTTTTATATATGATTTATTTATAATTTTTTTAAAAAGAAAGGCAAGAAGACAGAAGTAACCAATCCAAGTCGATCATTAACCCCCAAAAAACCCTAAAGTCATAACAATAACAACAACAAAAAGTATATACATATATATAAAAACCAAAAAATGTTCAAGAAAAAAAATAAAAATAAAAAACAATAATAATAATAAAATAAAACAAAACATAACCCTAAGACAAGCAGACAATAAATAAACTAAAGGCGCTACCATAACAATTCCTGCAGGATGTGTGGGTACATTATGACATTCAGGGATACATCTGATAATATAGTTGATACAAATTATAGAAATCACAGGGCAACGTCAACTGCCATAGACATAACATGGTCCATAAAAGGTTGCCAGACATTCAGAAATTCAATATCTGATCCTCTAAGACAGTACTTAATTTTTTCCAGCTTCATGAAATACAGGGCATCTTTAATCCAGTGAGAGTGAGTAGGTGGATGAGAGTCCTTCCAGCGCATTAAGATGGCTCTCCTGGCTAGAAGTGTAAGGAAGGACACAAAGTCAGCAGCGTGTGATGGTAAGGGATTGCAACCTGGAACAATCCCAAACAGAGCGGTCAAAGGAGACTGTGGGACTCTTACAGACAAGACAACTGAAAGAGATTCAAAAACTGAATCCCAAAATGTAGACAGGGCCGGGCAGGTTAAAAACATATGGGTGAGATTGGCTGGACCCAAGTTGCATCTCAAACAGCTAGATTCAGCGCCAGGGAAAACCCGAGCCAGCCTGCTCCTAGACCAATGTACCCTATGCACCACTTTACACTGAATAATACAATGTCTGGCACAGATAGATGAAGAATGAATACGTTTCAGAATAGACTGCCATTGATCACTGCCAATTTCTATACCGAGCTCTTCAGACCAAGCTGCACAGAAACGGTCAGATAGAACTGAACATTTAGAAAGGAAAAAGTTATAAATTTTGGATATTGCTCCTTTCTGGTGAGGCATAATTTCCATTAACATATCAATGTCAGTATTTTCTGGAACATTTGGAGAACTTGGGAAGTGCCTACTAATAAAATCTCTAGCTTGTAAATATCTAAAAAAGTGAGCATTTGGCAAGTTAAAGTTTGTTGATACCTGAGCAAAAGAAATCAAAGTACCACCCTCAAAAAGGTCCTTCACAGAAACGAGTCCCCGGCTCTTCCATAATGCAAAAGTTTTATCTATGATTGATGGGGGGAATAAAGGGTTTAAGTGAAATGGTGAGTGAAGGGGAATACCTTGAAACTCAATGTGCTTCTTCGCTTGAGACCATATTTTGAGACAGTTTTTAACTACAACATTATTAGAGTATGATGTGGCGGATGCTTTTAAAGGGAGGCACAAAAGGGAAAACAAAGAAGCAGAGTTACATGAAGCCTCCTCCATTGGCAACCAGCTTGGCTTGTTCCCATTGGCGTTACACCAAAATAACATAGTACGAATATTAACCGACCAATAATAATACAAAAAGTTTGGCAAGGCAAGACCTCCCAGATCTTTACTTTTTTGCAGGAGGTTCTTTCGCATTCTAGGAGGTTTTTTGTTCCATAAAAATTGTGAAATAGAGCTGTCAACTGACTGAAAAAAGCTTTTTGGGATAAACACAGCTTTTTTCTGACTGAAAGGCAGCACATTCATTTTAATGCAACTAATCCTTCCTGCTAAGGAGAGAGGCAACATTGACCAGCAGTTCATGTCTTGCAACAGTTGTTCAAGTAAAGGATTGAAGTTGGTTTTAAAAAGCCTAGAAAACTCCCTAGTTATATGGACCCCCAAGTATTTAAAACTTTGTGAGGCTGTTTTAAAAGGTAAACTAACCAGAGGGTAAGCTTCCGCCATTGAATTGATGGGGAGAATCTCACTTTTATCAAAATTAAGTTTATAGCCTGACACTTGGCCAAAATTCTCCAGCAGAGATAGAATTAGTGGCATCGAATAATCTGGATCTGAAACAAACAACAACAAATCATCTGCATATAAGTTAACTTTATGATCTGAGCCCCCCCTTGAGATGCCCCGCATACTACTAGACCTGAGTGCTGCTGCCAGTGGCTCTATGGCTATTGCAAACAGAAGGGGGGAAAGAGGGCAGCCTTGCCGAGTTCCTCGACCTAAGGAAAAATATTTAGAATAATCATTGTTCGTACGGACCTGTGCCAGTGGTGAGGAGTATAGCAATTTAATCCAAGATATAAACGTACCGCCATAACCAAAACACTTTAAAGTATAGAATAAATAGGGCCACTCCACCCGATCAAATGCCTTTTCAGCGTCCATAGATATGACCATTTCCGGAGTGGTAGATGATGGGGATGCATATAAGATATTCAACAGACGTCTAACATTATGATATGAGTGTCTGGTTTTAATAAAACCGGTTTGGTCTGGGCTAATAATTAAACTCATTATAGACTCCAAACGTTTTGCAAACATTTTTGCCAGGATTTTGACATCTGCACAAAGAAGGGAGATTGGACGATAATTGCTACAAATACGGGGATCCTTGTCTTTCTTTAAGATGAGAGAAATCGTAGCTTGTCGAAGGGTGGGTGGGAGAATGCCAGATTCAAGGGCTTCTTCAAACATGGTAAGCATAAGGGGAGACAGTTTACTAATAAAAACCTTATAAAATTCTGATGGAAAACCATCAGGCCCAGGGCTCTTTCCACTCTGCATAGACATTACAGCATGTTCAACTTCCTCCATGGTAAATGGTTTATCCAGCTCTGTAGCAACCTGTGGTTCAATAGTGGGAATTGTAAAACCATTGAAAACATTTTCATAACAGCTTTCATCAAGTGGACTTCCAGCCATGTACAAGGATGAATAAAAGTCCCTAAACTGATTATTAATAGTTTGAGGATTAATAGCATACTGGTCAGAAACCAAAATTTCAGTGATGTGCTGAACTGAGGCTGATTGGCGAATCTGGTGAGCAAGGACTTTACTTGGCTTATCGCCAAACTCGTAATAGGCGTGTCTAGACCTAGTTATTGATTTAACAGCCACATCAGTGGCCATGGAATCAAATTCAGACTTTTTAATCAATAGTTCTCTGGTTAGGTCAGCTGAGGGGGATTCTGCNCCGATGATCAGTTCAACCTGGATGTCAATAGCGAGCAGGAACAATCCCTCTCAATCATTCATTTCAACAGCAGAAGTTTGTCAGCAAACTTTAATAACATCAAGGACTATTTAAAGCAGTTTGTTAAACCATTTAGTATAATCACCATCTCCGAGACCTGGATCAGTGATGACATCAGCAGGGACTTCCAATTAAATGGATATCAACAGAAACCAGAAGGGGGAGGGGGAGTGGGGGTGTATGTGGACAACAGTCTGAGCTACAAGGTGGTTGAAAGTATGACCACTGTAAGGGACAATGGATTTGAATGTATCACAATTGAAATCTGTAAAGAAAAAAAGAAAAACATTCTAATCAGCTGTGTTTATAGATCACCTGGGACTGATATTCAAATCCTGAAGGAGTGGATAGAGGAAAAGTTATCAGAAATTAATCAGAAAATTATTTTTATATGTGGAGACTTTAACATCGACCTTTTAAACCCAAATAAGCACAGGAAAAGCAGTGAATTTATAGATACCATGTATAGTTTGGGACTGCATCCTAAAATCACCAGACCCAGCAGAATCACAGCCCACAGCGCCACGTTAATAGATAATATCTTTACTAATGTCAGTCATAATTCTACAATAAGTGGACTATTAGTTAACGACATCAGTGATCATCTACCAGTATTTACAATATATCACAGTGACTATAGTAGAAATCTGCCACAAACACATAATAAATACAGAAGATTAAGGACTGAGGAAAATATAATGGCTTTCAAAAATGATTTACTAGCTCAAAACTGGGAAATTTTATATAAAAAAGATGTAAATGAAGCTTACGACTCATTTTTAAAGCTATTTATACTGTTATATAATAAAAACTGCCCTATTATTCATTACAGCATAAAACAAAAAAAGATTGCTCAACCATGGATAACTAAAGGAATACAAAATGCATGTAAAAAGAAGAATCTACTATATAAAGAGTTCATCAAAAGACCATCAAAGGAGGCTGAAATTAAATATAAAAAGTATAAAAACAAGTTAACTAACATTATACGTGTAAGTAGAAAAGAGCACTTCAACAGGTTACTGGATAATAATAAAAACAACACCAGGGGCTTATGGGATACACTCAACAGCATACTGAACAGAAAGAGACAGAACAATTACCTCACTACTTTATTGACAACTGTACCGTAAAGGGAAGTATGAAGGATGTTGTCAACAGTTTTAATCAGTTCTTTGTGAATATTGGACAAGAACTGGCTGATAATATACTTCATACGGGCTCATCAGAAAACTGGAATGACAAGTTAATAGAAAGAAACCCCAACTCCATGTTCCTCATTCCTGTAGATGTTCAAGAGGTTATAGATACTGCAAACAACTGTAAAAATAAAACATCAACAGACTGTAATGATTTAGATATGCTGATTGTTAAAAAAGTCATTGAGGGGATTTCACAACCTCTGACCTACATCTGTAACTTGTCATTCCAAACGGGTCGATTCCCAAACCAAATGAAAACAGCCAAAGTGGTGCCACTGTTTAAGGCTGGGGACAAACACTGCTTCACAAACTACAGGCCAGTCTCTCTACTCCCACAATTCTCAAAAATTCTGGAAAAATTGTTTAATAAAAGACTAGAAAAATGTATAAATACAAACAAATGACTCAATAGCAGTCAGTCTGGGTTTAGAACAAACAGCTCGACCTCACTGGCTCTGATTGATGTGATGGAGGAAATCACTAACGCTATAGACCATAAGAAACATTCGGTAGGATTATTCATTGACCTAAAAAAGCTTTTGACACAGTTAATCATAATATTTTAATTAACAAATTGGAGAGATATGGGATTAGAGGGATTGTATTACAATGGTTGGAGAGATATTTAAGAGACAGAAAACAATTTGTGAAATTAGGAGAACATCAATCACTGTGTCTGGACATTGCTTGTGGTGTTCCCCAGGGGTCAATTCTGGGTCCAAAGCTGTTTATTTTATTTATTAATGACATTTGCAATGTATCAAAGATGCTTAAATTAGTACTGTTTGCCGACGATACCACTATTCTATGCTCAGGGGAAAACCTACAAGAGCTACAAAAAAATATCAACTCAGAATTGTGTCAATTTAAAAATTGGTTTGATTTCAATAAACTAACATTAAACTTAAATAAAACCAAATTCATGCTTTTTGGAAAAAACAAAAGGAGTAGTTGTATTAAAATCTTGGTGGATGGCGTTGAGATTGAGAGAGTGAATGAAATCAAGTTCCTGGGTGTAATTATGGATGATAAAATCAGCTGGAAACCTCATGTAAAACATATACAGAGTAAAATAGCAAGAAGCATCTCAGTACTGAATAGAGTCAAACACATTCTGAATTACAGCTCACTCCATATTCTTTACTCCTCTCTGATTCTGCCATACCTCAACTACTGTGTTGAAGCATGGGGTAATACCTACAAAAGTACATTAGCATCAATAACTATATTACAGAAAAGAGCTATAAGAATAATTCATAATACTGGTTACCGAGATCACACAAATCCGCTTTTTTTAAACTCAAAAATGATTAAATTCTCAGATCTGGTCCAGTTTCAAACAGCAATAATGATGTTTAAAGTAACAAAGAGTCTCCTCCTGGAGAATATTCAGAAACTGTTTCTCAGTAGAGATGGAGGCTATCAGCTTAGGGGAGAGTTTCATTACAAACAGCCTTCAGTCAGAACCACACTCAAAAGTTTGTTTATTTCAGTAGTAGGAGTTAAGTTATGGAATGGATTAAATAATGAATTAAAGCAATGTCCAAGTATGACCCAGTTCAAAAAGTGGTATAAAAAGATGGTTTTCATGAGGTACAGGGAGGAAGAGGGATTCTGACTGGACCAGATCCAATGATTGGTGTGGGGTGTTAAAATATTTGTATATATATCAGTGTATATACACATGTNAAATTGTGAAATAGAGCTGTCAACTGACTGAAAAAAGCTTTTTGGGATAAACACCGGGATGCATTGAAAAAGATAAAGAAATTTGGGCAGCACATTCATTTTAATGCAACTAATCCTTCCTGCTAAGGAGAGAGGCAACATTGACCAGCGGTTCATGTCTTGCAACAGTTGTTCAAGTAAAGGATTGAAGTTGGTTTTAAAAAGCCTAGAAAACTCCCTAGTTATATGGACCCCCAAGTATTTAAAACTTTGTGAGGCTATTTTAAAAGGTAAACTAACCAGAGGGTAAGCTTCCGCCATTGAATTGATGGGGAGAATCTCACTTTTATCAAAATTAAGTTTATAGCCTGACACTTGGCCGAAATTCTCCAGCAGAGATAGAATTAGTGGCATCGAATAATCTGGATCTGAAACAAACAACAACAAATCATCTGCATATAAGCTAACTTTATGATCTGAGCCCCCCCTTGAGATGCCCCGCATACTACTAGACCTGAGTGCTGCTGCCAGTGGCTCTATGGCTATTGCAAACAGAAGGGGGGAAAGAGGGCAGCCTTGCCGAGTTCCTCGACCTAAGGAAAAATATTTAGAATAATCATTGTTCGTATGGACCTGTGCCAGTGGTGAGGAGTATAGCAATTTAATCCAAGGTATAAACGTACCGCCAAAACCAAAACACTTTAAAGTATAGAATAAATAGGGCCACTCCACCCGATCAAATGCCTTTTCAGCGTCCATAGATATGACCATTTCCGGAGTGGTAGATGATGGGGATGCATATAAGATATTCAACAGACGTCTAACATTATGATATGAGTGTCTGGTTTTAATAAAAACCGGTTTGGTCTGGGCTAATAATTAAACTCATTATGGACTCCAAACATTTTGCAAGCGTTTTTGCCAGGATTTTGACATCTGCACAAAGAAGGGAGATTGGACGGTAATTGCTACAAATACGGGGATCCTTGTCTTTCTTTAAGATGAGAGAAATCGTAGCTTGTCGAAGGGTGGGTGGGAGAATGCCAGATTCAAGGGCTTCTTCAAACATGGTAAGCATAAGGGGAGACAGTTTACTAATAAAAACCTTATAAAATTCTGATGGAAAACCATCAGGCCCAGGGCTCTTTCCACTCTGCATAGACATTACAGCATGTTCAACTTCCTCCATGGTAAATGGTTTATCCAGCTCTGTAGCAACCTGTGGTTCAATAGTGGGAATTGTAAAACCATTGAAAACATTTTCATAACAGCTTTCATCAAGTGGATTTCCAGCCGTGTACAAGGATGAATAAAAGTCCCTAAACTGATTATTAATAGTTTGAGGATTAATAGCATACTGGTCAGAAACCAAAATTTCAGTGATGTGCTGAACTGAGGCTGATTGGCGAATCTGGTGAGCAAGGACTTTACTTGGCTTATCGCCAAACTCGTAATAGGCGTGTCTAGACCTAGTTATTGATTTAACAGCCACATCAGTGGCCATGGAATCAAATTCAGACTTTTTAATCAATAGTTCTCTGGTTAGGTCAGCTGAGGGGGATTCTGCGCACCTAGTTTGCAGTTCAAATATAACATTAGAGAGATCCTGACTTTTTTGAGAGGCAATCTTGTTTTTATAAGCCACGTAAGCTATTATCTCACCCCGCAGAAAGGCGCTTTAACCCTTTACTACTTAAGGATGTTGAATTTGTTAAATACATTAATGAACGTATAGATCTGTTTACTTCTACCAATGTGACACCAGAGGTAACAGCAGCTACTATCTGGGCTCGTTGAGTTTAGCAGAAAATATCAAATGTCAAATCTCTGACATCAGTCTCTAGTGCAAACAGTCAATTTGCTAAATGTGACAACGCTCCTCGAGAAGTATAAAGAAATTCACAGTCTCATAATGACATCTCTTAAAGCTTCCATAAATGGAAGAATGCAAGATACTTGCATACACTTGCTGCATTCAGTGATTTTTTTTATAATCATACGTATGGTTGACTAATTATACCAAACTGGTGCTAATGGTTTTTATTTTCATAAGTGGGTTGAAACACAGCCGTGAACTGAAACGGAAACAGAGGCTTAAAACTAGGAGAGGAACGGCCAATAACTCAGGTAAACACAGGACTGAGGACAGCAGCACAACAAAGTTTTACAGCATCAGCGAGGTGTCTCCCAGGTCAAGATTTCAAAGCAGAGTTGTGTCAGAATTATGCTGCTCCAGCATCTTTTGAAGAAGCAAAAAAGAAACCGTCCACATCAACAACCTGAGACACAAAGATGAGGCACGTTGTGTTTACTTCCCTTCAAAATCTGAAGACGTCCAGCAGAGCCATCGGCTCAGAACCAGTACAGACCCAGGAACACCAGTCCACAAGTCGTCTGCATGAAAGAACCAAAAATGCAACCGCTAAAACAAACCTGCAGAAAAAATGTCAACAGGTACTCCAAACTAACGAGTGGAAATGTGAAATATTTGCTGTAGCAGAGGTCAGTTGTATATTTCATTAATGAGTGTCTGTAGGGTGTGTGTGTGTGTGTGTGTGGGGGGGGGGGGGTGCTTTCTGCTAATGAGATTTGGTCAGGATTAATGGTTTCCTCAAAGCTAAGAAATACAAGTACTTACGTATACATTATGCAGTATCACCAGGAGGCGTCTGATTGGCCCCAGATTGATTTTGCAGTAGGACAACAACCTCCAACAGACAGCCAGTGTCTTCTGGATCTATCTTTAGCTTGAAGAAGAGCAAGGAAACCTGTAAGTGATGTTTGGGCCCACTCAGAACTCCGATTTCAACATCATGGATGGACAGAGTTGGGATTGCATAAAAAGACAGAAGCGTTTGAGCCAGAAACACCCACAAAAGATCTGTGGTTGGTTCTCCAACATGTTTGATACAACCTGCCTGCCAAGTGCTCAGCAATAACGAAGAAAAATAAACAAATAGATTTCATCTCATTTTATTTTATAACATTGTTTTCTACACAAAATCTGAAACACAGAACTGTGGCTGATCACGTGTGTCCTTTGCTCCCTGACATCAAATGTAATGAAGAAAGCAGACTAAAAATAAACCTCAAACATTTGCTGTGTGAAAACTTTAAATCATATAGAAAAAATAAATTACTCTGAGCATCCATGTGTGAATCCCTTGGTTTCTGCTGTGTTTAATGGGTCCTTTACTTCCAGTTTTAACATTTTTTGAGCCAAAATACAATTGAAGTCAATTTTAAAATTCTCCATACGATACACCCTATAGCAGTGAGAGACACAGTGGGTGAAAAATGACAAAAATGCCAAAGTTTTGATGTAAAACTGTAATTTAAATTATGTGGTCATAAGAAAAGTCTGTTTGTAGATCAAATGTTAGTTTGTGACAATAACAATCAGCTCAGTATTCAATTATAAAATGGCAGCTAGCCCACGAGGACATAGCTGTCTGTATGTATGTGTGTCTAATCCTGTAAGATTATACTGAAACTGAATTTCCTCTCTGAGGGATCAATAAAGTTAATCTCATCTCATCATAAAATCCCTTTAGAAATAAATTAACTGGTTTTGTTAAAACCATAAAATATACCAAGATACCACAATCAAAATGACATTTGTAAAACCGTCTGCCAAATACATGAATATAAACATAAATGCCAGTTTAGTCAAGAGACCCGTTTAAACTTTGATGTTTCTGTCTGAGCTCCTGAGATCTAATGAGAGCAGGGTTTTCTGTTGTCTTTGGGGAAATTTCTCACAGTTTGTTGCTTACATCTTACGATGTAGTGCTACCAGAAGCCTTAGCACATCATTCCTGATTGAAGACTACGTTTAGTGTATAATTTACAAGTCTTTTTATTTTGTTTTGTCAAAAGATGGACAAAAATGATGACAGAATTACAAACAGAAGAGTAATAAGGGCACTTCAATCCTCATGCATTGGCACCCTTAATAATTATTATCAGCAATGTTAGATTTATACATAATAATTTCATTCCAGCTCACACTATATTCTGCAAATTGCACAGTCTTGATTCATCTGGCTGTCAGTCTCCATCAAGCGAGTGCTGGTTAAGTTGTTCTTTTGCCACTTCACATCCACATATTATACTTAGTCATTTTCTACACAGTAGTGGCTGTTTCATACCAATGAGGTGCAAAACCATTACCACCCATGCACTTACCATATGCATTTATCATTATGGGCACCAGCTCTCTGCAGCACAGGAGGACACTGGTATCGAAATGGATGTGATGCATATTAATTTGCATTAATACATTTTACTTACATTTCCTAAATATAAGTACAATAAAGATCCCTACTTTTTGAAACATCTTATTTTGTTGAGCTCTGCTGCTGCTGCAGAAGGAGATTTAATTTTGGAAAAAGTCTTCTAATATCCATGACAACCTGCCCAGGGTGCTGCCCGCTTTGGTATGAGGAGACCAAAGCTACAAAAATATGACTTGACAGAAGTAAAAATTGACTCAGACCCTTATGAAGCTGCATTGTACATTTTTCACTTCGTGGCAAAGTCACATACTTAATGAAAAGTATGTTATTAACTCAATAGCTGCAGTGTTGACTTGTGTATTTATTTTTGCTCAGTGAGCCACTTTGTAATCAGACTCAAAGTGAGGCCTCCTCTTGTTTCCTCCAGTTATGAAAGAATGTTGATGACGACCTAAACCCTTTAACATAACTGGATAATAAAACATTTAAATAACAGGAAGGATTTATGTATTTATGATAAGGAAATCTACCTGTTGATTTATTTTTGTCTTTTTTATCCAGATGTTTATATTCCATAATGTGACCATCACAGTCCCAGAGAACTTCACCCAGTGCACCACGCATGGAAGTTTTGTCCAGCGTTGGCAGGAGACCCTCTACAACATGTTCACCTTCTCGTGCCTCTTCCTCCTGCCCTTGGTCATCATGATTTTCTGTTACACTCGGATCCTCATTGAGATATCCAGCCGTATGGCTCAGAGCAACAGTAGGTCTTATCAGCTTATTCCTTTACTTTCCAAATGTCAAGAAATAAATTTGTTCCTGAAGACAAACTTGGTGATTTTCTTCTCTTCTAGTTTTGTCGAGAGACGTGCACCTTCGCCGCTCGCACAGCAACATCCCCAAAGCTCGGATGAGGACTCTTAAGATGAGCATCGTCATCGTGACCTCGTTCATCATCTGCTGGACCCCGTACTATCTGCTTGGCCTGTGGTACTGGTTGTTCCCTGAGAAAATGGAGGAGACCGTCTCTCATTCGCTCACTCACATGTTGTTTATATTTGGCCTCTTCAACGCGTGTCTTGACCCCATCACTTACGGTTTGTTTACCATTCACTTCCATCAAGGTCTGAGGAGACAGCGCCAAAGTTCAAACACTCGGACCGAGTTAGATAACGACACTTGTCCCAGGCAGATGTCGTGTCTGTCGTCTCACAGGCAGCTTGACTCAAGCGGTCGCAGTAAAAACTCAGAGGAGATGAACGTCAACGGCAACTCGAAAAAGGCCTCTAGTCCTAATATTTCAGTGAGTAAGATCTAAAGGACTGCTGTGGGATTAAACGGTGTCTAATTCTGTGTCGTGTAATAATTACGTAGTCTTTAATATGTCCATATTTTGCATGCTAATTTGATATTTATCAGTGTTAATGTTATAAGCTAATAATGATGTACGCTGTGTTGCTTTCAATGACTAATGGTAAATTCAGCATCAGTTATCAGACTTTTTTCACAGAAACCCTTAGACAACAGGTGAATCAGGAAAAACAGATTTTTCTGCAGACTTCAGCATAGGTGACATTAAAACTAGCAAACACTGTTTTTAAAATTTAAAAATGATGTTTTAAACCTTTACATCCCCATCAGGTTTTCGTTACATGGTTTTAAACTCTTATCTCAGCTGGGCCACAGCCACCACAAGCAAAGTAAGGCATCAGTGGTGGTAAATCATAACTGAAATCAGAGTCTCCAGAAAGTATCAGTTCCATTTTTAACACTCAAATTGTTAATTACTTAGAGATAACAGATTAGCTCAGCCACTTTCCCTGAAGGCTAATGGGATGAAAACACTTAGACTAATTCAAATAAACTGTAGGATTTAGATAATAATAATAATATTTATTATTATGATTGCTGTTCAGGTGAAGACTTATAAATTAATATAATAATTATAAAGCATGATGTGATCACAGGCTAAAATGGGCGCACATTTTTATACAATTCTACCACAAATAACATGTTAATATTTCCATTATTGTCTATTTATTTTATTCAGCCTTCTAGTTTTACAGTTTAGCTTTTTATTAAATCATCAGTATTTTCTAGTTTATCATAATGTATCATCATTTCTTCATGAGGACTATATTAATATGGAACGTGAACAAGATAAAGCTGCAGTCATGACAACATGGAAATACAAGACAAATCCCATTTCATATTAATTGGAAATGGAATGTTTAATCAACAAGTATGGGCAGATTATGTAAGGAAGTGTGGAAACCCATCGCCATACGGTGTTCAGCGCATGAATATTTTAACATTTCATCCAGATTTATCATGTAATATAAAATTTTAAAGTTGTTCTAAGACAACATCAATCCACTGTGAACCCACTCAGATTAGCAGTTAGCAAAGTCAACCCATCAGGAACGTGGATTCAATCGTTTTTTATTTATTGGCTTCCCTTTCATTTCATTTTATTTTGGAATTCAGAGAATAAGAAAATAATAATTATGTTATTATTAAAAACATCACATGTTAAAAGTGCTTTTGTTGATTTTTTAAGTAAATGTTCCAGGTAAATGTGTAGAAAAACTTCCTTTTGTTTAACAAAGCTGGGAGAGACAAGCTGTCCACTTTTCTTTTTTCCAGTCGTTTTTGCTTCTATTTCTATATTATTTTGTGTTCATCTGAAGTAACTGGAACCTAAGACATATAGGTTTTTATTTAGAACACAAACACTGAGGTTCACCAAAAAAAATCTGCTATTTTAATTGAGCTAACTTCATTATCCTACAGCTGCCACCTCCAGAGGTTTTGACACCAGTTGTCGTCACTTTGGGGTGAGAAAATGCAGAAGAGTGAAAAAAGTCTATACCTGAAATATTCTATTTTGTTTGCATGGTGTTGCTTTTCTTCTGCAAGTTTATCAAAACGCTGTGATTAATTCTGGGATTATTTATTGTTAATTAAAAAATGTTGTCCTTTTAATGTGTCATTTTGGAAGTGCAGTGAAACAAATTGTGCCTCCGTCGACGATGGATCTAACGTTTTATTTCTTAAACGTTTGAAGGATTTTAAATTAAAGAGTTTTTAAAATGTCAGAGATGGGTTAGTTTAAGTGTTTGTGGGTTAATTTGAGAATTGTATTTTGCTGAATGTGTTGCTTTAACACCTGTTTAGGTGTAAATGATGCACTTTTTAATAGATTGGCAAATGTGAGGATTTTACCAGCAATTTCCAGATGGATGCTGGTCAATTTGTCCATCCGCCAAATTCATATCCAGCTGATGTCTTTTTGAACTGAGTGGTTTTACATAGTTGGGTACCAGTTCTCACTCATGCACTTAACATGTTCCCGCTTCTACGATTTTGCATGCACTTGAAAAAATGCATAACTTAATTGAAAAATTGGGGGGCTGCCAAGGTAGTTAAAACTGAAAATGGTGAAAGCAGTAAAAGAAACAACCTGTGGCGTAGGGATCGTGCTCATTCCCAGGAATTATTTGTAGAACACTTCATGATTTGCTGAATGGATTTATTGACCCGGAGCAGATTTTTGTCTGCAACTTTGCACAACTCATGTACTCTATAAAAAGAAAAACATCATATCAGTGAGCCAATACTTTCTCCGTGTCTTAAAAACAAACTTTGAAAAGATGATGCATTAAAAATCTGTGAAAATAAATTTTGTGTAAAAGAAGAATGACATTAAACAGCTCTTGTTAACTAAGTTTATTTGTTTTTGCACTAATTTCCAAAAAGAATATTTTCGGGAATGGTTGCATTAATAAGGATCTATGGTGACCTCAGTATTATTGTTCGTGTTGTGTTTTTCCATGCACTGCTTGCCCTTTTGGCAAACTATCTCCTAGATTCTCTAAACTGAGATCACTGCTGTTACAGAACACTGACTGCATCCCATCCATCCCGTTTTATTTATTCGTTTTTAATATTGTCATTACCTACAGTAACATGACTACACGAGCCACTGTAATTAATCTTCAACAAACGGAATGTTTTCTGAAATCTTCTCAGTGGTGCTCACTGGACCAAACTGACATGATGACAGGTACACGCTCAGGTATTCACAAAGAAATGCTCCAAGATGACCCGGAGCACACGTCTTCCTCCAGTGAATGACAAGGTCAGGACGGTGGCAGACTCCCCTTAAGAGCTTCTTATTGCTGAGTGACACTTTTAAATGAAATCATAGCGGGGAATGTCTTCTGTCTCATAGGAACATTGCTTCAGGGATGTATTCTACCATGACAGGTCAAGATAAAAGATTTCAGCTGCTGAAAGGGAATTTTAAGCAGAGTTTTTGTGGATTAAGGCAAAACATTACATGTATTGTACCCATGTAATGGTAGATTAGTTAAATTATATAGAGCAATGGTGCAGCAGCATTAATGGTACAGGAGAAAAGTTTGTTCTAAATAGGAGGACAAAAGTTATGCTGGACTGACCGCTCCTCTGTTTCAGATCAAAGACACAGACAACATCAATAAAAGAACATTTTCTCAGCCCTCCAAATGCTCAAAAATATCCAGTCATGATATGTCCTTTTACTTTTGTGTAGTGATCCTGAAATTTTTCACAGGTATGTCTCCCACAAAGTTTCTTTCAGTGGGTTGAGACACGACACAGGGAAAGAGTCATTAGAAAGTATTTAACTGGAAGTTCTGGCGTTTTAAAGACAAAAGCAGTAGTTTTAATGCCTCATCATGACCAAACAACTGCTGATAAGGTGAATAAACAATGTATGAAAACAGGTGTACAAAGTATTTATTCTACAACTGCAGCTTTATAGAAAAACAATAAAAGGTAAGACTTCTGATAAAACTTCTATCAAAAATTAAAACCACCTTCTATCTCTAAAACAAGACCTTTATTGGCCATTAATGATAACGAGTAATCAAATACATCAAATACAAAGTTTAATAACATGTAAATATTTACATATAATAATTAAACAGAAGGAAATCAAAGAGCCATGATAGCATTGAGATTAATTTACTTACTGACATGATCTGTGGGTATTTATTATTTTAAATCTTGGATTTATGTTGTAGTTTGGGTTAATGTTTGTTATCTTTTTTATTTTTTGATGTTCCCCACTCCCTGTTTTATATATGGATGTCCCAAACCCTAGACCTCAGGACCATCGTCCTGCCTGTTTTATGCTTTGTTCACACTGCAGGAGAAAGTGGGCCAGGTATGATTTTTTTTTTTTTTTTTTTATCACAGTCTGAACATCACAAATCAAATTTCTTGAGATTAGACCCAAGTCACTTTCAAATGGTGCAATTCTGTGCTGGAACAGGAAGTCTGAACATGACATGTGGAGTCTATATTCACTTCCATACACCAGCGGGCTGGGTGTGATATCACATCTTCTTTTGTGCATGCAGGACACATCAGGGCTCTAGACTATTCACACTGGAGTCTGAAATTCTAATGTGAGCAACCACAAAAGAAACGGACCTCAGAACTGTGAACATAGCTAGATGCTTCATCTGACTCAAATGATGTTCAGCATCCGGTTCTGCAGAAGCCTGTTAGTGACTCATTTATTGAATTCAGATGTTTTAGACCATTTTAGTCCAGTTCAATCCAGGTTAATCTTATACAGTCAGATCAGACAACCCAATTTAATGCAATTCAGTCAAATCCACTAGAGTAGGCAGTGTTCAGAAAATGCGCAAGATGCATTCAAATGCGATCGTTTGACTTTCAAGGATTCCTGACATCCCACTTATTTTGTAATTTAAATGAAAGCCTGTTTTATTATGAATTCAAAGAACATTGAACAAATAACCTATTTTTAGTCCCTTTTACTCACCAGCCCATCCTGTCATACAGTCATAATCAGCTTGTTCCCGACACCTCACTAGTCCAAGGTTGTCCTCCTAAGCTCCTGCATTTTTCCAAAATGAGTTTTCAGTTTGCAGGTTTTCTATGTCCTTTATTTCTCTAAAAGGTCAGAAGGTTTGCTCTATAAAGGCCAGTAAAAAGACAAATTGATTCTCTTTTTTCTGAAACTCCCACTCAAACTGGACATATTGATTCCCTCTAAAGCAGTGAAGCTAATTGAGTCGCATTAAAATCTAGACGTATTGAACTTTTATTCAAAAGCTCCAATTATCATTATTTAACGTGTCTGGTTATATTCGTTAAAGACTTAACTCACTGAAATAGGTCTAATCTACCTTTTACCGGTAATTCTGTTTTTGATTAACTGGTTTTAAGAAGGTTAAATTAAAGAACCATGTTGTTGTTTGATGATAACATGTTTCTCATATAATTCCAGTAGGTTTTGGACAACTCTTCTGATCGCTCTTTTCACTTTGCATGGTTTGATTGCTTTCCATGTGTGAATTGGACGAGTTTTTAGCAGCATCTGGTGAGAATTTCATGTCAATAGCACCTTCAGAAATAAACGTTCTTAGAATAAAATGTGTGGTGTGCTGCCCCCCACCTTTTTTTAAACGCATCTTACTACAACACACATCAACACCACATTGGAGCAGGCGGGGGGGAGACTTGGGATCTTTCTACACCCCTGTTCTCTGCTCGCTGCCTGGGGCCTGGAGTGGAGCGGGCCGTCTGGTCGGGGTTTGCGGGGCGCTGCTCAGTTGCTGCGGTGGTCTGCTCATCCCCACTTCGGTATGGAAGGGACAATCTTCTGGGTCTGGGGGCCGGTTTCACCCTTAGGACGCTGGTCCCCGGTCCTGGGAACATAGAGTATGCATGAGGAGTGAGAGTGGGTGTACAGCGTCTATTGTGTGTCTTGGTATGTTTGCAGAGATGTGTGTGTGTGTGTGTGTGTGTGTGTGTGTGTGCATGAGGGTGGGAACGTGCAATTGTGTCTACGTGTGACTGTTTATCTGTCGGGTCTGGTCTTCCCCCTTCAGAGACATGCTAGGCCCTCCTCTGTAGAGACTATCCTCCCTGGCTGTGCCTCTGCATTGAGTGATACCTTTTTCCGCCGGCGTATTGGGGTGTCTCGGGGTCTGGGGCTGGGTGCTGGGGGTGTCTGCCCGCTCTCCCCCCTGTGCGGGATCTGGGCCTCGGCTGGGGCCGGTTCACCCCTGGGTCTCGGGTCTCTAGTTCCGGCTAGATCTGCCCTGGATGGCCGGCTGCGAGCGGTGACTGTGAGCCCCTCGCCACAGCCCGCAGGTTTTTAAAGGGTGGGGGTGGGCTCAGGTAGCCAAAGGTGCTCATGATTGGCTCTGTCCTCTAGAGAGGAGTGGTCTTCTCCCTTCCTGATGTCAGCAGGGGAAAGATTTTGAAACCACCAGTTTTAGCATTAGCTCAAATCACATTTCCTAAAAATGGGAATAAGGAAGTGAAAACGGTGAAAATATGTTTGGGTCTCAGACACAGTCTTTGGGACTGATATGACTGTTAGAAGATCTTTAGAAAGTGAACTTAGCATAAAATGGGACCTTTAATAGATTTTTGTTTGATTGACCAATTGGTGATTCAGCCAGTCATTCTGAATATTGACCAATTCTGATCACCTCACCAGATAATTTTTAATCTCTACTGTGAACTCTTAATCCAACTTTACACTCTCAGTGCAATTCTGTTTTAATAGATTGGTCACGTGGACTGCAAAATCATTTGAGGTATTCTGTCTTAATAAATCAATACTGTAATGTGATAATAATGTAAGTTGAGTCTCCACCTATACCAGGCTTTTCTGTCATGACATAAAAATCTACATAAGTCCCATCTGCATCTGATATATTAGGTGTTTAATTTGCATATTTAGAGAAATGGAAAGGAGGATTACACATGGGAACAGCTTCTGGCTTTTCACTGTGTGCTGATTTTGGTGCAATTTGCAAATTTTATTGGATACAATAAAAGACTGAAAGCATCCACATATATTTAAATATAGTTTAATGTAAATAAGCAGATAAACTGTCATGATGAAAAAGCCGTTTGCTCAAATACTGAGAATAAAACCATTTTTATCATTGATAAGAATTTCATAGCAATCAGTAAAAATGCTTCTTTAACTTTTTATAATGCCTTAATAATGATTCAAACATGCCATCATTGTGTTTTCTTGTATAATTATATCATAATTAGCATTTCCTTGTGCTAATTTTAGCCTATAATTAGCTACATACTTTCAAGTGTGTTGTGCACAGCACAGCAACAGAATGAACAGACGGTCTTTTCTTCACTAAATCCTCTTTTTTTTCTGGGTTTAAGTCTGCAGCATGCACAAGATAGAAACAATCTGATAACCGTGCACATGAAATATTAAAATACCCAAGGCTGAAAATGTACTTTAACTTTTAGAAGTCTTAAAACATGATTCTTGTTATTCTTGATTGACTTTCTGCCTTGAACTCTGCTATTTGAGTTTGCTAAATGAATTTAAGGAGAGATAAAAGAAAATTTCACAGAAGCTTTGAAATGAGCCTAAAAAGTGTATGGCCTGAAGAAAACATCAGTCTGAACGTTCATCAAAAACCAGATTTCAATGTCTTTGTTTTGTCATTTTTCATTTTAATTACAAAAAAATGAAAGAGGTGTCTTTTTTAAAGATGTCTGAAAAAGCAGAGTTAAAGTCATGTCACCAAATCTGCATTGATCTTGTCCCATTTAATTAATTAATTAAAGTTGCATAAAAGTGCATTTCTTGCATTTTACTTAAAAAGGGGCTTTTTTTTAAAAAAGGGGGGAGTACACTCTGGGCCCAGACAAGACTGTCAGCTGGCCCTCCTGCTAATACCTCAGTATCAGATTTTAAAGTCGTCCACCAAACAAAAAACTGCTGGTTTGAAATGTTTGACTTTAATTTGCTTTGGGTAAAGACTCCTGTTGTCTGCTATAATAAACTTCCCAGTGTGGTCCTGTCAAATGTGCAGCACCAGCTGAGCATTTACAGATGTGTTGAGTTTAATGGATTAAAGCAGGAACCTAAAAAACAGAGTTTCTGCAGAGAGAAAAACTGTCAGAACTCGTTGAATTTCTTAGCTTTTAATTAGTTTTAAACATGTTTCAGGAGCCATTCGCAACAAACGGCATCCCTGCTGAGTACCTTTTGAGCAAGCATTTCAAAAAGTACCATTCGTTAGGTGGAATTTGCCTAAAATTGCAGAAAAATGTTTATTTCTCATAAACGACTGTCTCCTGTGGTGAGTGTGACAGTTCGAACCTTTCACAGACAACTTTACATTTCGGAATCAGAACCAGCTTCATATTCAGGCTTGTTGTAAAGTGACATGCAGGCATTACAATCAAAATGAGATTAGATGAAGGGATTTTTCAGAGTGTTTTGAAACCCCGCTGTGAAGCAGCTCTCTGTGGTCTGAGAGACACCAAGGAAATCTTTTATCGTCCTTTCATTTAATTAATAGATGGTTGAGTCTGATGTTTCACACCCTGAAGCGATAACGCTAAACATCGATTTCAACTGCATCTAGAATGTTCCTCCTGCTGTTATAAACATGTAGAAATACTATAGGTGATACCTAAAAACAACATATTTACCATATATCTACACAGTAAACAGACTGAAGGAAGTTGAGAAATGGTGAACTCATGTTATTCCTGCTAACTGTTGGTGCTGTAATATGTTACTGCTGACCCAATAATAACACCTGTCAATAGTCCGAATGCAGTTTTGAGTTTGAAGATCGCATCTTGCTAACATAATGCTGGAATTTGATGGTGCTGTAGCCTTCAGCCAGGAGGATAGTGTTGACAACCGTACTTTAAGACCACCTCAATATGCTGCCACCTCCATGAACCACTACTTCACCATGAACATTTTGTGCATTCCCAGAACTATCATCATGTTTTGTATCACATAGGGTAACAACTACAAACCCATAAACACCTGAAGGCCAAACCAAGACCCTGAACAGACCGTCTGCACTCTGGCCGATGTTTTTGTGGGGTCTTTATTCGAGGAGCCTTATGGACATGAGGGCTGAGAATCAAACACGCACTTTCTGTTTTAAGGCCAAAAAAGTCACCGAGGCCGAGCCTAAATCTAATCTATTTATTAATAAAGTATCATCTTATTTGAGAGTTTGTCTATTAATTTAACTAAAACCAAACTAGTTGCTGTGAATGAAGCAGCCTTGTGTTCAGCTGCTTGTTCCTGGTTTGATGGAGCGGGTGTCTTCTTCCAGATGACTGGAGATTCAACAGTTTACAGGAGGAGTGATGAAGATTTCACACAGCGGCTTTTGTTTTTGTTTATTGATTTGATAATAGATTATTTTTCTTGCACCTCTTTTTGGAAGCAGCCTCTAAGGTGGAGAGTGAACTCTCTCAGAGACATTTTCACCAAACACAGCAGAGTCTTCCTGTCAGTTACTGCAGTTGTTGCACCAAGATGCAATGCAGCTTGTCAGGATGCTCTCATTAATGCTGCTGTAAAAGATGGTGAGGATGGAGGGAGGGGAGTTCTTACAGGAGCATCCTCTGATGAGCTGCCGTGGTCTGGTGTGAAACGCTGGTGCCATCCAGCAGCTCACCAAATAGCCCTTTTTTTGTTTTAACAATCTGTGCGGTTGTGGACATAATTATCCCACACACAGTGTTTTTTATTTAACTTCAGCTTTTTAGGAAAAGAAAGTTAATTATTGAACAAGTGGAACAACTTACAAACCTTTTTCTCACGTATTCAGAGATTAAAACGATGCTTCTTTTTTTTAAACCCTCGGAGAAAAGCTGCTGGGTTTTCTGCAGAGCATGATATCAACTCAGCAGAACTTTTATCTCCGTTCTGAATAAAAAGCTTTGAAAGAGCTGTCTGCTGCTTGGTTTTGCATGACTCCAAGGCCTCACAGATCCTCTAAATATATCCCCCTAAGCTGTTCTGCTAGCTAGTCTGCAGAGAGAGAGGTGGTGTTTGAGGTTGTAGCCTCTCCGGGTTCTGAATCAGTCGGACACCAGGTGAAACCCGCTGTCAGAACTGACACTTTAAAAATAGTTTTGAATCATCTTCTACTTGTTCGCCCTTCAGCCTGAATGACATGTCTATAAATTGTTTGTGTGTGTGTGTGTGTGTGTGTGTGTGTGTGTGTGTGTGTGTGTGTGTGTGTGTGTGTGTGTGTGTGTGTGTGTGTGTGTGTGTGTTTACAGTAGAGTAGCAGATAGACTGATCAGCCACAACATTATGACCACTAATAGAGCTCATCTTATGTGTTTTCCTGTAAGAAAAATCTGCATTACACCAAAAATAACTCCTGTCCATCCCATAATACCTCAACTTTTCTTGATCAGCACCCTGATTGCTCTGGATTTTTGCTTCATTAATTAAATCTGGGTCAAACTATCTCTGCTGCTCTTACTTTGTGGGTCAGAAACTAAAAAGAGGACTTTTTTTAAAACGCTACACACCATATTTTATTACCATGACAACAAGTGCAGTCCACAGCATCGGCTAATCTCAGCACGAGCCCATATCAGATGATCAATCAGCTGTAAATCTTCTGTGCGTTTAATTACTAAGTCTCCTGCTGAGAGCTCCATTTAAGCATGCCTCCCATAGACCGTATTAGAATCCACCTCCAGATCAGCCTCTTCTCCGGTGTCCTTTCTGTCCTTCTGTTAGAGACTTTAGGTTTGAATTCAGTCAGTAAAGGTGCTGATCTGAGTAGCACTCCACATCGCAGCTTAAAATGTTAAAGGTGATCACAATCAGGAATCAGCAGCAGGTTTAGTGGTTAAGTGTGAAACAGGCACGAGGAGTCGTTGCAGAAGGAAGACAAAAACAGATCAGGGTGTGAGGGGTCGCTGGTGATGTTTTCCTCCTGTTTCTTGGTTCTGGTATCCTGGATGGAGGGAGGTTTTTTTTTTTTTTTTTCCAGCTACTGCTTGTTTCCATTCTGCTGCACCATGATGGAGGACTGATAAATGCACCAGCTGCTTTTCTGGCTATAACCAAACTTCTTCAGTTGTTGCATGAAATAAATCCTCCTTGTTTATGTTTTTTGTGGATGGATGTGCTGTTCCACTTCAACTCATAGGAGATAGCGGTACCTTGGAACTTGAAGGTCTCTTGATATGATGAGAGGGGAGCAGAGTTAGGGGAGGTCTCCTGACATGAACTGGAGTGTTTTCATCCAGCTGCTCGACCTCCCTTCAGGGTAATAGTAAACACTATCAGGCTGCAAATTAAACTACAAACATGTGGCAGGCGGAGTAACTCAGAGAGGTTTAAAACAGGCTGATATTTCTGCTTCTAAAAATAGAAACTTCATCATTCTTATTTAGACCGGTGGTTTTTCTTTTAGTTTTCTTCTTCTGCTCGGCATAAAACAGCATGAATGTTTCAAACTTTATTTTTATCCACCGATTTTGTAAATATATTTTTATACAGTGGTTCCAAAAGTTAAGACCTCAGTGTGGGTCATTAAACACCAAGTGGAGAAGATCAGCAGAAATCAATGAATCTTAAAAATGATCATCAGTGATAAAAGTATCTGTTCCAACTGTTCCATAAAAATAAAACTTTGTAGTGATTAAAAGATTTATAAAAACAATATACTAAGATATGTTTTTCTTACGCTTTAGTAAAGAAGTTAGCACCAAAAACAACCTGAGAAAATACAAGTTCATTATTTTATGGATTTAATTCAATTACTTGTGACTAATTGAAGCATTTTTTAAAAAGTTGTATCTCCGATTTAAACTACACCAGCTTTTCTCTCAATAAGTTTGAGGAGTTTTAATATTTTTATCAGTTTGGGTCACAGCTGGTCACTGAGGTGATGGTGGCTCACAGAACCAGACCAGGTGAAAACTGTTGCCTATATTTGATTTCATCGTGGATTTTTGCACCATTCCTGACACAAAGAAAAATGTCAAAAATATGCAAAAAAAAATGTAAATTTTTAAATTAACATTTGATTTTAATCAAACAGTAATCGTTGCAGAATTCAGCTGTGTGTGTGTGCATGTGCGTGCGTGCGCGCGCGTGTGTGTGTGTGTCCAGTTTCATTTAGTCCAGTAATAATGATGTAATATTTATTGCAGCTCTTCTCTCTCGATGGAGACTCACTGAGCTGAACTGAGATAAACAGCTGTTTGATTTTTTTCAGCCGTGAGCTTTAAGTTTGTGTGTGAAAAACAGAGCTGCTCCTCTGACTTTTCCCTGTCGCCCAGACTGACTACGATTTAAGAAAGAAGATATATATTTTTGCTGGGAGCATTTTTATAAATAAAAGTCTTTTTTTTTGTTTTTTTACATTTCTTGCTTATTTTGTATTCCATCACATTTCAGCTCATAGAAACACTAAAGGATCTTTGTATCAAGCTTTGTGGACCCACTTGCCCTTGACTTTGTGTATAATACCAAGAGTTTATGCAGAACTTTTAAATCTGGTTTAGAGTTTTGCAGTAATTGTCTGCACAAATTCTAAACTACAGAAGCAACAAGCAGCTCATAAAATTATACGTGATGAGAAGTCTCCACTAGGAATATATCACAAATATGTCGTCATCACAATATCACTGTGCACAATATCAATATTGCAAACAACTACTTGATAAATAATGGACTGTTATACTCAAAGCATTATGCATGTCTGTGTCAGTTTGATGCTCCTGAGGCTTTAGTGGCTGAAACACTAAAACACACAGAAAGCATTGTGAGTGCTGTGTCTTCATTTTGTGATGATGGAACTCAGAGAAGTGAGAAAAATCTGGCTAATGTAGGATTATGTCGCAATTTCAGGTTTTTTCTAATATCGTGCAGCTTTAGTCTCCACATGTTAGAGCTAAATACAAAACATGTATGATTCTTTCTGTTCTGCAGCTCTCTAAAGCATTAGTCATGGTGAAATTAAACTAATATTTGAATCATCAAAAGTCTGGCTGGGTTCCTTGCACTTATTATAGAAGGACAAATTCAATTTTCTCTAATGCAATGTTGTCAGGAGCATTTCACTTCTGCAGAATGAGATGATTTACTGTTAGCAGAAGGATGGGCGTGCAACTGGGCCGTTATAAAAAACTCTACTTTTAGGAGTTCAGGCCACTTAAGATCCAACAAAATGTTGTCGTAAACCTTAATGTTTCCGATGCACATAAAAATAATCTGGCATCAGCAGGAAGAACTACTATTAAACTTAAACTGACACTGGTCAAAGCCTCAGCCCCTTCAGCTATTAGTTTGTAATTTCATCTTTTTAATTTGCAATTTACCACAAAGAGTTTAGTGAAAATGTGTGAGGAGCATAAGTACAGATGTTTTGTCGCTTTATTTGTAAAAGAAAACATTTTGTATTTTAGTAACGATAGACTGATAGGATGTAAGTCAATCAGTGCCTTCAGGAGATTTACATGAATTTCATTGCTATAATTATTATTGGTAATAAATTGTGCAAAAACAAAATATTATGTGAAACTATTCTACCAAGGCCCAGTAAAAGAATAAAAGCTAAATGACTTTTAACAAAACATCACAACTGTTTGACAAAGCTTAGAAAACTGGGAAATAAAAGTAAAACCTGAAGCTGAATTTATTCCAATGAATAAAAGATGAAGCCTTTAGCCCACAGACAGATTCACACATCAGTCTGTTAGACATCTGCCCTGCAGTCTATTGGTTGTGGGTTCAAATCTCATGATGTTTGGGAGCTCAGACAGTAAAACATGAGGCTTGAACAGCTTTGGTTCAGAGTTTGATTCCAGGAGCTGCAGGTTTAGACTTTAAAACAAACAAAAAAATTAATTTAATATGCCTCAAGAACTAAGAAGTTGAAAAATAAATTTGTCACACAGCAAAAAATGAAAATGTCTTCATCTGAGGATCCAGCTAGTCATCAGAAGACAGTAAATAATAAAACAAAAAGCTGATACGGTGCTTTAAAGAGACCTGTTGGAATTTTTGCATTTTCCTTTTTCTAAATGGAAGGTTTTCTGCATGGTTGGTTTCTGAAAGACATTGAATGGTTGCTGTTTTCTGGTGAAACTCTGGAGTGTTGCAACAGCTCTGAGTTCATAATTACTAATGTTTAGTCATAAATGTGCAGATCAACTTCTGACTGACCACAGATCTTTTTTGGAAGTGTTAAGAGAAAAAACTTAATGTAAAATTAACATAAAATTTACAGCAACTCCAAGAGAAAAATTAAACAACAATCAGGAAAGTTTTCATTTCTAACAACAAATGTTTTTTGAAGGTGGAAATTTGATTAATTTAAATTAATAATATAAATTTGAGATCTTAGATGCATTGATGTTGTCTTCTCCAGTGTCTCAGTCTCTTCTGTTGGACAGTTTACTGAAAATAAACATTAAACTAGTAAAAACCATTACCCGGAAGTAGTAAAGTGCTCGCTTACAGATAGCTCGACGAATGGTTTTATCTGTTAAGTTCCATCTTCACATACATCTTCGTGAACAAACTGTATTTTAATGTCATGTAGAACTAATAAAACAAGCTACATTTTAGCGTAGATGCTAAATTTAACAACTTTCTGAAACTAATTTAGCGAAGTTCTTCCGTTTAAATGGAAAACATTCACTAGAAGTTCAAACAGCTTTTTAACAATGTCAGGTCATGAGATGGGGGTTTTCTGCCACCTCGTGGGCAAATTAAGTAACTACAGTAGTGGTGGGATAAAGTAAAAATAAATTTAAAGAGACACTACTTCCGGTTTTAACTAAGTAAAAGCATTTTAACAGATTTGGTTTACTGTACTTATTTTCAAATGTAAAATGAAATAAAACTGGTGTTAAAATATCACTCATGAGCTTCTAGTAAAAACAGAAGCAGGTGTCTAATTGAGTCTGTCATAAATGATCAGTTCATTTCAGTTTGAGTTTTAAATAGTTGAGTTTTAGAAAATATGATAATTTATCAGTTTCATAAATTAATATGTTCCATCACAATTTTAGTTCAAATGAAGGCAATTAGATGTTTTGTTATTATTCAACATGAAACCCACAACTAAGATTTTATCTTTTGGAAAACATAAAAAGAAAACATAAATCAGCTATTTTAACATCTGATTTGACACAGATCTGCCTCGTTCAATTTTTTTCAGGCATGAAAATAAGATTTTCTCCTCCAGCCTGCTGTGGTTACAACTATATGATTATATTCAGACAGTTAGCTGTGTAGTTGGAAGATTTTTGAAGTTCTGAATGAACTCACTGGAAGTGTGTATAAGTATTTCCTCTAGCTGTAGTTTTCAGGTGTGGCCGCTAGAGGGCAGAAAAAAGCTGCTCTTTATTGGGGGTCTGTGTTGGAGCGATGGATTTAATATTTAGACGTTATTCATTCTTTCTGCCCTATCAGTGTTTCTATTCCTGATTATTTTATGGGTTTTTTGTGTTAATAATGTGTTTAATGTTTTTAAACTTTAAGAAGGACTAATATTACTATCAGATCAAATATGTTAACGTTATTTATAACTTAGTTGGGAGATGTTTTAGCGGTGTAGCAGGTGTTAGCTCCTGTTTAGCATGTTGGCTCTACAACCATGTAACACAAAGACTTAAAAATTGTTTTTGAGACCGTGCTTCTGTCTTTTTGCACTTCCTGTTTTATTTTGATATTTTGGATTTGTCGCTGTTTTGTAACCGAGTTTTGACCACAATCCTCATGGCCTTGTGTGTTTTTATATCACTTCTGAATCCTGCTATTGAGTTAGCCAAACAAACACCCTGCTAGTTCTACTAAACATGTTAAGATGTCGTAGTGTTTGTCACGTGCCTTTTATTTTGTAAGACCGTACAGGAAGTGTTAATACTATGTAAGTAATGTAACTTTATAGTTATTGTTCAGGCTTGTAGCCACTAGAGGGCACCAACCCCTAGTTTAACATTAGGAAAACCTGAATTTGTAGCCTGTAGCATGCCCGTTGGTTGGAGAACTGGTATTTAAAGGTAATTAGTGTTTAGTTTTCCTTTCTATGAAACTGCGTTCGGTTTAGCTCTACTGTTTGATCAGCAGATCGATGTTAAGCTACTTCCTGTTTCTCTCTCTCTCTGGATCAGACCGCAGCAGGTGGAATCAAAACATTTGATCTAGTAATCTGAAGTGTTTACTGTGGTTTTATTTCATGTGACAACTCACTCTTTATTGGAGCAACTTTGTCAGAGACATTGGAAACAAGTCTAGTCTTTGCCTTAGAAGTTTTTTTTTTCTCTCTGTATTATGAACATGTAGTATTGGCTGCACTGACACAAACTCTACAATTTGGTTTAATTTCTTGGCAAATTCCACATCCACAGATGCACATTTTTAAACAATAAACCCAAAGTCCGTTTTTATGTGAAATAATTTGAACTTTATATAAAAAACGATTTCCTCTTCATACAATAAGAAGGCTTTAGAAACTATTTGTACCCTTTTCAACTTTACCATCAGTGGCATTGCAAATATAAGTGATGTAAATCTTTACTTGATTTAAAGAAATCATTTAGGAAATCAGCTTTTGCCATAAAAAAAAAAGAGAGCAAGAACTTACCAGAAAACTTAGTTTAGTCTTAGAATTTACCTGATGGAAAAAGATAATTCCTCAACAACTGTTTCTATTCAGTGACATGACCACTTTACCTCCACTTATTAATTCTATATTTAAACTTTCTGTCTCATTGACAGGTTGGTGATGTATCAGCTACAGGACTATAATACATCAGATTCTAGAGGCGTGCATTCAGACTGGAATCTGGTTTGTTATTGATTTTTAGTGTTGGTTGAACAAAAGACTCATCCACAGAAACAACGTGGGTTCTGTATTTCCAGAACAGTAATTAATAGATTATTATAACTGGTTCTATTGTCTATTTCACATCTTTTTCTCCACATTTCTTCTGTCCCAAGCACAGAGGATGTTATCTGAGATCTCTGATTAGTGGATTAACATCTACAACTGATTAACCTTTGGAGTTAACCCACTTCTAAACGGACACCTGAATGTAGAGAATGCACAAATGGTTGAAGCTCAGTCAGTTTGACAGATACTGAGAAAAAATTTGGTGTGGTAGCAGTTAAGAGTCACTCCCAACACACACTCTGGTAAACAACATCACACAAGTGATAAATCGTTAAAGATTTTAAATAGTGAGCATCTGATCAAATGCATAGTGCATGTGTGTGTGAGCAGTTTATCTCAATAAAATCAACTTTAGGTCAAATGCATAAATGTTCAAACTTCAAACTAAAATTCAAATGTGAAAAAAAGAAAATATCTCATAAGATATAATATTTATATACATTTTAATGAAGAGAAACAATATTGATTAAAATAACAAAAAACATCAGGAAAAACTTGAATAAACAAAAGACAAATAAAACTTATAAATAAAACAGGAGCAAAGGTAAAGGGAGAGTAGCATGTGTGTCAAACTATTAACTAACTTTTATAAAATAACGTCTCCTACACAGAATCGTATTTACAACTTGTCACTTTAACAATACAGGTACAACACAGATACACAGGACTGAATGTTTTTATGTTTACAAAACTTATAAATGAATACAGAAACTGAACAGGTAACAGCTTCCAGTATGTTTAGAGGATCTCTGGTGGTTGTCAGCTGGAAAATCATGACTGTTCATCAGGTTTGATGGTAAAAACCAGTCAGATGTGAGGTTTTGTGTTTTTCTAACTCATGGTGATCATCTCATATTTGTCCTTAAGACTGCTGTCCTCATCTTCTTCTTCCTCCTCCTCTTCTTCTTCCTCCTCGTGGGCCTTCTCAGTCTCATCGCGTGGGTGGTGCAGCTCGATGAGCAGGAAGTAGATGACGGCTGCGACCACGCCGCCCACCATGGGTCCTGCTACTGGGATCCACCACCAGTTGTCTGCAGTGCTGTGAGAACCAAAAGAGTAGAGAAATATCGATGAGGTCACTGTAGGTCGCTATCGCTGGCTCAGTCAAAAGCATCGATTACATCTGCATACGATACTGCATGTGACATTACATAACAGAGGGCGTCAGGCTTTACTTTATTATTAACCCATTGTTTTATCTCAAATTTATCCCATTCAGAGACACAACATACCTGAAGACCTCCATTCCCCATCCCGCCACTGCTGTGAACAGTCGGGGTCCCAGGTCTCGGGCTGGGTTCAGGGGGTAGCCACAGTTTAGTCCCATGGACACCCCGATGGCCATGATGGTCAGACCAATGGCCAGCGGCTCCACGCCCTTAGGAGCTCCAATGTTTCCACCGTCGATGATAGCAAGAATACAGAGAACCAGCATCCCCGTCCCCACAACCTGCAGCAGCACAACATCTCTTATTGGATTACTGGCTTACCATGACTCAACAACTTAAACAACACATTCATTAAATGAGGAAAATGATGATTATGATCAAATATTTTACCAGTTTAAAAAACAGCTGATGACTCTGGTCTGCTCTTCCTCAACAACACTACAACCTCTTCAGGGTATTCTAACCAGACATGTTAAAGCCAGAGTGGTACTCATCAATAAGAAGAGCTAATTACACAAGTGAAGGAATTCAAATGATAGCTTATTTACTCGATCTGTTTAGTCATTTACAACTTCACTGTTTGTTTGGGTAGCTGCCCACATCTGAGCCACAGTTAATGCTGACCTCTCATTTTCTCTGAACTTGACATCTCAACAAAGTTAACTTAATTATAAGGCTCACATTAGGTGATGTAATGCACATTAACATTAGGCTAGCACAGATGCTATAAACAACTATGCTAACCGAGTTTTGGACTGTTTAGTTTGTTTTTGTCTCTGAAAGCTGTAAATTGTCTAACCACACGACATCACACTCGGAAAAGAATTTGAGAAGACATGTTTTTTATGTCGGACGCACACAGTAATAAACTATTTGGATAAATCTGCATTTTTGCGCAGTAAATCTAAAGTAAAACGCTGGCACTAAGGTCATGGGGCTTTTTCATGGTGAATACTCTATATAACAAAAGTGTCCACTTGAAAGAGCAGGAAGGGAACAGGTGTATAAAAGGCTTCATTCCACTTCTGCAGTGTGTTATGGTTCTTAGTAGTTCCTATGACCACCACCTGCTCTTATGCAGCCTGACAACATCGGGGCTCCGTATGAGATAACAGATGGTATCCTGGGGTATTTCCTCCCAGATCCTGACCTGGACATCACTGAGCTCCTGGACTGTCTGCAGTCCAACCTGGTGGCATCAGATTGACCTAAACGACGTCCCAGAGATGTTCTATTGAATTTCAGTCAGGCCAGCATGGAGGCCTGTCAGTATCAGTTCCTTCATCCTCCAGGAACTATCTGCATACTGCAAACCCACATGAGGCTGGGTATCATCCGCGCCAGGAGGAACCCAAGGCCCACAGCACCAGTGAAGGGTCTAACGATGACTGTAAGGATTTCATCCTGATGGCAGTCAGGATGCCGTTGTTTATGTGTGTCCCTCTATGGATCTGCCTCTCCAGACCAAAACTGACCCGCCACCAAACGCCTCATGCTGACCGTTTCAGTCAGGATAACGTTCACCGTTACTTCTCTTTCATGTCTGTCACCTGAGCTCAACGACAACCTGCTGTCATCTGTGAAAAGCACAGAGCTGCCAATTTTGGTGTTCTCTGGCAAATGCCAGTAGAGCTCCATGGTGCAGAGCCATGAGCACAGGGCACACTAGAGGACATCTGGTCCTCAGGCCACCTTCATGAAGTCTGTTTCTAATGGTTTAGTCAGAGACCGGAGGAGGGAAAACAGTCGAGGGACTCAACCAGCAAAATCATTCCTGTTTATGGGGTTATCTCATTGTTGACCCTTTTGTTAATATCATTACGGCAAAACAGCTGATACTGATTAACAACACCCTCTGCTACATAACTGACCAGATCAATATCCCAGTAGTTTAACGTTGATTAGAGTGTTTGGGGGTTGTTGTTGTGGTTTTTGCTGTGTATTTACAAGCAGCACTCCAGTTAAACTGAATGCAGTACTCAATAATATATCTATGCTTTTCCTATTTTATCAAATAAAAATATCTGGTGTGAAATGGGCCGATTGCTGTATTGGTGACACTTTTAAAACATTATTATATCTGGTTGTTTTTTACTCAGACATAAGCTGAAATGGTGTTCAGTGAATCTGATCTCCAGCAAATTTCAGAAAATGGGTCATTTGACCCAAACCAAGCAAAACTGGGGATGTTCTCAGACTAAATGGGGCAATCAATGTTGCATTAGCTACGTTTGCCAGACCTTGCTGTGTTTAAAATGTGAATAGGAGCTACAGAGCACCATAGAGGGGGGAGGTCATGGGGTCAGGTCGACCAGATCTCACCTGATCAATGAAGCCGCCAAGAACTGACAGGTGTCTCGCAGGATATGAGGCAAAAATGTGAGCTGTTGCATTGATTCCTGTCACTGACAGAATCCCACTAGTAAAATCCATGAAAGAATCTGTGATGACAAACAGACATCCTTTTGTATTGTGAAGTAATAAGTGTACATATTGAGTGTGTGGTTCAAGTTTTAGAGGCTCAGAACCACTTCTATTGATTCTTGCAGTTTGATAAATGTGTTTAAAGTACTTTACCATAGTATAACCCGAAGACTGCAGCAGCTCCCGCGAACGCACCGAGAAACTGAGCGATCACATAGAAGGGAAACTTCCAGATCTTGAGTTTACCCAAAACCACCATGGCCAGAGACACAGCAGGGTTCACATGGCCTCCTGGGACAGAGGACAAGGCAAAAAGTGACAGAGGGTGGAATAATAGCCCCTCCATCAATAGGTTGGGGCTGTCTCATTTACGAGATGCTGCAGAAGGGAGACCCCCACACACACACATATGGTTCAGGGTTTTATTATGTTTGTTCAGGAGTAAAGAAGCTGATTGATGATTAGAAATCCACTGTCAACAAGCAAACATTCATCCAGGAAAAAGGAGTAAAATATACTTTATTACAGTATTTAAATTGTTTGAAAGATGCACTTATAGCTATTTGTGTGTTTGATATAGAATTCTGTCTCTTTTATGACTCATATAATATAAAAACAGTGACTAAAAATAATCTTCAAAAATGAGAATCAGCATAATTCAGATCTAACACCTCGTTCTCATTTTTAAAATTTGTGTCTCCATGAAATGCTGCTGGTCCTGTTAGAAGAAGAGTCCAGCGTTCTCTGCTGGACTGAGTCTGGTTTCTGTCACAGACAGAAGCCTCTGATCGATGGCGTTTGGAGGACATTTACTGCCCGAGGTTATGTATGACCTCAGAGAGGCTGAGCCCTGGTGCTGATAAATCAATGGTCAGAGCACATTCAGAGATTTGGCACGTTTCGCTCATACTGGAGCTGTCGAGGTGGCACATGGCTAAACAGGAGGCCATAAAGTTTTATTATTACTACAGGCTGGCTAGCCTTGTGGGCGACGTTTACAAAAGAGACAAAACAGCTGCAACGTGTTGTTTTAGATGCTCAAAAAACACGTAGCATAAAAATTGCAAATTATTTCTTTTTAAGAATGTTAAAGTTTGCTTGTGCTATCAGACAGAAGAGAAAAATGTTTATTTGTTTACCTGAAACTCCACCAGCCACATACACGGCCATCATGAGGCCCACGGAGAAGCCGATGTGGACGGTGAGCGGTTCACCCAGAGTGTTTCGACTCAGGACAGTCTGAGCAACTGAGCCACAGCCAAACAACTATCAGACACACAGAAAAACATGTTTTTAACACACCCCTTCAAAAAAAATCTACAATAACATCTCTAAATGATCTCAAAAGCAACACAAACTCCATGTTGTGTTTTTAATTTTAAGTGAAAAAAGAAATTCAGACTTACAACCAGGACAAAGGTCCCAAGGAATTCTGCCAGGAATTCCTTGAATATTCCATGTTTGAGCGCACAGTGTTGCCTCATGCTTCTCATGTGTTGTAGCTCCAGCAGGTTGTAAAAACTAAAACACGTTCAGCGGCGAGAACCTCTGGAGTCAAATCAGCACCTCTGCAGCCTGAGCTGCAGCCATTCAGCACAGACTATTGATCCATTTCAACAACTCTCACTTCAGATAGTTGATGCCAAATATGCCAAATAGGAAAACGGACAAACAGCACTGTTTCTATTTTATTTACTTCAAAAGCAAACGTTAAAGTGTGATGTGTGTGGTCAAAAACAAAGTAAGATCTGCAGAAATGCCAAATATCTGATTTTATTTTATGGAGATGTTTACATGCTGATAAATGTTAGAAAAAGTATTTTAGTAAGTGTAGTTATTTTAATTGATCACACAGTATAATCATAAATCAGTATAAGTGAATCGCCTGGATCAGCAGTTCATCAGTTATAAATGTCACCACAAGAGGTCAGCACTGACTAGATGAAGTTTAAAGGCAAACTGGAAAAGTTATGAAGTTGTTAACTGAATCACAATATCGTCACAGTACATCCAACACTGGTTCAAAAAGTCCAGAATTTTTGTCCAGTTGTTTATTTTTTTCACTTTTTGTCACATCAATCAGATCCAATGTCATCCATGTCATTTAAATTGTCCTCCACAACCTTAATGATAGCAGGTGATTTCTTCTTACGCCTGTTGATGCAAAAATAAGTAAATATAAAAGCCATGCAACAACATGATTAGGACCTGCAGTGTTTTAAACCATCACCTCATCTCATTCCTCAGTGAACTCAGCTGTCCGAGCAGCTGCTCATTGGACTCCATCTGCTCGTCCAGTTCTCTCTGCAGCTTCTTCTTGACGTGCTCCAGACGTTCGATCTCCTCCTCCGCCTCATCCATCTGTCTCTTTGCCGTCTTCAGCCTCTGAGTCAGCTGCAAAGCACGGCATCGAATCATCTGAGTCTCACCTTCTGCTCGAAAGTTCTTGGCGTTTCCGTTGAGGTCTCAGATGTTCCTACCTGTTCTGTTTGGGTCTGTAGGTTGATGTGTTCCTCGTCCGTCTGCATCTTCATCTCCTTCAGTTTGCGCTCCAGCTTGCGGTTTGCTTGTTGCAGGTTGTTGTTGTCCCTGAGAGCAAAAGCACAGTGAGATCACGTTGCAGCTGTAGGTGAAGTCTGGGACCTTCCAGGTGAAGTCTGGGACCTTCCAGGTGCTCACCTCTCTTCTACTTGCAGCCTCTCTTCCAGTTCCTGGATCCGACTGTTAAGTTTGAAGGTGAGTGAATCCTGATTGGTTCTTTGTGATCCCTCTAGATGGGTCACCCTGCTCTTCAGGTCTTTATTCTGATGCAGGAAACAGAACAAAATAATAAGAAGTTTCGTACAGCTGCTTGAAAAGTAAACATCTGCATGCAAAATGAAGCAATCCACAATATGATTTCATGTAAAGTAACTAACAAGTAAAATATTAAACCTTTAAATGTGTTTGACAGTCCTGACTTAAAGGGACAGTTTGGATTGTTTGAAGTGGGATTCTATGGAGTTGTTTTCAGTCAGTATTTCACCTGCAGGCAGGTTTGACTGTCACTGAAGAGTCAAGCTAACAGCTGGTCAAACTGGAACTTAAAGTAGATTTTAATCATCTCAAACCTCACAAACATTTATAAGAGTTCAAGCTAATGTAACGTTTTTGATTTTTACACCTCTATACTTTGTATTAGGTAGTTACTTGAAATAAATATAGCTAAAACATTCAGGTTTGCAGCATGTTTTGTGCAAAAATTAATGGAAACGACACAGCCTTAAATGTAAATAAAATCTGATTCTAACTTAAGAGCAATCAGTTGAGCTGCAGTAACGTTTTAGAGGTTTGACTTATTAGCCGTTAGCTTGACTCTAGAAGAGATTCTCCCTCCAAACTGAGAATGTTTTCTACTGCAGCTGACTACTCATAATGACAACACCGCTTCCAAAAACTGGAACTATCTTTTAAAAAAAGAACTTTTTTTCTAGATAAAATTTTTAAACAGTTGCTCAAACTTCTTAATTTGATCATAAATCAAATTAGTTTAGCAGTGGTCTCTGGAATCAAATTTGATTCTTTGGCTTGATTTTGGCAGCATGGTTTGGCTACCTAAATGAGCATTAGATTTGCAGGAAGAGGCAAAATGTGCCTAAATCTCAAACATCCTTGAGTTTCTCTCCTGTAAACTGAGAGTACTAGCTCTAGTTGTTGTATTGTTCAGTGTTGCAGTGACAGGACTCCTCACCTGTCTCTCCAGGCTCATCTTATCACACTCCAGGTCCTGCCTTACAGCTCGCTCCTGCAGCAACTCGGTCCTCATCTGATCCATCTGTAACAAACGTATGGTAACGTGTGGGAAAACTTTTCAAAAAGTTAAAAAAGAAATAGACACAATGACCCTGAGCCCATAATTATTAGTGCTTACTTACAGAGCTGAACATGAGATTGTCCCTTGTGTTTTTAAAAGTCAATGCTAACTAAAAATTCTCCCACGTTATTAGAAAGAACAGAATATGATGACAGTCATGTTCAGCTCAAAGGGCTTTATCAGAGATCTAAAAACTCTCATCACTAATAACAAACATCTAGAGGCCCAGTGAAGGGAATGTGAACAGCTCTTCTCAGTAGTTAGCTTTGTTTTCCATCTTACACTCCACCCAAAATAGTGTTTTATCTCAATTAGTTTGCAGAGCTTTGCTCCAAAGAACGATGGCCTACTTCACAGAACACTGAAGATCTGAATCCCTTTTAATAACAACATAGATTAAGATTATTTTAAGATTGTCGCATAAAGTTTTAACTGAACACAAAAAAAGATTTCACAGGCAGATCACAAATCAGCAGTTTTCATGACCTGAGAGGAAATCTGAGAACTCAGTTGTGTTTATAATAAAAACAGATATAGGCATGAGTCTTCCTGTTGGGCAACAAATTGCATCACTGAGAGGAAACAAATAGGAAAAGTGTGATCATGTATGGAAAATTATATGAAAAAAAGATAATTAGAGGAATAAACCTCACCTGCTCTTTGGTTTTGTCCAATCGCTCCATCAGGCGGTCAGCGCTGCTGTGCTCGTCATTCAGATCTTCTTCCAGGTGACTGATACGGTCCTGTGGGGAGAGAAACACTGATTAAAAAACTAAGAGAAACTGTTAATGTTATAGTTATATCTGCAGCAGTGAGTATTTGGCACAGGAAACTGGTTGAGTTGGTGGGGGTGGGTGGAGGTTATCAGACCTGTCTGTAGGAACACCCAGAAAGGTCTGACAACTTTTTACAGTAAACACGAACTTCCTCAGCTGATACGCAGTGTCAACACTGAACAGTGTAATGTTTGTCATAAGCAGGACAAACAGAGCTGATCTTAGTGACGCAGTTTCCACGGCTGCATTCAACATCGTCACAGGAAGAGTTCAGAGGACATGTGTACTAACAGATAAACACCTGAGGATGTATATCTATGAATATGAATACAATTATGCAATTTAAATAATAGCTAGTGTGATCATTTAACAATTACCTGAAGGATTGGTTATAAATCCTCAATGCTGTATATACATTTTACTTATGTTCCCACAATACAAAAAAATTGACTGATGACAATAAATCATATTTTTATCCATTCCAATCGTGTAAAGAACTTAGATATAATCTATAGAAATATAAACGGGAGAGATTTTTGAACTGTGTGAACATTTCTGTTTCAGCATTGCGTTGTGTTTATTTTCAGTCATATAAACAGAAGGAATGAGCCATGAAAAGAACAAATATGAGATAAACTTCTGCTTACACTTTGACATTTTACATGTAGTCAGTTCTAAAGATTTATTTATTAAAACCAACATGGGTGTATTTTGATCTTTAAACGGAAGATTATGTTATGGTGTAAGTCTAACTTTAAAGGATCTTCATTTAGTTTGATATGAAGAAAAAAATCTAACAAAAGACACTTTAGTGTGGCTCTAAAAGCATAAAAATCCTTCTATATGCATCTATAGATGGATTCAGAAATCGTGTGTGATTTTTTTTTCAGTGAAACCTCTAAGAAGATCTAAGATGAAACACAGCAGCAGTATCTGGATGCCTTTTGTCCTGTTCATTCTTTTAACTCAACAGTAACATCTAACTGTTTAGTTTTATTTAATGTTTTTGTATAACTTTACCTCCAGGAGTTTGACCTGCCGCTCTCGTTCCTCCAGTGAGGTGGCGTTTCTTTGCTCCAGCTCCTCCGCCCTCTGCTCCAGCTGCCGGCTCCTCAGCTGGGCTTCCTGTTGCTCTTTGCGACACCTCTGCAGATCCTCCACCAGAGGAAGGAGCTGACCAAAGAACAAAAAATTCAACAAAGTAAAACAAAAGCTGAGCTGATATTATTTGTGTCTGATTGTATATTTGAGTCAGAAAACTTTAACTCAAGATCTGAAACAAGAGAACATGTTGCAGATTTTTGGTTTTATTGGCCATAAAACCTGCTGAATGTCAGTTTTGCTGAATCAGAGACAGAGCACCACACCTCTTCCTGTAGCTTTTTGGCCGACTGTCTGGATTTCTCCAGCTCTGCTCCCTTTTCCTGCAGCTGTCTCCGCAGCTCGGCCAACTCCCTCTGACTCCTCTCCCTTGCCTCGTCGACCTGGTTCTGAAGAACATCTGTAGACATCTCGCACTCCTCCATGATGTTATTCATCTGACCGGGCAGATAAGCACAGAGCTCAGATAAATGGGCGTCTTGGCTGATGTCATGTGACTTTAAGTTTAAGAAAACAAGACTTTCACGCCTCATCTGGTTCTGGAAATATGCAGAATTTCCCCAGAAGGCCTATAAAAGCAACAGGATTCCACCTTTTACCTTCCTCTGCAGTTGCTCCATAGCTCTGTCCTGCACCCTCCTCTCATCCTCCAGCTCTGCTTTGGTCTTCCACAGCTCATCCATTTGTTTCCTCTCCTCCTTCAGCTTCTCTTTCAGCTCCCTGTGCTCGTGGTTTAGTTTGGTCATCTTACTCTTAAATACAAATTAAAAAGTTGTCATACCATCATCCCATGTCTGGATATTACCAGTATAGTGATGATGTTATTCTGAACAGGTGTGTGTTACCTGTACGTCCTCCAGGCGAGAAAGCAGAGACTGGTTAGACTGACTCATTTCCTCCTCGTTTCTCCTTACATCCTTCAGAGTTTCCTCCACCTGGAGCTTTTCCCTCTGAAGAAGATAAGCGGGAAATTTGAACCCAACCTCACCTGTGAGATTGAAAATCCCTGAAAACCATTTCAGGTGTTTGTTTCTCCACCTTCTTCCCACCTCCAGCTGCTTTGTTCTCTGCTCCATCAGCCTCTCTGTGGTTTTAAGCTCCTGGATGACCTGGTGCAGTTGCTCCACCTTGTTGTTCAATTCTCTGATCCTTCCTTTCAGATGATCTCGCTCCTGGATCAGCTCCTTCATCTGCACCTTTGCTGCACCTTTCTCCTCCTCTGCCTCAGCTTTCTCCTGACCCAGTAGAGCATTACTCTACACGACAGGATGAAGATGATTAAAGTCTAAATAAATCTCATTAAATCAGAGCAAATTTCTTTATTTACCTCCTTAACAAGCTCTAAATCCCTTAACAGCTTCCCGAGTTCCAGCTCATATTCCTCCTTCAACGCCGCTATGTATTTATCATGAGTGTCCACCTCCTCTTGGAGCTCCCCCTTCAGGTCACTGAACTCCCTTTCTGTGTGCTGCAGCATCTCTTCCTGCTCCTCCTTTGCTTGTAGGATCACCTGAAAGTCCAAACGGAGCTGCGCCAAATCCTGACAAGCATCCATCAAACAAAAAAGTTAGTGTTCTGGTAAAAATCTTTACAGCTGCTGCTGATTTGTGTTTTTGGTTTACGTGGTTTTACTTTACCTTCAGAAGAACTTCCTTCTCTGTGTTTATCACTTCTGCTCCTTTGGCTTGGTCCAGCTCATCGTGCATCTCTGAGAGCTGCTGCTGGAGGTCTTTCATCTCCACTTTAGATCGTTCTTTCTCTGTCCTCATCTGATGCAGTCTGACAACATGACAAAAGGACAGTTTTTCTTTAAACTTTGGTTGCTTTTTCACAAATTTTTCATCCAGTACATGACTTTTTCCTGAGGAATGTTTTTTGTTGAGTGTCAAATCTGACCTATGAATCACTGACACATGATAAGGCTCTAAAACATGAAGAGATGAGGCAGTTGTTGAGTCAACACTTAACAGTAAAGTTCCAATTTTAAATAAGATCTTTAGACATTTTGTGAATTGCAGGAAGTCACAAAGTCACAATTTGTTCCCGTTTATGTAGCTGAGCCTGCAATAGTACCAAAGGTTACACAGATGGAAAAAATTATATTTTAGCATCAACAAGTTGATTTCCAGAAAGCTGCAAACCTGACAAACAGTAGATGATCAAGTGTAGGATTCTCAGGTTTAAGGTTTATTTTTTCTAGTTTTGCATCCAACTAACAGCTTATTGTTTTTATATTTACTGTACAAGTAAACACAAATTAAAAGCACAAAAACTAGCTTTTCTTTTGATGCAGCTTTCATAAATGAAATTGAAAGAAAAAATAACAGGTCACTAAAACTGTACAGCAGCAAGTTCAATTTAGCTCTGTTGGATTGCGTTTGCTTCTAAATTGTAGTTGCAGCCCCTATTAGGTTCTAAGATGTATTTTGTGCAAGCAGAGATTTCATTATTTATTTAATTTGACTAAATGAGCTAAAGTTCACATTCTTACTCCTGTTTGGTAGACTGGAGTTCTGCCTCAATAACATCCAGTTTGTGTCTCAGTCTGCAGAGCTCTGTCTGACTTTTGGTCAAATCCTCCAGAAGTGTCTTCTTGTCAGTCCTTGCTTTCTCAAAAGCCTTAGCTAAAATCATTTCATTCTGCACAGAAAATAAAATAAATCGGTTACAGGAAACAGACACGAGTTGTTAAGAGAACTAAACTAGAGGTAATGCCACACCTTAATCTCAATTTCCAGTTTTTGTTTTAACTGACACAAGTCTTTCTCCAGAGCTGCCTGTTTCTCCTGCAGGAACGTCATTTCTGTTGCGTGGTCCTACATATATTTAATAAAAGGCACACCAAAACACATCGTTATCAGGCATGTGAGGCATAGACATAAATTATACTGTTCAACTGGGCAAACGCCTAACCTTCTCCTCCTCCTCCACACTCGCAGCAGTCCTCCACTTCAGCTTGTTGATCTTTTCAAGCAGCAGTTTGACTTTTCTTTCGGTGGTGGGGTCATCATCGGTCGTCCTGAGAGGCAAAATAAACAATTCACAAACACAGTAACAGAGCAGGACTCGATAATGAAGAAACATTTTCTTTCAGCTGCTTCTTTCACTTGACCTGTGTCAGAGCAGATGGAACAATGCAGGCCCTGCTAGATTCCAGTTATTTTATCAGTGAAAACATGTTCATGCTTTGCATTCCTGACTACTGAGTGATTGAGTACACACAGCTTGAACAGCAGAATGATTTTGATCACAATATTCAATCACAACTTTAAACAAATCCCTAAAAATAAGCTTTAAAAGAATCTACAAATGTTATTCTTGTGGGGGAAGGGAGTTTATTTTTTTAGTTCAAAACACAGCTTATTCAGCTTGTTTTAAAATAAATACTTTTTGGGGAAAAAAGAGCAGATCCAATTTTGTGTCAGTATTTTGTGTGACCACTTCCACCTTATTCAGTAATAACTGATCAAACTATCAACTGAACCATTTGCATGCTTAAAGTGAGCAACTGTTTTATATATTCGTGATTTTTAACTTTAAAATCTGAGCAGAAATCACAAACTATAACCCAGCCATGTTTTACTGTTGCACTTAACTCACAGGAATGAAGTGTTTTTCCTTTTGCAACCATAACACTTTTGCATTAAATGCCTGCAAAGGGCTGGAGAAAAGCTTTTTAAGCGCTGACAGCTAGAACCAGCAGCTTGTTTAGCTAATCTCACTAAAGCTCACAGGTTTTTTATTGTTTGTGCAAAATATCCAGAAATAATCTGCAAAACCACTTTGTTTTCATTTACATGTCAGTTGTTTGACACATCTAAAACAAAAACATGCAACATGTCATTTAGTGAGATTTGTGGTGCTGATGAATGTATTTTATAGTTGGTAACACAAAGTTATAAGAGCTAGTTTCAGAGTTTGCCAAATGTGACCTAACTTTTCCTCTGGAAAAAAAAAAAACATGGGTGCTGATTAAGTACACATATTTTTGTTTTTATTAAAATGCTTTAATATTTGGGACACTTACCCGTTCTTCAGGTACGTGAACAGTATTTGCTTTGTTGTGTCTTCAGGTGGATCTACTGAGAGCTCTTGCTGTCCTTTCAGAAGATCAGGAGTTACCTGGTTAGAAAACATACAGCTAATAAAATACAACCTTTGAAAAGATTACCTTGGTCTGAAGCAATACTCGTTACCTGTGCGTCTCTTTCTTCAGATCCATCTGTTTGGTCACCGCACAGCCTGAACACTGAGGGTTTCTCTGCTCTTGGAGACAGTGGTGATGAAGACAGCTGTGATCCAGGCTCTTTGCTGTGCTGTGTTCTGAACTGTGTTCTGGTCTTGTTCTCCTCCGCTTTGTTTCTCAAAGTGGATTCTCCTCCAAGGAGTTGGGCCCTGGCTGATCCAGGAGGATAAATCCCACCTGAGGTTTCTCCTCTGACTCCCTTCAGAGATGAGACTCTGCTAGAAGAAGGGGACAAGGAGGAGGACTCTGAAGTTCGATTGTTGTCCACACTGCGAGACCGCCGACAAGCTTCTGGGTCCAGTCTGTTCCTTGGACCTCTTCCTCTCCGCAGGTTGCTGTTAAACTGGCTTATTAGTTTACCGACAGACATGATGGAGTCTGTGTCCACTGAGTGTGATGAACACACAGGTTTGGGATCTGTGTGTTCATCTGAGGGAGGTGTTTCAATTTGGGTTACCTCAGCTTTGTCTAAAGCTGAACCCTCAGCAGGCAGAGGGATCCTTGGTTTGGCTGTTTGAGCAGCAGATCCAAAGGCTGTTTGAAAAGGAGTGGTGAGGTTATTACTCTCAGGGTCATAAGGTTTCTGGATCTCTGGTTGTTTCTGATAATAAATACCAGAGGAGTTTGCGGTCATCTGAGCCTCAGATGGAGGCTGTCTTTCGTCCACAGACCTCCTCACCATTCCTGGGTTATACCCTGCCTGATGAGTTATAACAGAAATGTCCTTGTGACCCTCCTGGCCAGAACTGTTCAGAACCACATAAGGTTGACCTTTGATGCCTTGAACCTGCACCCTGACTCCAAACAGGCCATCCTGGCTTCCTCTGGGACTGTGCTGCAGCTTGTAGTCCCTCCTGACATCTGGAGAGCCATTCAGCCTGTGAGGCTCCATCCCACCTCCGTCTCTGATAGATTCACAGATATTCTACTGAAAACACAAATATGCAAGTTAAATGGAGGCTGAGTGGTCTAGCATGGGAGAATGAATCAAAGACTGATGGTAAGACTAAATAAGATGTTTACAAAACACTGGAGCGGGGTCAGTGTGCACACTGACACACATCCTGGGAGCTCTGCTCACAGCTGCAGCCAGCCAACATAAAGACAGAATAAATGGGTGCTGCAGAGAGGCTGATAATCCTGTGCAATGAAAACAGCTCCTCCAGTGTGCTGATGACAGGACACTATTGTGCAGCTCAAACTGAAGCAACTGGATGACGACTGCAACTGGCCGAAGACGCAGCGGTGTCGTCACCCACTTCATGGTTTAGCACTCGAGGAATATGTTTGTCAACAAACACAATACTATGAGGCAGAAGCAACCAAACACAAGACGTGTTGTGTGGAAAACAATAACGTATCATATCAAAAGCCCCATTCTGTGACAATCCATGGTGAAAGGAGGACATAAACACAACACAGAACAGGCAACAGATAAAGAAACAAAAGTCAACTTTATTATCAAAATCAAAACCAGGCACTGCTGAGGCAGAGCGGTTAAAACCAAATAATGTTGTTTTAAAAAAGAAACGAGGCAGAAGGTTAAATCCTGATGGGGTTAGGGAAGTAAGTAGTACATTTATAACAAAGGAAATCTGGAGGCATAATAAGGGTAACTGATGACATAATAAAAATGGCAGGCAACAATAAAAAACAGGCAGAAAAATTAGACTTCGTAGAAAACACAAGAAATAAAACACAAACAAGCAAAGTGATTCCTAATCCAAAAAACAGGTGAAGTTCACAATGAAGAAAACAAAATACAGAACATTTGAACTCAAAGAATTAAAAGAATAAACACAAACTACAGAAAATCATCATTTTGATTATCATAATTTATATGGTCAGAATGAATATCAATAGGTTTTTAGTTTGTTCATTTTTTTTAATGGTAAATCAGACACAAATGCTTACTTGGGTGTCTTTGCTGATAGAAAAGCAATTAAGTATTTTTTAATGCTGTAAAGCTGGTATAGTGGAAATTCTTTGCACACAAAAGGATGGAGGTTAGTGGTGTTTTGTTCATAGGTTAAGTTATGCATATTTATTTATCTATCAATTGTTTTCCTCTCTTTCTTCTAACTGTAAAGCTCATATATGCTCTTTGGCTGTAGCTGCTTCCCCTCCCTCAGAAACTATTTTTTTAATTGCTAGAAAATTGATCTGAGCATTTTACATGTTAGGAAGTCTTATAAATCAAGCATTTACACATGATAACGATCAAAACTAACTGCCTGCCATAATCTGTTAGAACTCAAAGTATGTGTACACTCAGCTACAACCATGTGAAATTTTAGCGCAAAACTTTTTTTCATGTTGACTAATATCAATTAGCTGTGGTGGCCATCTTAAATTGAACTTATTCTAACAGTTAAACATCCGATTTCTGAGTTTCATTTAAATCCATCCAGCGGTTAATGAGATATTTTACTAATGAGAACACAAACACACAGAAACACTGGCAAAAACATCATCACCCATAGTTCACCTTTAGGCAGGAAGCAATAAACTTTACATTTAGCACCATAAACCCAAAATGCTATAACTAATTTGAACAGAAGACTGTTTAAGGTTGGGTCATATTTTCTTTCTAATTATATTTTAGCTACTAATTATTTGCTGAAGTAAGTTTTAAAATCCTTATTCACTGGGAAACTTGGATTATTTTGCTAACTTTTGTCCAAGTTGCTAATAAATTATTTTAGTGGTTTAACAGCAATAGATTTAGCTCTATACAACAAAGTCTTCATCATAAAATGCAGCTTTAGACATAAACCTGAACAGTTTTATTTGACAGCTTTATAACTTTCGTTGAACCATAGGGCGAATTGTTCTGAATTCTAACGCCATTAAAACTTGTGAAAAATTCAAAAGTCCAGTAGCTTTGTTAATACTGGGTTAGAGTATGTTTTTATGTATTTGATAAGTGTTATGTAAGTGCTTTCACCGAACTATTATTTTACATTTTGATAAATTCCACGCCCAACGGGCTCAAAAGGACCAATAATTCATAAGTTTTACCGTCTAACTGCGTTGAAAGTAGAAGGAAGTGAAAGATAAAACTTTCAAAAAGTTTAAACCCATGAAGGTATTCATAACTGCGCCAGATGACAAGTCGCTATTCATTCTGCTACTTAAAGCAGATGTTGTCGGAGTCGGTGAGAAACTTACCCGCTGTGTGTGAATCTGGAGAAGGCGGTAGGTCCTCCTCCGGTGGCCGAGCAGACCTCTCTGTCTCCGGCTGGGCTCGAGACCTCTTCCCCGCTATGAGGCGTTCACTCCGCTCCGTCTCGTCACGTGACCGATCAGCGTGACGTCATCCAGTAATTCAAAAAGAGCTTTTAGCTGAAAACTTGTCATACAGTATGATCATCTGAAGGATGATGCATCTCTCAGGTCCTGTTTCAAGACTTTGTGGATTTATTCAACTATAGATAACTTTTATAGACTGTTTATCTGATGGAAATAGTTTTTCTGACTTATTTTTCCCTCCAGTTAACTCATTTTTGTACTCTTGGGAAATGGACTGATAAATTAACAAAAGCAATCTCAAAGGTAAAAACATTAAAACTTATAAAACATTTTTTAAATTACGTACAAGACATAGGCCTTTGTAGACAGATATCTAGACCATATTGTATATTAAAAACATATTCATAGTCACTCAATATTTTTGATAAATGCTAAATTTATCATTGATCCTGTAAATATCTTGGATTTTTGCCTGCCAGCAATCCCCAACCTGCCTTTTCCCCCATCATTGATCAGAATAACTGTTCTAAACCTGTGGAGTGGGTAAACAAAATGCAATAAAATTTAACTATTACACGTGTTATATAAATGACATTATTATGCACTTTGTTTATTTTGCTCTCATAATTTAATATAACTTTTTCTAAATAAATTACTCTGCAGACAAATGTATATAAAAAAGGTTACTGATTTTTTATTTTTTACTTTATTAGTGAAGTGTAAAATTGTGAAAAAGAGAAGAAAAAAATCCACCAGTCCCAGTGGTTTGGGACCCTGCTATGGACCATTTTTACAGGTAAACAAATATTTCAAATAAAATTTTCCAGTTTTTGTATACAACTTTAAATCTCTGCAAGCTCTGTTATGTGGTTTTCATTTTGTTAAAATTTTTCTTTCAACATTTCTAAAAGTCAAAAACTCTCACATGTTCTGCCTCCTAAAGTTCAGTGGGGCCTTATAAAATCCATTTTACTCTGTTTTCAAATTTTATAGTCTAAAAAGTGATTATTTTAAAAAACTGAAGAGGAAATCAATAATGTGTGGGGGGGAGAACTATTTCTGAAGATAAAACATGAAGGAAAACATGGATTCCATTGTGCTATTTGTACTATAAATGCAAAGGAACATATTCAGAGACAGAACAAATAAATAATTTGCAAAAAAGACATTTATTGCTACATTGTTGACACGTGCCTTTCCTTCAAACTGTACACATATATTGTACGTTATAACAGGAATATGCCAGGTTAATGTTTTCATGTGTTCACCAGTTCAGATATCAGTTGTTCTAAAACACCATATTGCTCAGAGGATAAAATGTGATTACAGCTAGTAAACGTCACAAAAACAGTCCTCATGAGTGAAGTAATCAACCAAAACAAAGAGAATTATTATTAAATTCACAATATGTGTATAAAAGATAACATAATTTAAAAATCAAATGGCCCTAATAAAAACTCAAACATGCACTGAGATTGTATATTTGAAGAGGAGTAATTACACCAAGAAGAAGATTCTGTCCACCAGAGTTTTAGTACAAGAGGAATCGCTGTCAGCAGTGCAAAAACACAAAAATAAAACATATTTTCAGACTAGATTTGATGCCCAAGTGTTAAAGAACATTCCTGGAGATCTGTTCATTCACAGAATGCTCAAACCTCTGTGATATTTACACACTCACACACACCACAGAAGAAGAAAAACACCTGAAAACACAAAAGTGACCCATCCCCTGAGCTCAGAGGAAAGTGTGTGCAGTAAATAACGATGCACTGAAAATACTGGTCACAAACCCGTCTGCAAATGCAAATTTCAAACTGCGGATAAAACTACCAGAGCTCATTCATTCTGATAAAATGAGACAGAAATAAATATACAAAATATGTACAAAACATTTGCAGCTTACAATGCATTTGTCTGTTTAACAGGTAAAGTTTTAGGCACAAAGTTAAAAGTCCATTTGGAAGGAGATGAGATGATTGTTCGACTGCATCACACTGTCTAATCAGTGTCTGCTCGGTTCTGGATGTTCTTCATTCAGCATCTGGACATCAAAGAGACAGAGCGTCAGAATTAATGACAATAGAACAAAAATGATCAAAATAATTTCACACAAATTTTGTAAATATATTTAATTTAGTTGTTTTTTTTATGCATTTAGACTTAAAAATGTATCTTCCTGCATGGTATTTTGCATTTAGATAATGTTCAAACTGATCATTGTGAATAAATACTTGATGACAGATGTCCAGCTGCCAGAATCAGACGCTCAGAGGTGGCCCATGGGGTTTGATGGGTCGGTCAGACTTGGATGAAAAGCGAGATGCACAGACTGTGGATCTGTCATGATGGCAGACACCTTCTCTTCCTCTCTTCTCCTCAGACATGCGGCCTTTGGGTTCAGGTTTCTCTCTGCAGGAAGTTAACAAATTAAAAGTCAGCCTCTCACTAAAGGAAGAATTTATAGCACAAGTACATCAGATATTATCAAAAGTCTGTTGAGGGTTTTTGAATAAATTTAAATAATGTTTTTCTACCAGCAGAAAGAGGGCTTAGCAGCTCCTATCTGTTTAGCATGTTTGGCCATTGCAGCACACAAGCAAGCTCTAAAATCAAGTGCACATGTTCAGTTTTATACTGCTGGCTCGTATTATTGTATGTGATCATTTCTGCTGTTTACATTTTGCTGTGCTGCCATCATGTGGTCAAATGTGTAAGTAAGATTTAACTTTAGCAAAAAAACAAGTAAAATCTATTTTAAGGTTATAGCGTGCCTGTTTAAAATCTTCTCCTGATGTTCCAGATGGTGAAGCTCCTGTCATCTCTCTGTAAGGTAAAATCATTCCAGAGGACCTTCTCATGTACTGACCTCTGACCTGTTGCTCCAGGCTCAGGATCACAGATACTGCCTGGTGCAGCACCAACAGTTTGGTCTGCGGCTTCTCGCTCTTCAGGTGCAGCTGACACATGTGACCCAGCTCCTTAAAGGCTTCGTTGATATCCCGCACACGCAGACGCTCACGGGCATTGTTGGCCATCCGCCTCTCACGCTCGCGCTCAGCCTTCTGCTCTGGACTCAGGTCCTCGTCCTCATGGATGCTACAACAAGGAGAAAGACAGAAGAACAAAAAAAGTCAGGTGGTTTTCTGACTTTTTCTCTTAAAGAAAGGAAAAGAGGATGGGGTGTCACCTGTTTCCTGCGCTGTTTTCTCCGTGTGTTTTGAGTTCACTGTCCTCGTCTGACCTTGGGCTATCTGAGCTGTGACCATGATTGGTGTGCATCATCTCCTCCCGTTCTCTGCTTTCCATCTTAAGCTCCAGGTTACCCTGAACTCCTAAACCACCTGTACAACACAACATGCAAAATATAGTAAATCGTCTAAATTTATCTTAAAATGTAAATAAACAAGGAATGAGATGACTGATAAGATGAGTCACTCCACCTCCTCCTCCTCCCTGTAGGAGCGAAGCCCTCTGTCTGGATGGGTACGGGTGGCTGCTCTGTGTGCGGCTCTGGAAGGCTGAGTGGTTGTTGTTCATACTGACACCTTCAACCTTTCATAACACAAACAAGATAAAAGCCTTCATAAGTTTAATGCTGAGCATTCAGCTGATGAAGAACTTGAACATGTTCATAACGGCTCGCTAAATCTTCACAAGACACTCAAGTCTCTTTTCATTTCTAACCAGAGTCTCATAAGTCCTCAAACCAGCATCTGTCCTCTCAGGTTGAATGTTGTAAATCTGCAGAATTTATTTAATCTCAGACAGGAATAATCCTTCTCTTAAAACTACTAAATTCTATTTAAGCATTCCCCTAATTCTTTTCATGAATGATTTACTATTATCAGACACATTTTTTTGGGAGAGAAAAAAAAGTGGAAGAATTTAATACACCCTCCCCCAAAGGATTAGTCTAAAAACCATTTCCCCTGCAGACTGTGCTTCCACTCCAGCTGGGCTAAAATCCTCTGTTCTGTTTAAGAGGGAAACACGTTGAAACGGGAGTGTCCTCATCACACCCACAGTGGAATTAGAGTCTTCACACATGCCATGGTACCCCCATTGTGCTCCATTTCCGATTTCAGGAACAACAACCTCTACATGAGGAAAACATTCAGATGTAGCTGGTGGAAAATTCCTGAAAGTGAACACCATCAACACTCATCATTGGAATTGCCATGCACACTGCCCTGCCATACTTTAAATACTTCAAAGTAGTGTTTGTTAACCATGGCTGGAGCGTGGCAGGTGAGTGGTAAAGAGCTGGCAGAGCCCGGCTGGCCGTGGTGGGACTGGTTCAGCAGGTTGTGGATGTCAGCGGGCAGCCCGGCTGTAGGGCCCACAGCGTGGTTCCTCAAAACATGGATAACATCGTCCAGTCTGTCCAGGCGGTCCTCCACCTGGGACTGAAAACACCAGGAGACACAAACATATCAGCACCCAGCTTTTAGAAATACAGATAAAATATTGTTCACATTTTAACTCTAAAATGTAAAATTTATGAGTTCAATATTTTGAGGAATAGGCTTATTGTCTTTCTTTAAGAGGTTAGAGGATGACCTCTCTTATAGTTGGTTAAAGCTTTCATCTTTATTTTAATATATGTAGACCACCTGGGGACTTTAGAAACCCTGTAGTTGCTTAGATCCTGCCTTCAGTCTGTTTCTTTGCTCTCTGACTTCCACCAACCTTGGATTTAGATTTTTACATTTTGTCGGTTTGGAATAAATAAATTATTGTTTGTGTTCTTTTACATTTGATATGTTTCCTTTTTGTTGTTCTCATTTAAGTCAGGTCATAACATAGGGGCTTGTCCAGGATTTCTATTATTTCTTATGTTTTTCTATATAAAGCCACAGTAATGACGAATTCAATGATTTTAGGGAATGCATTCTTTTAGGTATTTGTTGGTATTACTCCCTTCCACAGGCACAGGCTTTCAGGAGGTGCTGACTATGAGGTCACTATCACTGTTTTCATGTTTCTGCCTTTAATCAAAGCAAATTCCTGAATGGGGATCTTTTATTAACTCCTAAGACCTTCAGTTCCCAGAGTCTTTTTCTGGTATTTTACATACATGACTCCAATTATTGAATTTAAATCCATGTTAACCCCCAAATCATAAATATAATCCATATTTTATTATCTGCTTATTGAAACAGAGCAGGAAAATGCTTCATTAGTTCACTATAATTTCCAGAGAATTAAATGTTTTAATAAACTTTCCAGCTGTATTTTTAAGATCTATTTGTTGTTTTCTTATTAGTTTCTTAGTTCTTTACCATTGATATAAGCGAGGACTCATAGTGTGGTGAGACTGGTGCCTGAACTGAACTGCGAGGCCACATGTTGGTACCTGATGTAATAAACAAAGAATAGACAGATCTTAAAAAGCATGAAACATAATATCCCTTGTACCAGCAGGCTGTATGTTTTCTTCTGTTTTACCTGTAGCTTCAGCTGCGTTTGGCAGTGGGGACGGAGACCTGACCGGTGTGGAGGAGCTGGAGGCAAAGCTGCTGCTCGTGTGATCGGGTGAATAAATCTGACAGAGAGAAGAAACAGAAATGGATCATTTTAAAAGCACAACTTGTCATTTCTGTGTGAGCTTTAACAGTCGCTGCCACAACCCTCTGAGCTTCCTCGTAACCTGAACTGAACTCATCAATTCTTGTCATTTTACTGCTCTGCAGCCAATAAAGAGTCTTACTTCATGAGAGTGGCCCTTTTAATATGCATGGCCCTGTTACTGGCTGGGAGGAAGGTTTGCATTATTCCTCTGGGGGCTCTGAGGTCTTTCTTTTATGTCCTGACCTGACTGTTTGAACATAACAGGCCCTAGATGAGCTGATTTAATGGGATTGATGTAGTTCATACTTACAGAGGCCAGAGCTTTTCCCAAAGTATCTCCTGTCTGCGATGCTCCTGAAACATTTCCATGGCTTCCTGAGACTGAATTAAAACATTTATTGTAAAATTACTAATAATAATAATTTAAAAATACAGTAAAAAGCAGCAAATCTCACCTGTTGAATTCTCTGACGGAGTGCGAGTATTGTTGCGATGGAAGCTGGACATTGGTGGAAGACCTCTGTTCATGTCAGCAGCCAATACTGAGTGTGAAGAAAAGTCCTGAACAGACAGCAAACACACCACTTAAAACCACAGGGGTCAAAAAGCTTCTTAAAGTCTACATCCAGGGTGGTGGAGGTGAACGCACCAGGTTACTGTGTGCTTGCTGCAGGCTGCTGTAGCTCCCCGCCTGCGGTTGGTGGCTCGCGGCTGCTCCCAGAGCGCCTTCATAGCCCTGCTGGTTGAGTTCATTTACAGCGTTCCAGATGTCAGGTGAATTGCTCATCCCCTCTAAAATAAAGAAGGATCTGTTATTGACTAGAGGTAGAATGGCATCTCAAACAGACAAATTATCATCATTATAATGTTAAAGAAAAATCATGAATTATCACCGGTTTACATTTATTAGTGAAACCTCTGTTAAATTAGCATTTTTGCTGAGTTTTTGCATTTTTATTTTGTATTTTTTTCATGTTGTTTTTAGTGTTATGCATTAGGTTTGTTTATTTGATTTTTTCCCCCTCAGTTTGGAGAAGCTCAACCAGACAGGGAAACTTTCTTGAAGGTGATGCAACTCACGCTGCATCTTCCTGTGAAAAAGTTGTTGAAAGCAAAAATTTGAGAGAAGTAACTTGGTAAACTTATGAGCCTAATGCAAAGGAAAAGTACATATTAAAAAATGTTTGAGTAATCGCATTTTGGCAAAATATTCTTGCTTTAGAGTAGCAAACCATTGACCATTAATAAATAATTTCCTCCTGCCCTAATATGCAATGATGCTTTTGTTTACTTAAGACACGACTGGCTTGTTTTATACAAATTTTTTCCTTTAAAATTAGATCATTTACTGTGCAGCTTTAAAATGTCTGCTTAAAAAGACAAAAACGCAACTAAAATGGTTGTTAAATCTGCTTTCATTCACTGTCAGATAAAGAAGAAGACCATTTTTATTCAGTGTGGTTTAAATCTTAGGTTGTATCAAAGGACAAATATAGAAATAACAACTAAAGTGAATCATCATTAGAATGAAACCTCATCAGAACAGAAGCCAATAGGCTAAGGTTTGTTTATAATACCTCAGAATTAAATCTAGACTTTTCTGTCTGGTTGCAATTTCTCACATTGTGCCAGAAACAAGTCACATTTACAGTTTGAATAATTGTCATCTTTAATGTGAGCAAACTAATGTATTTTGGGTTTTACTAACTTACTAACAGTTTCACAGCTGAAAACCAGGGAACTGAAAGGATAAACATAATCATTTCAGATGATTTGAACTCACCAAAGAATGTGCTTGCAAACACATTGTTGGGGGTTTTATTTGATGACTGTAAGGACGAGCTCTGGTTGATGCTTTCGATGCTGGGAGACTGCCCATAAACCTGGGAGGACAAATAAGATAATAAAATACATCTAAGGCCATCACTCAGAACCATCTGATTGAATGTTGGAATACTGCTAGCTGACATAACTGCATCATGAAAACAAAGCAGAGAGCTGATGCACACTTAGAGCTACTGCGATAATCCGTAAGCTGCAGATCCATGCACCTCCTCATCCGGATTTAGGAACCATTCACCATGAGAAATCCCTGCACTAATCACGATCAGGTTTGGCTGCATGGCTCCAGGAGACTGAGACACAGCTCCTCTCAAAATAAAATTCAATTTCAAGAATACTCATCATAAGACCCCATGAAGACCTAAAGATCCTCCCAGTTGTAAACAACAATATTCGTAAAGACGAAGAAAGCTATGATTTAAAATCAAGATACCATTACATATTTTAATGAATTAATAAAAAGCAGAGGTAGATGTTCACTCAGACCCACTGAGAGGCCTGGGCTGCACCTGCATGGCTCTGGGCTGCTTTGATGTGCACCAGGAAATGAAAATAAACCTCCCTGCAAAGCATCAATGGGGTGTCAGTTACCCGGACGACAAGTTCTGTAAAGCAGCCTATTAAACACTCTCTTGCTCACGCAAGGTTCACACTCACAGCCACACACACACGCCCGCAGCCGTGACCCTGGCTGGCACGAGTCCCATGGTGATTGTGGGCTCGGCCAAACAGAAGAGCCCCCGTTGACTCTGGGCCCGTCTGAGCCGCCGTGGGCAGCATATGGCAGAGGATAAAGCCAATTGTCCTCCTTACCATCAGCATAGCAGGCGACCCGTTAATAATGGTCACACCCCCCGCCCCAGCACGCCCTCTCTGGCCCCCGCTGGATAGGGGCCATCTCCATGGCATTCTCTTTTAGCCCAGCATTGATTTAGGATCCATCAATCATGAGATCACAGATGATGATGGGACTTTTTTTTTTATTATTCCTGCAGCTCAAACTGAGAGAAGAAATCTGAACACAATAAATCAATATTTTCCTAAAGTGATAGAGCATATAATTCCTTAAAAGAATGAGCTACAGCTCTTCTTCTTTTGTAAACAAACATCCGGATGCGAGATAAGTGAAACATCAACTTGCTATTCAAGAGCCCACGCTTTGCTCCACCAACTCCAGCCACATGCAACCAATTTTCTGCCTCTGTGATCCACACGATGTCTGGATATGGTTAGTCTGTTGGAGATCAAAGCTGCCTTTGATAATGGCTGCAGCGGCGGAGGGACTGCTCCAACATAGCAGGGTTAAATCAAATAGAAATAGAAGCAATCTGCTTCATGTCAAGATGTTTTCTGCTGCCATGCTTGACTACACGAGCAAACAGGAAGTCTCACTGTGGCAATTTAACACAAGTTTTCCTTTTTCCCTTTTTAGCCTGAAACTAGAAGGCAGGGAAATATATAATTTAGTCAAGTTTGGTGCAGAAATAATTTGTTATTAGAGAATTGTAATTATTAGTGTCATTTTTGTGGTGTTAACATTTAAAACATGGTAAAAGTTCAATTTCTCACATCTGTAATATTGAATGAGCATTAACTTTTTTTAAATTGTAATTGTTAGAGACAGTAACATATTATAAACAAAGCTTTTCATTCTTTCATACACTCTAAAAACACACAAACTGATGTGTTAAAAGAAATGTGCTGAGCAGAAGATGGTCTCACAAACTCCCAAGTGTCAAACTAAAAGGTCAAAATGGCAAAACAGCAACAAAAAAACCTTCTAAACAATCTACTCATGAGTGATGCAAATTTGCATCTAATTTTGAAAAGATGTGAAACAAAACTGCACGGCATGAGAGGTTAACTTCACTCACAGTGAAACTACTTCATCACTAACAGTATTATGTGGGCTAACCTAGAATTAAAAAAAGAAACAAGAGGGATACTCACAGGTTTCATGTTGTAGCAGAACATGGATGAGTTGTTTCCTGTGCCGGAGACAGGATGAGCACAGTACATAACTCTGACCGGATCAGTTCAACACTCCAGACTCACAGTACAGTCCACACACACAGCTCCTCTGTCCGTCTCTCTCTCTCTCTACTCATGTGTCCACATGCACTCCTTCCCTCTAACCCACCCCTGCTGGTCATGCAGCAACCCGCAGACAACTTATGCAAATCAGGGTTGGACCATTTCAGGCTGCATGAAGGGGGTGGCCAAGAGAGAGAGGGACACTTTAACTGGAGCTCAGGACTGAGCACCAGTCTCATCAGCATCCTTTTGTGTTTTTAAGAAGGAAATAAGTCAACAAACATGAAATTATCTGTCGTAGTTTTTGAGATAATTGTTGTTTTTATGTGCAAAATGTGGTCAGAAAATTACACCAGCTGTATAATAATAAGGGAATTCCTAACTTATGATTGAAATATATAACAAAAATCACGACAGAGCAAAAGAACAGTTATAAGCGTGTTTAGATGTCTTTCGTTACTCTTCAAGTGTCACCTCGTTTCCATTTCACCCTGTTGGTGTAAAATCATTTCCAGAACTCCCTCCTTTGGCCCACTGAGCATTGATGACGACACCAGGATAATCTCCTGTTAGACAGGTAGAGGTTTCCAGTAAACACTGGATACTACAGCCTTGTCTGACCTACTTTTACAAATAGAACTGAGTCTTAATTTGTAGGCACGTGTGTCACAGTGAGCTCCTCCAGCGGCTGGGTTCAGAGGTTATTTGGTCTGTCTGGGTGATTGTCTGCAGCATAACCTAAAACAGTCATTTTTACTAGTTTGAGGTCAAATCAACTGTCTGCTGTGGACTTTTACCAAAACAAATCTTTCTTTTTTTTTTAATTCACAGTTAAGAGATTATTAAGAAGCTGGGCTGTGATGACCACAGGCTTGTTTGTATCAACCATCAAATGTGCTGCCTGAGTGGAGAAACTCAATCTGAGGAAAAAAGATGCAGTTGGCTTGACGCTCTGAGCCACAGTGTGACGCCTGGTCCTGGCAAGGCTTCGTGTTCAGCAGAAACCTCACAAGAATCCAATCAAATATTTCCCACTGAGACAGCGTCCAAGTGTTTATCCAAAACACATTAATGACACTTCAGTGTTTTCAAAAAAGACATGAGATCAGGCCAAACTCCAGAATAAATCATTATTTCTCTGCTTAAAACTTGAACTGATATAATGTGTGCCAGGTTAAACAGCGAGTAGTTTCTGAATTTGATGATGACATAGCTCTAGCTTCAAAAGTTCAAAACAATAGACGCACAAAGTTGATAAAATATATACAGTTTTGTGTGTTTTGCACAAGATAATAATAAGAAAATGGTGCAAAGAGTTTAAACAGTACATGTGAGGGGTGTGAAGGGTCATGAACGACCCAGGAATCCTTCCATGTTGTAGGTTTCCTGCAGCAAGGTGAGAGACGTGCAGATGATGTTGCGAGCAGTCTTCACAATCTGTTTAAGCTGTCTCTGATTGGCCACACTGGAGTTGCCAAACCACATGGAGATGCAGCTGGTCAGGATTCTCTCTATGGTGCCCATGTAGAACTTGTTGAGGATAGAAGGAGGAAGGTGGACCCGCTTTTGATGTCTCAGGAGGTGGAGATGCTGCTGGGCCTTCCTGGTGATGTAGGTGTGTTGGTGGTCCAGGTGAGGTAATCTGAAATGTGAAGTCCCAGGAACTTGATGTCTTGACAACTTCTACAATGGTTCCATGGATACTAAGTGGAGTGTGTTTTCCTAAAGTCGACAATCATCTCCAAGGTTTTGTCCATGTTTGACAGGTTGTTTTTGACAGCCAGCTGCTGAACCTCATCTCTGTACGCCAAGTAGTTGTTGTGGCTGATGAGACTAACCACAGTCATGTTGTGGTTCAAACTGAATGACAGTTAATTTGTGGGTTAGCAGTGTGAACAGCAACAGACTGAGGACAATACTTTGAGGACTTCCTGTGCTCAGTTGGATGGTGCTGGAGATGTGGACGAATTGAGACCTCTCTGACAGAGAATCTAGTATCCAGTTGCAGAGAGAGGTGCTCAGTCCCAAATCACTCAGTTTCACGTAGAGTCTTTGCGGGATGATGGTGTTGAATGCTGAACTGAAGTTTATGAACAGCATTCTAAACATAGGTGTCTTTGCAGTGGATAAGGCATCCTCTGTCACCCTGTTGGGCTGACCTGGAAACTGCAGAAGGTCTAATGAGTGGGGGAGGCTGCTTTTGACCTGAGCCATGACAAGTCTCTCAAAACACTTCATGATGATGGAGATCAGGACGATGTGAAGGTAGTCATTCAGGCAGGATACAGACAGTACCTTTGGCACTGGGATAATGGTGATGGACCTAAAGCATGCTGGGATGATCATCTGGCTCAGCGATGTGTTGAAGATGTCCATGAAGACATCTGCCAGCTGATCAGACCAGTCTCTGAGCACACAGTCTGGGATGTTGTCTGCAGCAGCTCTTTGTGGGTTGACCTTAATAATGCTTAACATTTTATTCAATATAGTTCTATAGTTTATAACATTTTTAATGTGTCTTGTTTGAATAAAATATATTTTATTTATAAAATTTCTTCATCTAAATGTGATCTACCACATGGTTAACAAATTATTAGCTATAAGTTGATTCTTTTACAACTATTTTAGGGTTTTCATGTTCTGTAATGTAGATTAGAATTATCTATTGTTTCTCAAAATTTTAATATTTTTTACTTCAATACTTGTACTTTCAAGCATCATTATTTTACATTATCTTATGTAAATGCAGAGCAGGTGAGATCAATCTAACACAGAGAGGAAGTTATATATTTTTAGTAGCAAACATATATTTAGAGACTCCAAACTGTGGCTAACGTGATTTTCCTCCTGTTTCAGTCTGTCTAAAGGTTAGCTGCTGTCAGCTTCCTTAAAGTCAAGGTCTAATCCTGGCTATCCATGCTAACTGTGCTAACTGGGTTAGGAGGTCATCCACTTCATCTTCATCAACACAAGCATTTGTTGTCTTTAAGGTGTGCTTGCTGGATCGTCTTTACTTTTTTAAAAATCTAACAGATACACAAGAAAATAATAAGGCTAAAGGGAATCAGAATGTATACCTTTCTTTAAAGTAAATCTAGGTGCACCAGTGAGCGACCTTCTCCTCTGACAGAGATCAGTCCACTTATCTGACACGCTGAGCCTTTAGAACACAAACATATCTGATCCAAGAGCCAATTTATACAGTCCCCTCACCCTGAACTTTGCATCAATCTTAGTTAATTGCAGTCTTGTCAGCAGTGTGATTATCCAAACAGGTAATGCAAATGTTAATGAGATCATATTTGCATATCTTTATTTTTTTCTGTGGTTGAAATGTCATTGGTTCTGACGCTCTGCAATGAAGAATGTCACTCCTGATGCCCTCCTGATACATTGTTGGCCATTAAGAGGTAAAAAGAAAAAAAGACTAAAAGATGGAGGAGGAACAAATAAGGAGCTAAAAACTTAAATGTGAGTTAGCATACTGCAAGCTTGACTTTTACTGTAAGACATGCTGTTGTCAATACTATGCCTCCAACACACAGCTCGAGTGTTTTTTGGCTTGTTTCTCATCGTCATGCGCCTGATTTGACATGGCTTAAATAACCATCTTCCTGCCAGTGATTGGCATTCACACAAGAAGGGGTGAGAGGGACTGGGGAGCAGATGGTGACATTCCACATGACCAAACTGATCAATCAGCCTGCTGGGACGCAGGTGCAGCACAGGCGGGCAGCACCGCACCATCTATTTCACCATCTACGGGGCACAAACACATGGGCACCAATCGTGGCACCCTGAGGGTCTGCATGCTCCTCAGTCCTGCTGCGCCAAGGTTGATGACGTCAGAATTTCCCATCCGCTCTTCCACGGGATGCTGAGAAGAGGGAGGGAACAGAGTCTGGTACAATATCTGCAAAAAATATGCTTGGCTTTGGAAAGGTTGTGTAAGTGACGTCAAAGCTTGGGACTCCCATGTTTTATTGTTGTACAGAATATGAGTAGAGGGCAAAGTGAACAAACAGAACCATACACAAGTTGTGATCCTTTATGTTCACAGAGTCAGATGTTACTTGCAAATTTTTAACATGAGCAGTGTTTCTTCAGTTTTTATTTCTACATTTTAACTTCAGTTCAACAGTTGATTTTTTTTTTTTTGGAGGAATGTATTTTTTGTTGTATGTTAAGCCATTTCACTCTGACCCTTTATGAAAGGCTCCTAAACTAAGGAGATGAACCAACTTGACAACCAGTTTCTTTAAATTGGATTGTTTAGGTACAGTAGCCTAACACAAAGGCCCAATTTGGTATCATTTCTTTAGTTGAATCTATGAAAATTACGAAATTACTGTTCAACACACATAAAGTTATGTTCTGACACCAACAAGGTGATCCTCATTTGGCTAGTTTTTATCTCAAACAGCCATTGGGCAAGAGGTATAGGGTGCACCCTGAGCAGTTCATCACAGAAGTCCAAGAAATGATCTAAATAAATTCATAGTTTGATTTTTGTGCCTAAAACATGACTGTTTGTTTTCTAATGGCTGGCCAACCAGCTAATTTCTAATCTATTGTTAAAATTTGGTCGAAACACTTCAGTTTAACTATTTTAAGTAGTTTATGCACAAACAAACAAAAAAGGTAGAGAACAAACATCTATAAATCTATTGGTGGGACATTTGAATGAATGTATCTTATAGTAAGAGCGAGCACACCTGTGATCAGGTTAGTGGGTGGTGTTTGATACCTGCTGGCGTGACTCTGTGCTGAGGATCTGCAGAGTCTTCAGGATAAGACCTGAACACACCCAGCTGATCTCATTGTCTGGCCCGAGGGTTGCAGGAAGTAGGGGGTTATAAGAGGATTGGACTGGTTGTGGATGCACGTGAGAGCCAGACTTATCGACTTCTTCACCACAGTGACCCAGTCGTCCCACATTCACAGACACCTGAAAGCACGCAGGTCACCAGCAGAATCAAGGTGCTTGACCTGCAGGAGAGCTGACCTGGAAACTGATCAACAAATTAAAAGGAGGTGAAACTCTTCAGTCAAGTGTTTGTTTCTGTTCAGAGTTGAGGCACAACAGATTTACATTTCATTCAGTGATTATTTACACCAAACAATATTATTACATAGTTTTTCAAAGGAATTTCACAATGAATGAGGATTTATCTGATATGCAATGATTTATATATTTTCAGAACAGAAATCAAAACATTGGCAAGAACATATTTTGTTGTTGTTGAAAAATTGATCACAAATTAAAAATATATTTGATAAACTAATTTAATCCCTGTATGTATCAGGAAAAAAGACAGAACAGCAATGTACAAATCAAGCTATAGATTATTTGTAAATCTAATAAAGATGCATTAATTTGGACAATTTTGTGAGAGTAATTACTTTTTACAGTAAGTGCCTATATATGTTGGTAAATCGGTGTTTCTTAAAAGTGAAAAAAATTCACTAATAAATAGAAGAAAATACCAGACAATACCTACATTTACAGGGTTTTGGGTGGTCTGACACTTAGTCTAATAATTATGTAGAACTAATTGACATAAATTATTTGAACAGAAGGACATAATGCCAAAGATGAAGCTGACAAAAAGTGGGGCACCCTCCTAGTGGCTGGTTGCAGCACACATTTTAAGCCTTCAATTAATTAATCCTAACCCTTCAATTAACTGAATGGGACATAATATAAAAAAAAATACAAAATGCACCTAAATTTTTTTCAGGTGTTGACTTTTAGTGATTCATAAAGTTCTTGCATTGCTGTTTAGTGTTCAAATATATATAAATATATACACACATATAAATCTTTAATATTACAGTAATTTGATGCTTATTAAACACCAAATGTGGGTGAGGCAGTACTTTCAGCCCCACATAATAAGCTTTACTCATTTAGACAAAATAAATAACTGTGTATATTTTAACTTTTTCTTCAGATTTCTGTAACAGAAGAATTGTTTTTTTGTAAACAAATGATGCGTTTCCTTTTTTTCCCCTTCAGAATGACTTGTTTATGGGAAACATGGAGCTTAAACTGATGTGATACTGAAGTGAACTTATTTTAAAACTGAAATGATATGACTGTAAAAGAAGCAGTTGTTTTAACTAAAAGGAGAGTTGAGTGAATCTTGACATCTGAAGGAATGAGCAAGGACACCGACAGCAGATATGAGACGGATCAGAAGTGACATGAGACTGACAGTCAAACAAATCAGTCCAGAATAGAAGCAACTGAAGGGCAAAAAAGTGAGAAAACTCTGACTAACAAGGGATGTTTGCTTTTATTTTACAAATTTAAATCAAACTAAATTCCCCACATCTCCAGTGTTGTTAACAACATTAACCCTGTGATTCATGACCAGCATATGAACAAACAAACAAATAGTGGCCAACGACATTTCATATCATATCAAAATCTTTTACTGTAATCACAAAACCTTACATTTCTAAATCAAATATCAGACTTTCGTAAACACTTGTCTTTTATCAATAAACCTTTTGTATATTTAGTGTACAATTTAAACTTTTAAAACCAGTAAGGTCAGAACTCATAGCAAACATTCAACAGAAATAAGGAGTAAAATATAAATCACTGGTAACTGCTACTTAAATTTAAATTGTACTGATTTTAGTCAAGGATTGCTGAAAATCAAAAGCCTAAATTGTTTAATTCCTTTGTTCATGATTATTTGCTCTAATTACAGTAAAACTAATTTTGTGTGGGGAAAAAAACCACCATTTTAACATAATTCAACTCTTAGTTTATATATATTTTAAATACATAATTATCAGCTGAAGACAGCACTTTTTTCAGTCGTTAATGCAGTGAAGGAGCCCCACATTTCCACTCCCATGTTTCACAGTCAGCTTTAGATTCTCCTGAAAAGACATCTTTAAGCTGCTTTGAGTCTGTTTTGATTCATGTATCCAGACAAAATTCCTCCCAAAGCTGATGGCTTCAAGGTACTTTTCCATCAATTTATAGATTATTTATTTATTGTGTATTTGAAGACAATTTTAAGATATTTGAACTTCAGCATTGTAAAGCTTTTGGTGAACATGGAAATAAAGCTGAAATAGAAGAACAAAGTACAGCAAATGGCCACAGGGTGGAACTAAAACATGAGTTAGATGCAACAAATACCAACAGCCTCCAAACATGCTGAACCAGCTGAGTCCAGAACCCCAAGATTCTGATTTCTGATTCTAAATAAAAACTTTTAGACCGCAGAAGCATACAAGACTTGTAGTTTTTGGTCAGTACTGTGAAAAAGGCTCTAGATCATAGACTGTGTGTGTGTGTGTGTGTGTGTGTGTGGGGGGGGGGGTGATCTGTCTCAGTGTTAACCCTGTGATAAACTGGCAACCTGTCCAATGTGTAAACCCTCCCCCGCCCCCTCCCCTCCTCCTTTCACCCCCTGCCAACTGGGACAGACTCCAACCTTCAGTGACTCCGGACAGAATAAGGAAGGTATAAAAACCGACCCGCTCTTTGGCTCATTTGATCAGGAACAAGATCCAGAACATTTAAATTAACTGAGAGAATCTTTACCAGAGAGGTGACAACTCCTGTTGCTCTCTCAGCTAAATCAATGCACGCTAAAGAGTAGAAATCTGTAGATATACCCCTGTCCACACATACATACAGCCTGTACATGTGCTAATACGTATCTTAGCATATATCTTATCTTATATCTTATAGCATACATTTTAGCATATATATGTATAGCTTAGCATATATACATATATATATATATATATGTATATATATATATATATATATATATATATATATATATATATATGTGTGTGTATATGCAACTTCACATATTTTTATATGCTAATGTGTATCTTAGCTTTTTTTTTCTCAGTCGCGTTGGTGCATTTGCACATCACTATTACAGTAACATTTACACAACAGCTGGTGCATTTCTCAAAACAAATAGTACATGCTGTGAATAGTTGGTAACCTGCAAAAGTGGAAAGTTCATTCTGCTAATGCAACTATTATGGGTCAATGAAAGTGTTTGTGTCATCAAAATAAAAAGCACTGACTTCATTGTTTATGAACAAGATAGTCAAATGACTTTGTCTTGTTTTCATTATGACAGTTTGCTCTGTATGTGATTTCAATGAAAAACAGTCAGATCTACCAGAAAATGCTCAAGACAGAACTTTACACTATATCTGCAGCCATTTGAAATCTACAGGTAAGTTACACATTATTGTATTTAGTGAGGGAAATGAATACAAAACACTGAGTATGTATGGTTCACATTTGAGATATTCTGCTTTAACCCATAGTTCTGTAGTGTACTATAAGGGTGCTCCCTGCTGTACAGTATCAAACTAGGTATGGTCCATATTTACAGTAACACTACTTTATACTACAATACAGTAAATCTGTACTGCAGTAAAGCTAATGTATATAAAAAGTGACTATTTCTTGTCCCACTGTGGGCTTCATGTATGACACAATGACAGTAAACTAGTGCAGATTGTTTAGTGCTTAATTACTGTCTAATAAACACATCTGTTCTCCTGACCAAATGTTTGAATAATTGAATTTACAGTGGTTCTCCCAGCATTTGGCTGCATCCTTCGACCAGCCTCAGCAATTGTGAGGTTGTGATTGACAACATGGTGGTTGATTATAACCCTAATTTAATCAGGAATCTGCTGATGTACATCGCATTTTCTTCCTCTTTCCCTGGTTGTTCCTTTTCCCCTTCCTCCTTTCATCCTCACCCTTCTTCCACGATCCTGCCCTTATATGTCTGTGTCACAGTACTGTCAAATGGTACACACATGTCCAGTTCAGTTCATATATGCTTGCCTATCGAGTGTTGATGTCATTTAGCTCTGAGTGACTGTAGAGAAGTGGCTGATCATTGGGTACAACTAATGCTTCACACACTCCTTATCGGTGAAAGCTGAAGTTCATCTGAAAGAAATTGTTCAATTTGGGAAACATTTCAGGAAAAATGTTTTTAAAAAGACATCAAATTTGTTTGAGAGATTCTGACAACTCTTTCAACATTTTTATATTTAATGAATGAAGTTACAGTAATAAAACAGCAGAGAATTATATGGAAGCAATTGATGCATGCCCCAAAACATTTGCAAATTGTTGGAAGGAATGAAACAATGCTGCTATGATGTGCACAATGACTAAATGTTGTGGAGGTTGAGCTAACCGTTATGCTAATTTTATTTCTGATTGAACAAATGCACAAAAGAAATTGAGAAAATCTGTAAACTAAGAACATAAACAATAAAAATGTGAAACCTCACTTAGTCCTAAAGGAGACCCTAGCAGCAACATATCTATTATTTCTTATTACATCATATGTTTGGAAGCATGACCTCATGCTAGTGTATATGTTTACTCCTACATGCCTTCTGAGTGTGTGTCTGTTGCTGTGGTAAATAAGGTTTCATGGCTGTACAGCAAGAGGAGAAGTGGAGTAACGTTACCTGCTTCCATCAACAGATGGCAGCACAAAATAAGTCATGATAAAGGCGTTATATTTAGGGCTTGTTTTTATGACCTGGTGACTTCATTATTTTGAATTCTAACACGTCTATTTACAACAAGAGATATTTACATAACATTTCTGATCATTTCTTGGTCAAGGTGGAAAACATTAAGTCATTATATTGACACGTGTGTAAAGCTATGTTCAGGTTTATGACATAATGAATGTTTTATTAAGTTCCAGTACAGATTGTCCTAATTAACATAATTGTGTTGTTGTTTTTTTCTTTACTGTCTCAGATTTCCACCCATGTGAGGAAAAACCAAAACAGTTTGATGAGCAAAGACAGCTTTAGAACAATCTGTCTGTAAAGACGGCAACAATAATCTGATTCTGATCAATGGATCAATTTACAGAAAAATATCTGTTGATACTGGAATCACTACACGCGTCGATAGCTGTCCGTTTACATGATAAAATGATATCATCCTGGCTGTTTACCCGTCATTGTCACTATCTGATCAAGCTGCTTCCTGCAGCAGCGCCCCTACTGGTGGACAGTGGGACTACAGCATGTATGCAACGTCAAGTCAGACATTATAACAAAACTATTTCCAAAAGAGTGCTTTTCAATAGAAAACAGACCAAATTACAAGTCTAAATAGAGAAAACAAATGTATTTTTTATCTTAGATGATTGTTAATAATAGAGATGGATGGGGAGTTTTTCAACAGTGAGATTAGCAAGAAGGAATGAAAGGAATTTGTTTTGTTTTTTCAAAAATTTGAAGCAATATAATTATGTCACTGTATTTTATCTATATCTTAAGGTAAAGAAACAACAAATACTACTGTAAGTTGTACAAAATAGATACACATAACAATGACTTTCATAGCCAAAAAAAATTTCATTTGTTTTCTAGAGGCCCCAAAATGGAATGTTCATTAATTTTTAAGACTACAATGGCATCTGAAATTGTATACAGCCTGGCAATGTTTGTGCATATTTTCATTGCATAGAAAGCAGTAATTTAACCACTTAAATCAGCAACTGTTATTAATAAATTACCTTTAACAGTGTTGTAAGTTGGTTTGAGGGCTGTAATTTCCTTATAAGATTAATTTCAAGGTGGACATATTTCAGTGGTTCAAACGTGCCCCAATAATTTGTAAAAATATGTGATCTTTCTTTAATGAAACATTTTTGAAATTGCTTTTGCTTCCATAAAAAAATATAAAATTTTATTTAAACCAAAGCAGTAATCTCAAAAAATATTTTAAGCACATTCTGTATAGCTTATGTTTTATTTTTTTCTTATTTTAACAAAGAAAAAAAATAGATAAACAAATCATAGAAAAAGGAAAATATTTATTTAGCAAAATACAACCCTGGAAAAAAGTTTTTTTGTTTTTTAATTGGAAAAAACTTGTCCCCTTGAAGGTTTAAGTGACGTATTTTCCAGCGTGCTTTTGTTTTGAAGGAAACTCCATGTTCATTTCCGGTTGTGTCTTCGCCTGTCGCGTGCGTTTTGACCACCTCGGCTCTCTGTAGCTGCTGCTGGCTGCTGCAGGCGTGCTGTTTGCGGCAGCGGAGAGACACCTCTGCGAAATGCCTTTTGTATGCCCGGCTGTGTTTTTGTTTTTTTGGTTCCGTTTTGTGCGGGTCTGAACGCAGTGTTTGTAGCCATGCTCTGTGGTGGATTCAGCGGGCTGTCCTAGCTGACTGAGCCGCTCCAGCAGCGGTGGGTCCGGTGCAGCGCACAGCCGGGGGATGAGGCCTACTTGTTAAAGCTCCCCCACCAACCCCTCCATCGCGATGGCTGATGATCAACAACAACCTGGTCAGAAGCCTGCCTCGGGATTAGGCTCTCTTCCAGCGCTGGTACCAGGACTCCAAGGACCCGAGGCTAACGCGTTACAGTTCAAAATAAAGAATTCAATTTGGTAAGGATGAAGCAGAAGCAGCCACACTGACTTCACTGTCCTTTTTCACTAGCTGGAAGGGAGGTTGCACAAAGCGGCCGAGAATAACACGAGTATTCCCGAGCTAGCCTGTATTATTTCACCAAAATCCTACCGCAGCGAGCCTCGGGACTCATTTATGTTCGTGTAGCCGTTTTAATAACACGGTAGACTCCGGTTAGTGGCAGAAGTAGCTCCGATCATTAGCATGGAGCCACAGGAGGCCATGTTCTAGTAGATGAGACCAAACCCACCGGTGGTGCTGATGCTCAGGATGATGACAGGTGTCAAAGCAGATTCACACACGGGGATGGAGCGCTGATCAACTCCAGATAAACATAAAGCATTTAGCCATTTTACCTACAGGGGCTTTAGAAAATGTTCACTTAGATTACATGCAATCAAATGTAGAGATCATTGCTCTCATTGTATGATCTGTCAAAGCAAGCTGCTCGGTGTGTCTGGGAAGACAGACTCAAAATACTGAAGCAACATAAACTCAATTATTTTTTACACACATTAAACGGAAAACACATTTTTATGGTCCAAAATGAAATGTACTCGGGTATTCACGCTACTCTAATCATCCTTTGATCCTACTTTCTTTGATGGTTTTAGCTGTAGTGTAGTTATTTTACTGTATTGTTTGTGTGCCTGTCTGATGAATTTTCATCATGTGCTCTGAATTTGCCCCCATTACCTGCTAAAGATCACCTCACAGGAGGAAAATCATCAGTAGTGGCGATGAAGGCTGGGATATTTTTAGCTGTGTCAGTTTCAGGGTCTGCTTATTGTACTTTATGCACAATATTACACAGAAGGGTTTCTAAAATATGTGTTTTTCTTTTATTTTTCCCAGTTTGCTGTGGGGAAAAAGGCATTTTAGTATTTTCTTAGTAGTTCTGAAAAATTCACAGTTGTGGATCTAACACTGATAAGCTGAGATTATGATGAAGTGTCACATGGACATTCATTATTGTTATCTGGGTTTAAAGCTCTGAGTGCTCCTAGAAGTTCTGAGAGCTCCAGTTGAGTTTGGAACCACCATATTGTTGACTTGCTTACCCAACTACGTTTTGCCTCAAAGTTAAAAAGCTTTTCCTTTTTCTGCACATTCTTACACACATTAAAATTGGACAATAAGAACAAAGTCAGGTAGGTTATCAAGAGTTGCAGATGGGGGTCACTGCTCTTCTATAACACAAAAGGAAATGGGTAGAGGCTGTAACACTCCATGGTGTGTCTGGTCCTTGTTATCTTTTATGACCTGCATCCATTACAGTGCTAAAGTAACTTTGATTAAAGTCAAAATTTTCACGATTTCAACATGTAAAAGCTTAATTTGAATCTCATATATGATGTGTGGAAAGATCTCTAGGAATAAATAAAACATGTATATTAGAAAATGTAAACATTTAACCATTTTGGTGTGTAGATTATTGGCTATGACGTATGTCAGTTGCAGTAGTGCAAATAAATGCAATAAAGGTTTAATTATGAGATGACTCATTTAAACTTTTATTCTCAAAGCCCCAGTGTGGCCAGGCTAACTGGTTCTTAATGACATTATTATGTAAAGCAAATATGTTAATGAAACTTCCAGTTAGTCAAGGCAGAAGGCAGCCTGTCATGAGCCTGGTTCAGGTTCTGGTTTTGGTTCTGTTGGGCGTTTCTTCCTGTTGAAACGGCATAATTTCTCTCTCCTGTCACTCCGTGCTTGCCCAGGATGGGAGATTGCATTAAAGTAATGATTTGTTGCAATCTGTTCTTTTTGTTGTATTAAGTAGCTTTTTACTAATTGGCACATTATAATGTATATAATTAATTGTTTTTATTATAAATTCAACATAAATGTATGAATTATATTTTTTTGCACTTTGATGATGCATTATTTGATGCTATATAGGCTCTATAAAAATACATAAATTAAATTTGCAATTATGCAAATTTTCTTTTTTTTTTTTTTCTTTTCCAGTAAATCTGTACAATCAAAAGTGGACAGCATATTGGTGAGTATCTGTAAACACATTATTTATTTAACAATCAGCTGTTTATTAGTTTGACATACTCGTTCAGATAGCAGTCAAACTGAATGTTTCATCCTTATATTTGACTGGGTTAATGATCCCAAGGTAACATGACTGTAACACATACAACAATAGTCTTTTAATGTGAAAATGTGAAGTTTTTAGGTTTTTTGTATCACTGTGGTGTTAGTGAGCCATCAAATGTCCATACATTAATTTTTAACAGAACACATTATATAAGTACATCTACATTATGTTATACTTCTGCATGCTTTATTTGTTTATAATTTTATGCAATTTGTTTTCTGACACACCCTTGTATCAGATTTAACCACGCTCCATTTTTATGTGCAGTCAGTCTATTTATGCACACTTTGGATTTCTTTGAACTGAAGAGCATCGCAGCTGTTTTCATCTGCCAAAACAGCATCAGTGAAATCAAAGCAAAATTTAAAAGCTTTGTCAATTTTTTTGTACCAAGGAAAAAATACCAGACGAGATATTTTAATTTCAAACACTCTGATGTTTGACAGCTTTATCTTCTATTCTTCCTGAAACATGATGCTCTGTTTTGGCTCACGTGATGCTGGCACACCGTCATCATTTCACACTTTAGAGCAGACAAGATTACTTTTAGATTAGGTATTGCTCAACTTACAGGCTAAAATATATAAAACACAAATAACATAAAGCTGCAAATAAAATGAGGGAAATTATGAACAAATGAAGACATATTGAGACACGTAACTAGATTTACAAATAGAAAATCTTCATGATATTTACACAAACATCATGCCAATATTGCAGTTTATTTGCAAAGTATCATAATTGCCAATCTGATTTAATTCCAACAGAAAATTTGTATATTTTCCTCACAATTCTGTGTTTCCAGCAACCTCAGCTCAACGAGATACAAACCTAAGATTTTAATCACAGTTGACTTGCTGTTATTTATGTTTATAAATCATAAATTAATTCCAAATTTTGAAGTCATTGAGTAAAACTCATATAAAAAATTTAAGAAAGCATTAACAAGGATTCTGTTCAGTCTGGAAAATGAATAAAAGGTAATATAAAAATGAATTAAATAAACTTAGTGAATCATCCTTGAGTCTTGGCTTCATCATGATGCCCTGCAGTCATTACTGGTCAATTTCTGTATTATTGTGTGACTTTGGTAATTTATACATAATTTAGAATCAGATTAAGCTAATAGACACACACTGCAAATGTATTATAGCCCATATTTTATCTTAGCTTCAGATCAGGTTGTCAGAGGAACATAATATAGTCACACCTGCTTTAGGGAATTTTAAAAAATGTATTAGAAATATTAAATGAAAATGTTTCGTTTCCAACAACAAGAAAATAAAAAATATTGTGTATTCAGTGAGATTCCCCATTTCTGGCTAAGTGAAAGTCAGTTTATAGATTTTAATTTAAATTTTTGTGTAAAAACCATGAGAATACGCTGAAAGTTTCAGGTGCTTAGTGAGGATGCTTTCAAAAACAATTTTTAGTTTTTGTTTTCAAGATAATCATTAAAAACTAATTCAGATCTAGTATTCTAAATACACTTATTTGCAGTTTATTTTAAAGAAAATTGTCAGACATTTTAAATAATAATGTTTTAAGATTTTTTATTATTATTATTGACTAAATGTCGTTTTTACATCTTTGAATTTGTCCCCAAAATTTAACATTTTGTTTGGTGGAAAATAAATTGAAGCCCTGATTTAGTTACCAACAGCTATGTCAGACACATAACAGTGGAGTGTAGTAAACAGTGTTTTCATTCACTGCTTATTGGCTGACAGCTCTCACCTCATTCATTTAAGTATGGGTTTCCATGGCAACAAAGAGGCAAATAGAGGAGGAAGAGGTGACATGAATCCATTCTTAGAATCAAGCTGAAGGGCACTTAAAGTGGTGAGATGGTTGAGCCATGTTGTGTATTATTCTAAACCTGATGTTTAATTCTCATAAGCACACAATAAATGAAAATATTCTTACTGTAGAACAGTTTGAACACAAATAATTAAAATTTTATAAATTCTGGCTTCTCATTCTGTTTGATATGTCTTAATTGAAGGTAATTTGTTGGGAGAGTGGTGGATTTGCTGCATTATTAATTTTAGCGATTTAAACATTATTTTGTGATATTTGTATTTTTTACAGCAAGATGTTGAGAAGTTTACAGACATCGAAAAACTCTACCTCTACCTTAAGTTGCCTTCTGGTCCTAGCAGTGGCAATGATAAAAGGTACGTCACAAAAACATCACCAAATTCAAGTTTATCACTCGGCTGTTGAGCCTTTTTTGTTGTTATAACTTTATTTCACTCACGTAAATGTTTTATTACTTTTGTTTAATTGTTTGCACTGTCCTGTTGTCTTTTTTGTCCAGAAAAACCTGTTCACTGGCTTAAAGCTGATTGTTGATTTAATATCCTCCCTGTTGTAGATAGCTCTTTGAATGGCCTCAGTTTAGATAACTAGAGGTTAATTCCCAGATTGACGAGCTTAAATACCTTAAAACACCTTAGAATAACTCCAATCTCAAAATTTGCATGTGTTGATGTGTGTTTTAACCCCAGTTGGTTTCAAAATATAGTTATTCAGGCATAACAATATTCCCGCTATAGCCTGCACCAGACATGCAGCTAGCTGTTTTTGCAGCAAATTTTAGACACAAATACAATTCTGTGTAAATTAGTGTTTAACTCAAACATAGAAGCAATGTCAAGATTCATAAAGTAGTACTGATATGAACTACTGCAAAGTTGTTAGGATTAGAGTCATTTAAAGATGGCATAAATCCATTCTGGTCTGGATCCTGCTGAGACCAGCTGTTAGCTTGTCAATCCAGTTATAATCAATCTCTATTTTTCAAAACCAAGGTTGTTCAAAGAGCTGCTACAACATGTAGGATGTTAATTGTTTGTAACCTTTCCACAGAACCCCACTTTAAAAGATCTGAACTATCACTCTATTTAACTCTTTATTTTTGCTTTTGTAATGATGTTAATATTACTGTATGAGTTATTTTTCTTGGTTGGACTGTTGATCAAGATGAACTAATCCATTGAAATATTTACAGATTTTTGATTAATCTAATGGTTGGCGTTTCATTTTTTCCCCTTATCTATTCATCACTTTTGTATTTTAGCTCATTTGCATTAATAATCAGGGTGTATGTGTGTGTGCATGCTTTATTGTGGTATTTTCTGTAGTAACAAGAACTAATGTAAACCAGTTTTGTTTTGGTTGCAGTGATCAGAGTTCCATGTCGTCAAGCCGTACTCAACAGATGTATGCATTCAACTGGATACGCAATCACCTAGAAGAGCACCCAGAGACGTCCCTCCCAAAGCAAGAGGTTTATGATGAATACAAGTGAGTGCAGGCAGGCAAACGGTGACAACAGATAAAAATGTGTTCAGTTATGTTTTATTAGAGGTTCATGTGGATTCTTGTCTCCTTTAGGAGCTACTGTGACAATCTCGGCTACAATCCACTGAGTGCTGCAGACTTTGGGAAGATCATGAAGAATGTCTTTCCTAACATGAAGGCACGTCGTCTGGGCATGAGGGGCAAATCCAAATATCCTTACGTTTTCTATAAACCTATCAAAAATAATTTCCCGTAAACCTGTAGCATTTTGATTTGTCTTGTTAGCAAAAAGACACAAATTGATGATGTGCCGTTGGTATTTTTTTAAAGAATACTATACCTTTTTAGTTTAAATTGATGCTGAGGGTCTTTAATTAATCAATCAATCAATCAAAAGAGAAAATTAGATAATAATTAATGTCAGAAGCTCAGAGGTACTTTGTCAGTTTTGTTTTGTCAGTGCTGTAAACACATTGTTGTTGCATTGAAAAGCTATAAACCACTATTACTAGAAGTGTGTTGTTGGCGTCCTTAAAAAGCCATCAAGAGTGCAGCTTTCACCAAGTTCAATGTTGTATTTTGCTTTTTTTTAAGTGTTACTGAGCTGCACCAAAATATACGTGTTCCTTCCATTGCCCAAGCAAATTTCTTCACCAAGTTTCATCAAATTTGGCTTAATTTCTTCTGTACAATCTTGACAAATCACAGCAATCAAATAGCTCATCACTGGATTTGACTTGGTGGAAGAATAGCAGGATCTTTGATCTGGCTTTGAAGTAAAACTACAGTGGGGCAAAAAAGTATTTGGTCAGCCACCGATTGTGCAAGTTCTCCCACTTAAAATGATGGCAGAGGTCAATAATTTTCATCATAGGTACACTTCAACTGTGAGAGACAGAATGTGGAAAAAAAAAATCCATGAATTCACATGGTAGGATTTTTAAAGAATTTATTTGTAAATTAGGGTGGAAAATAAGTATTTGGTCAATAACAAAAATTCAACTCAATACTTTGTAACATAACCTTTGTTGGCAATAACAGAGGTCAAACGATTACCAGTGGCGGCTGGTGAAAATTTTTTTGGGTGGGGCGCATTTTTGCTAGTCAGTTTTCAGATGCGCAAAAAAAAAAAATCACATATCACCACTAGGGCAGGGAATGATAATATTTTCATCTGACTGAATATTTTGCTGGTAAAAATCCCTACCACCAGTTCTCTAGAAATGTGGAGCTGTTAGGTCTAATTCTACACATCAAACAGTAAAGAAATCATAAAGTCTTCATGAGGAGACCTTAGAATAATATCAATATAATCAGATACAAATAAAAAACAACCAAAATGTGGTCACAACAGAAGTTGTAAAAGTTTCAAGGAAAAAACAACCTGGCAAAGTCAAAAACATAACTTAATATTCACAATTATTTTTCTACTGACACCACAAACAAATAAATCCATCTCTAACTAATACAGTCAGATAATTAATGTTACAATTCAGCCAACAACCACTAACCAAGCAAGTCATGACAATCAGCTCAACTAATGAAGTGAATTAACAACAAAATAAAGTCAAATCCACTGGTAAGTCCCATCAAACCCAGTCAGACCAAACTTCCTTAAAACGCCATAATAATTTAATGAAAAGTAGAGAAAACGCATAAAAAACGGGTTAAAATACATAAACCAACATATTCAATCAGCAGTATCTGTATTTCTCTAACATTCGGCATACACTTCAACAAACACATTTCGCTATTTAAGGTATAAATTCACTCATCAGGACTTAGCACTGCTAGCCGCGGCTAGCTCCGCCTATGGGGTTTTTGAATGGGAAAATCTGTGACAGACACATAGTCATTAAGAAAAAGAAACAAACAAACGAAGTCACTCACCATTGAGTTGATGAAATCAGGACAAATGGAATCATTCGGCTTGTTTTCACAAGCAGGAAAGAAGGATTCTTTGAATAAATATCCGTTTTCTACCCTCCATTAAAAAGAGAGCAAGAACTTCTGGTTTCGGTCTGAGCAACACTCCAGACTCCTGCTGTTGTGCGCATGTCACACAGGGACGCTGAAGACCTGCGTCCCGAGCGATCTCCTATTTTTTGCACTCAGTGCGCATGCGTCAGGAAAAATTTGCCAGTGCGCATGCGTCAGGGGCAAAAAACAATGCGCTATGTTGGGACGGCGTCCCGTCCAGACATGCGCAGTAGAACCCAAAGAAACACGACCTATCGGTCCAGTAAAAAGTAGTAAGAAAACCTTTCTAAACTACACCTAAATGCAGATTATACACAGCACTTATTGTATATATAATGGATGGCTCGTTTAGTTTTATTTTTATGTTAGTTTTTTATATTTTGTGATATCTTTTTCTCTTCTTCTTCCTCTTGGGACTGGTGGGGCGGCGCCCGAGCGCCCCCTATGGACGGGCCGCCACTGACGATTACTATAGGTCTTTACCAGGTTTGCACACACAGTAGCTGGTATTTTGGCCCATTCCTCCATGCAGATCTTCTCGAGAGCAGTGATGTTTTGGGGCTGTCGCCGAGCAACACGGACTTTCAACTCCCTCCACAGATTTTCTATGGGGTTGAGGTCTGGAGACTGGCTACCACTCCAGGACTTTCAAATGCTTCTTACGGAGCCACTCCTTTGTTGCCCGGGCAGTGTGTTTGGGATCATTGTCATGTTGGAAGACCCAGCCACGTTTCATCTTCAAAGCTCTCACTGATGGAAGGAGGTTTTGGCTCAAAATCTCACGATACATGGCCCCATTCATTCTTTCCTTAACACGGATCAGTCGTCCTGTCCCCTTAGCAGAAAAACAGCCCCAAAGCATGATGTCCCCCCCCCCATGCTTCACAGTAGGTATGGTGTTCTTGGGATGCAACTCAGTATTCTTCTTCCTCCAAACACGACGAGTTGAGTTTAGACCAAAAAGTTCTACTTTGGTTTCATCTGACCACATGACAGTCTCCCAATCCTCTGCTGTATCATCCATGTGCTCTCTGGCAGACTTCAGACGGGCCTGGACATGCACTGGCTTCAGCAGCGGAACACGTCTGGCACTGCAGGATTTGATTCCCTGCCGTTGTAGTGTGTTACTGATGGTGACCTTTGTTACTTTGGTCCCAGCTCTCTGCAGGTCATTCACCAGGTCCCCCCGTGTGGTTCTGGGATTTTTGCTCACCGTTCTCATGATAATTTTGACCCCACGGGATGAGATCTTGCGTGGAGCCCCAGATCGAGGGAGATTATCAGTGGTCTTGTATGTCTTCCATTTTCTGATAATTGCTCCCACAGTTGATTTTTTTTCACACCAAGCTGCTTGCCTATTGTAGATTCACTCTTCCCAGTCTGGTGCAGGTCTACAATTCTTTTCCTGGTGTCCTTTGAAAGCTGAAAGCTGAAAGCTTTGAAAGGTCTTGGCCATAGTGGAGTTTGGAGTCTGACTGTTTGAGGCTGTGGACAGGTGTCTTTTATACAGATAATGAGTTCAAACAGGTGCCATTAATACAGGTAACGAGTGGAGGACAGAAAAGCTTCTTAAAGAAGACGTTACAGGTCTGTGAGAGCCAGAGATTTTACTTGTTTGAAGTGACCAAATACTTATTTTCCACCCTAATTTACAAATAAATTCTTTTAAAATCCTACCATGTGAATTCATGGATTTTTTTTTCACATTCTGTCTCTCACAGTTGAAGTGTACCTATGATGAAAATTACTGACCTCTGCCATCATTTTAAGTGGGAGAACTTGCACAATCGGTGGCTGACCAAATACTTTTTTGCCCCACTGTATTTCAATGCATAAAATGTAAAATGTAATGTTTCTTGATGCAATGATATACTCATAACATCAGAAACAACCACTCAGGACTTTGTTAGGAGCCTTAACTCCTTTGCACATACTGTTATAGCGGGTTAAGAAAGAAAGCTTTCGTTCACATGCCATCCTTACCCAACCTGGATCTGCAGAAATCTGGTGATGGGGTAAGTTGCACTGTGCTGCAAAACATTGGACTTTGTCAGACTTTTAAATCTGTTTTATTCTGTAAACCTGCTGCTCTGTTTGACTAGTGTGAGCTGATGGAGCCGACGGGCCAGTCTCCAAGCGCGGAGGATGAAATGAGATCTGCAGCGTGTGGACTGGTGTGTGAGTGGGCTCAAAAGGTCCTGAGTCGTCAGTTTGACAACGTGGAGGACCTGGCTCGCTTCCTGCTCAATAGTCACTACATTGGTACAAAGTCCATGGCTGCACTCACTGTTATGACTGGAACACCCACAGGTAAAAGAAAACCCTCTGATGTGGTCATCTGTTTTTTTCTTTGTGTGAATGTTGGACGTTCATACTGTACTGTGCAGAGGTGAGTTATAAAAGAAACATAAATATCATGTCTGGATTTGGAAGAATT
>SSNR01000001.1:1628338-1643005 GCA_006937965.1 Callopanchax toddi
ATAACTTAATATTCACAATTATTTTTCTACTGACACCACAAACAAATAAATCCATCTCTAACTAATACAGTCAGATAATTAATGTTACAATTCAGCCAACAACCACTAACCAAGCAAGTCATGACAATCAGCTCAACTAATGAAGTGAATTAACAACAAAATAAAGTCAAATCCACTGGTAAGTCCCATCAAACCCAGTCAGACCAAACTTCCTTAAAACGCCATAATAATTTAATGAAAAGTAGAGAAAACGCATAAAAAACGGGTTAAAATACATAAACCAACATATTCAATCAGCAGTATCTGTATTTCTCTAACATTCGGCATACACTTCAACAAACACATTTCGCTATTTAAGGTATAAATTCACTCATCAGGACTTAGCACTGCTAGCCGCGGCTAGCTCCGCCTATGGGGTTTTTGAATGGGAAAATCTGTGACAGACACATAGTCATTAAGAAAAAGAAACAAACAAACGAAGTCACTCACCATTGAGTTGATGAAATCAGGACAAATGGAATCATTCGGCTTGTTTTCACAAGCAGGAAAGAAGGATTCTTTGAATAAATATCCGTTTTCTACCCTCCATTAAAAAGAGAGCAAGAACTTCTGGTTTCGGTCTGAGCAACACTCCAGACTCCTGCTGTTGTGCGCATGTCACACAGGGACGCTGAAGACCTGCGTCCCGAGCGATCTCCTATTTTTTGCACTCAGTGCGCATGCGTCAGGAAAAATTTGCCAGTGCGCATGCGTCAGGGGCAAAAAACAATGCGCTATGTTGGGACGGCGTCCCGTCCAGACATGCGCAGTAGAACCCAAAGAAACACGACCTATCGGTCCAGTAAAAAGTAGTAAGAAAACCTTTCTAAACTACACCTAAATGCAGATTATACACAGCACTTATTGTATATATAATGGATGGCTCGTTTAGTTTTATTTTTATGTTAGTTTTTTATATTTTGTGATATCTTTTTCTCTTCTTCTTCCTCTTGGGACTGGTGGGGCGGCGCCCGAGCGCCCCCTATGGACGGGCCGCCACTGACGATTACTATAGGTCTTTACCAGGTTTGCACACACAGTAGCTGGTATTTTGGCCCATTCCTCCATGCAGATCTTCTCGAGAGCAGTGATGTTTTGGGGCTGTCGCCGAGCAACACGGACTTTCAACTCCCTCCACAGATTTTCTATGGGGTTGAGGTCTGGAGACTGGCTACCACTCCAGGACTTTCAAATGCTTCTTACGGAGCCACTCCTTTGTTGCCCGGGCAGTGTGTTTGGGATCATTGTCATGTTGGAAGACCCAGCCACGTTTCATCTTCAAAGCTCTCACTGATGGAAGGAGGTTTTGGCTCAAAATCTCACGATACATGGCCCCATTCATTCTTTCCTTAACACGGATCAGTCGTCCTGTCCCCTTAGCAGAAAAACAGCCCCAAAGCATGATGTCCCCCCCCCCATGCTTCACAGTAGGTATGGTGTTCTTGGGATGCAACTCAGTATTCTTCTTCCTCCAAACACGACGAGTTGAGTTTAGACCAAAAAGTTCTACTTTGGTTTCATCTGACCACATGACAGTCTCCCAATCCTCTGCTGTATCATCCATGTGCTCTCTGGCAGACTTCAGACGGGCCTGGACATGCACTGGCTTCAGCAGCGGAACACGTCTGGCACTGCAGGATTTGATTCCCTGCCGTTGTAGTGTGTTACTGATGGTGACCTTTGTTACTTTGGTCCCAGCTCTCTGCAGGTCATTCACCAGGTCCCCCCGTGTGGTTCTGGGATTTTTGCTCACCGTTCTCATGATAATTTTGACCCCACGGGATGAGATCTTGCGTGGAGCCCCAGATCGAGGGAGATTATCAGTGGTCTTGTATGTCTTCCATTTTCTGATAATTGCTCCCACAGTTGATTTTTTCACACCAAGCTGCTTGCCTATTGTAGATTCACTCTTCCCAGTCTGGTGCAGGTCTACAATTCTTTTCCTGGTGTCCTTTGAAAGCTGAAAGCTGAAAGCTTTGAAAGGTCTTGGCCATAGTGGAGTTTGGAGTCTGACTGTTTGAGGCTGTGGACAGGTGTCTTTTATACAGATAATGAGTTCAAACAGGTGCCATTAATACAGGTAACGAGTGGAGGACAGAAAAGCTTCTTAAAGAAGACGTTACAGGTCTGTGAGAGCCAGAGATTTTACTTGTTTGAAGTGACCAAATACTTATTTTCCACCCTAATTTACAAATAAATTCTTTTAAAATCCTACCATGTGAATTCATGGATTTTTTTTTCACATTCTGTCTCTCACAGTTGAAGTGTACCTATGATGAAAATTACTGACCTCTGCCATCATTTTAAGTGGGAGAACTTGCACAATCGGTGGCTGACCAAATACTTTTTTGCCCCACTGTATTTCAATGCATAAAATGTAAAATGTAATGTTTCTTGATGCAATGATATACTCATAACATCAGAAACAACCACTCAGGACTTTGTTAGGAGCCTTAACTCCTTTGCACATACTGTTATAGCGGGTTAAGAAAGAAAGCTTTCGTTCACATGCCATCCTTACCCAACCTGGATCTGCAGAAATCTGGTGATGGGGTAAGTTGCACTGTGCTGCAAAACATTGGACTTTGTCAGACTTTTAAATCTGTTTTATTCTGTAAACCTGCTGCTCTGTTTGACTAGTGTGAGCTGATGGAGCCGACGGGCCAGTCTCCAAGCGCGGAGGATGAAATGAGATCTGCAGCGTGTGGACTGGTGTGTGAGTGGGCTCAAAAGGTCCTGAGTCGTCAGTTTGACAACGTGGAGGACCTGGCTCGCTTCCTGCTCAATAGTCACTACATTGGTACAAAGTCCATGGCTGCACTCACTGTTATGACTGGAACACCCACAGGTAAAAGAAAACCCTCTGATGTGGTCATCTGTTTTTTTCTTTGTGTGAATGTTGGACGTTCATACTGTACTGTGCAGAGGTGAGTTATAAAAGAAACATAAATATCATGTCTGGATTTGGAAGAATTGTTATAATTTACTTTTAGGAAAGTTCAGATTAAATTAACAAATGTCCTGTTGTCTCTGAATTAAATCTTGTGGTTGCAATTGTTTTCTGCTGTTAATTAGATGTCTGACATGTGCATATTAGACAGTGAAATGATAAATAGTTATTCTCAATTATCATTTATTTAGTAAAATAAAGCAGGTTTATATTGTAATAGTGCCATGAAAATTAAAATATACAATTTTTTAATCATAAATTTACTTTAGATTTTTAAAAGCTGTATTTACAACTGAATTTGAATAATTTGTTTATGATTATCAGTTGTGGACATTTTGATCTGTATTTATGAAAGAAGACCTGGTTAAGATTGTAACTTCAGTGTTCATCTGTACCTAAATGACTCAGGAGAATTTTTGATTTTGCTTCTGGAAATATGTTTAGACTTTTATACATATGGCCCGTTTCATAAAGGGGTTTCTGTGCAGTACTTGCACGCATGCATCACAAATGATACCAACATCCTATTTCACAGATAATTGTGACATGCAAATTTAAAATATTTTTCTAAGTTCTGTTTGTCGCTGTCATATTTATGTTGAGATTGGACTGAGCTTTTTTTTTTAATTGGGGAAAAAGATGTGAAACTCCCCAAATCTAGTAATTGTATTCACTGTCCGTGGTGCTGAAAATATACAAACGCAAATCTGTTTGGAAGTTGTATTTTAAATTATTAACTTTATGACAACAATATATTGGGTTTTCATTTATCAAACCTTCCATAACATTGCTAATCATCTTTTAAATGTTTTGTGCCTGTACAGGGATGAAGACCCCCACTCCAGCCTCTGCGTTTGTGCCCACTGCCGAGGCAAACTCATTCCAGCCCCAAGTGAAGACCCTGCCATCTCCCTCTGTTGATGCAAAGCAACAGTTGCAACGCAAAATTCAGAAGAAGCAGCAGGAGCAGAAGCTCCACTCCCCCCTGCCTACAGAGGCCCAAGTCAAGCGAACAGAAGTCAGTACTCCTGGACCCACCATCCCCTGTGTCAGCCCTGCTTTACTGTCCCCTCAGCCCACCATAGGAATCGTTGTAGCAGCTGTCCCTAGCCCAGTCACGGTACACGACTGAATATTTTCCCCACTAAATATATCAGAGATGCTGTTGTTTATATGTATAAATGTGCTAACATGTTTTATTGATCTGTCAGGTACAGAGAAGCAGGCAGTTGATGACCTCTCCCAGCCCCGTGGGGACAGCAGAAGGAAAAGTGTTGCCTGTGAACTTCCAAGTTGTCACTCAGTCTCTCAAGCAGTCCCCTAAAACTCCCCAGAATATCTCAGCTAGTCCTGTAGGTGACCGGCTGGCCCGACACGGAACACGGTACGCCCAGATCCTGCCCAAGCCCTCTGCCACTAGTGCCATCACACTGCGGTCTCCCCCTACTCTGCTTATCACCAACAGTCCCATAAAAACAGTGATGCCCACTCCCCATGTCAGCTCAGTGAACGTAGTGAAGATGACGGCCATTGCTCTGGCTCCCAGCAACAGCAGCAGCACAACAGTGCGACCAGCCTCGGCTGGCGTGAGCGCCGTGGCTGTGTCGGACGATTCTCAGCAGTTGCAGAGTGGAAGTTTAGCCACTTCTCAGTCTCCTGCCATAAGACCCAACGTCACCGTGTCCACCACGACCCTCTCTGCAGACATCAAAGGTGTGTCTGAAACTGGAAGTGACAATAACTCCACAACCAGTGCAGAGAAACATATTGGTGGATCCAAAGAGGAGAGAGTGGCCAAATTCAGGGCAGCAAGTGAGCCGAGCTTTTTTGTCAAGTGTTCTCCAGGACCGGAAAAGGGAGTAAGAATGAAAAGTGACTCCATGTCCCCTCCCACCTCTATAGCTGGGACTCAGGACAGCAATAACAGTAACTGCCATGACAGTACTTTATACTTGACTGTTGATAATCAGAACTCCAATGGCAACACATCATCAAATGGCTCGTCTGCTGTTACCCCAACATCGAAGGATCCCTGCCAAGATGCCAAGAGCCCCAGGAAGCGCGCGGCTGTGGAGTCTCACGTAATCCCTGTTAAGAGGGTGTTTATCTCCCAGCAGCCACTTGCTGTAGTTGACAATCCCAAACCTGGGGTCAGTGCTGCAATGAAAAGGATTCCCCGACCAGGAACCCCTGCCAGACCAGAGAGTGCCCCCTGCAAAGGGACTGTGAAACACACACTTATAGGGCCCACACAGATCCTTGCACTCACAGACGCACCCCTCACACACACGGAGGGAACGCAGACTGTTGTCAAGCAGCAAGATTTGGGGTTGAAACATGAAGACCCTTCCATCAGCATCAATATCACTGTTGGACCAGCTGGAAACAACACATCCGATCTGCTGCAGCAGATCACCGGGGACCCTCGTGCCATACCAGCCAACTCAGGACCACACGAAGCCTCTGTGAGTGAGTTAAAGAGCACAATATGGGAGACACAGCAGATACCAGCAGAACACAAACAAGCCTCTTCCGAGCAACTTTCCATGATAACTCAACCTTCCGAGGCCTCGGCCCAGCTCACTCTCACACAGGAGATGGTTGACTTCGCAGGTTCTCAGCCCAACATGGACTATTTTCCCTTCAATGATGACGACATGACCCAGGACAGCATAGTGGAGGAGCTGGTTCAAATGGAGGAGCAAATGAAGCTGAAGGGTCTGTTTAGTAACTGTGTTGATGTGTCTCTACAAGGCCAGTCAGCTAACAGTCAGGGCTCGATCCTCAGTGCTCATCAAGCCAGTTCTACCTTCTACCACTCTGCCCACAGCAGCACCACCCCTGTTCAAACCCCCACGCCAACCCCAACGCCAACCCCTACACCCACGCCCACCTCTGAAATGACACTTGCGCACAGCCTGACGAGGGAGAGCCCCTGCTCCCGCATGGCTCCCATCACCCCTGTGGATGGAGCCATGGGTCGTCACACCCCCATCAGCACGCCACTGTCCAACTGCAGCAGCAGTGTACCCCCAAGCCCAGTGGAGTGCAGGAACCCCTTTGCTTTCACTCCCATTAACTCAAGTATCACGGGGTATCATGATGCCAGTATTGTTTCCAGTAGCCCCGTTAAGCCCATGCAGAGGCCTATGGCTACGCACCCTGACAAGGCCAAATTGGAATGGATCAACAACCGCTACAACAGCACCTCTGCTGGTCCTCTGTCCAACCATAGCATAGGCATTCTGCCCAGTTATCAAGACCTGGTAGATGATCAGTTTCGTAAACCTCATGCATTTGCAATTCCTGGCCAGTCATTTCAGTCTCAGTCGAGGCAGGATGCTGCTCACTTTGGCCGCTTGACACCCATTTCACCGGTGCAGCAACAGCAGGTAACAGGTGTAACTACTCCCACCAAACAGGAGAGTTTTGCTGTGCCTGCACCATTGGACAACAAGGCTTCAACCTCGTCCACGTCCAGTACTTTTCGTTGCCGCAGTGTTAGCCCTGCTGTACGGCAGAGGAACTTCAGTGGCAACACCGGTCCTCCAACCACCACCACAAGCACTGCGACAACAACTCGAGCTGTGGTCTCACCCTTTAACTCCCCCATCACCTCTGAGGTGCTCAGCATCCTGTCCAACAGCCAGGCAATTGGCTCTGTCCACAGCATCGTCCAGCGTAGTCAGTCTGTACCTTTGAACATCATGATGCAGAGTGAGATGCTGCCTGTGCAGGGTCAGAGTAATACGTCCAAGATCACCAACGTTCTGCTCAGCAAGATGGAAGCTGACGGAGATGATTCTGTACGCGGCCTGGGCATAAACAACCTCCCCTCCAACTACACGGCCCGTATGAACCTCACACAGATCCTGGAGACCACGCCGAGCTTTGCAGGAGGAACCACTCACCAGACTCAGCTGCCTGTTAGCTCCAGCCCTGCTGCCTTTGAGCTCCAGCAGCATGGCTACCTCACCACTGGCAGCGGAGAACAGGTGAGCTTCTCTACTGGGGACAGCCAAGCACAAGTGGGTCCTGGAGAGCAAGACCAGCAGCAGCAGCAGCTCCAAGAGGATCCTGTGCAAACACAACCGCAGCTCCTCCTCCAGAGCACACAGCAGCAGGAGGTGGAGGATGAGCAGCAGCAGATTGATTTCAACAACACTGTCAAGGACTTGCTGGGGGAGGATGGTCTCAACCCCAGTTCCCAGCTGGTAGGTCAGGTAGCTTCGGAGCTCAACGCCGTGGCATCCGACTTCTCAAACGACATCAGACTGACCTCAGATCTGTCCAGTAGCATCACTGACCTTAACACATTGGACCCCAACTTGCTGTTTGATCCCAACCAGCAGCAGGAACAATATGAAGACTCAACACTGGAAGAACTGAAGAACGACCCGCTTTTTCAGCAGATATGCAGTGATACTGTGAACTCTGGTTTCGACTGGCTAGAGAGCAAAGACCAGCCTACTACAGTAGAGATGCTGGGCTAATGTTATATTTTACTCTGTATGACTTCTGTTCTCTGTTGTTTGGTTTGGTGCATATGTAATATATCTGTTTTTAAACCACAATTCGTTGGGATTTGTCTGGACTTTGCCATTTGTTGTGTTAAAAGTGCCAGGCTTACCAGAAAATCTCTCCCACTGATGTTTCATCACCCCCTTTCCTTATTAGTTTGTCACCAAAAATGTTCAATATTTACCCTCCCCCCACCCTTTCTGAAATCAAAAACCTAAGCATTTCAAGTAAAGAGTGTGAGCACTCAGTGGCGGCAGGCGATTTTAGAGCTCATTTGTGTGCTATGAACATTCTCTGAAGGGTGAACTTCAATAATGCAATATTTATACCGTATGAACAATTAAGGAAGGCGAGGTGGTTTGGAAATCTGGCACAAAAGACCACACCAAAAACGTATGCTGTTGTGTACTATTTTCAATGTGTGCAGTTCAACCAAATGGAGACAATATTGGTATTGTAGTATTATGCACATAATAGTTGTAGTACGTTTGCCTGCCATATCAAAATATTACAAGGGTAGCATCTTAAGCTCCCAGGTGCTGAATTTCTGACATAATCTTTATACTTTATCATATGCTAAATCAGTGGAGAACTGATTCACATCTGAGCTTTGTCCGAGAGTGAAATTTCTCAAAGCCTATACTTCTTGTACTGTTTAATATCTTACAAAGGGAGTATACGAGTCATTTAGGGGGTGGGAGTTGGAGATGCTGACCACTTTGTGGGTTACTCTTTGAAAGAAATCAACAACTGGCTGCCTTATTCTCAAAGTCTAAGGCCTTACGCCATCTTAAGAGAAACTGTATATAGTCTAATGTTTAAGATATCCAGAGCTTCATCATCCAGAGCTTCATCCTATCAAGGCAGCTGTTACTCTGATATTTTCAGTACTTTTTCCTTGTTTTTCAGTTTGTTACAATATAGGCGCGTATTGCGTAGGTTAACGACTAAACTGTGTGTGCCCTTATTCATTGATTTAGAGAAATTCATGCTTTCGCTTTTTTTTTTTAAACCACAGCAGGCACATTTCAGCCATAAGAATTCATTTTATTTTATTTTTTGGTGGCATGCTAAACTCCCAGCTTGAGTCAGTAAAACTGATGGTATGGAGAAGGCTTTGCTTTAAGGTTGACGTGTTATGCTTTGATGTCATCTTGAGATCAAGGGGAAATTATGTTTGCAGAGATCCAGCCTTACGTCCATACCAAAGACGATCTGTTTGAGAATCACAAGAGATTATTACACTCCTAGAGAATATTAACAGCAATGGGAAGTGGGCAGCCTCAGAGATCATTAAAAAAAAAAAAAAAAAAGGAATTAAGTTGCGTGAATCTTCTGTACAGTTTGTAAATTTGTGAAATGGTCACTGTCCTATGTTTTATAGGTAACCATGGACCTGAAAGCATGTTGAAACCATCACTGCTAGCCAGGTAGGCTATGTGATAACAGTAGGATGCTTGCTTGAGTTTTTGGCTATTTGTCAATGTTGTACAAGTCATGTTTAAGCTCCATCTGTAAATAGGATAGATACATAGAGAATTGATGTATCAAGACACTATATTATGGCCATTATCTAGCTAAGTATGTGCCATCGAAAAGAAAAAAAAGCTTAACAGATTTATAGTTGGCAAGATACTGTATGTTGTGTGTTACATTTCTGGCTCAGTGTGTTGTAACAGTAAAGCTGTCTGGTCTCGCTTGCTGATTTTATTTTTATTCTTTTTTTTTATACTCAAAGATAATAGGATTCTGCCGTTGCAGGAGTGATGTGTGCTGTGAGCAGGATCAATAGCATGGAGAAAAAAAAAAAGTTGTGGAATTTTTAGCTGGTTGCAGACATCTCTGTGACTTTGTGCTCAAAGTCTCTATCAGCAGACACTGGATAAAAAACAACAACAAATGCTTCAACAAACTTTGGAGGTTCACGTATTTATTGCACTAAATTTTTATGACGCGTGGCTTTGTCACTTCTTTATGGACAAAAATAATAATGGAGGCCCAGGAAAAGGAAAAAAAAATATTTTTTATGAAAAGACGAGTAAGGAAAATAAATGGATTGTCAGAAAATGACTAATTGTCTTGTAGCAAAATGTGCATTAATCTCAGTGAGATACACAATTCTTACTCATTCTCATACACGAGAATACAAAGCATTGAGGGGAGAAAAAAACTTTTAGAACCTACATGCTCATTATGTTGATAAATGATTGTACGCACGCATGTGTGATGACTTCTGTTGTACTTTGTAATCTTGGTAACCACTGTCTTCTGTGATTTGGGCAGGTTCTGTTAACCAGACTGGCAGTGCTCGTTTTATGAGTTACATTATTATTTGTGTGTGTGTGTGTGCTGTTTACTAAGTTGATGTTCTATATTTTATGTTTTTTGGCAACTTTATGTATTTCTATTTTATAAAATACATCTGTGGAAGAAAAATGTAACATTTTTTCCTCCTTTTTTTAATTTTTTTTAACAACATGGCACTGATATTTGAATTTGAATGAAGGAAATGCACCTCTTTATGATTACAGCAGCCCCATCAAGCAGTGACTCTGATTCTTTACCTTTTACTGACCCGACTCTGTTTGACTATCTTGTCCATTTCTACCAGTAGACAAAGAAAAAAAGAAACCCTCCTCTGTGTTGTTGTCTGGTGTTCTGCTTAATGTACAGTAGCTTGTTAATATTGCAAACGCGTTGTTTCTTTTTTCAATGGAAAGTACTCACTGGTGAGATTTTTAAAGTGGTTTTAAAAGCCAATAAACTTTTTTAAAGAATGTTTTTGTGTGTTTAAGTAATGATGTTTTTGTACTTTATCAATGCAAATTTAAAAAGGCATTTATCAGCATAAATAAAAAGGGAGAATTGCTGTAAGACTTTGTAGTCATTGTAGCTTCAATCAGTTGAATTCTACAAACCATTGGTTGTGACCTTAAAATTGGGTAGAGGAATCAAGTGTTATTGTTTTAACATTTTGTATCAAATAATACAATAGAAATCTGTAGTTTGTCTTCAGTAAGTTTTTTTTTTATGCAAGACATAAACAGTGTTGTGAATGGCTCTTTGCTTATAATCAATTTTTGATTTTTCTAACACTATTAATATTTGCCCAGTCAAATTTATGCAAATACAAACCCTCCCCATCACCCATGGACAAAAAGGTTAGAGGTCATCAGCCCTTCAAATGACATCTAAGGTCAGTGGGGGATGGCCTCTCCTCAAGAGGAGCTCCAGCCAATCAGAGCTCAGATCAGTGGTCCTCTGCTCAGCTTTCCCAGGGCCCTGTGGCATTCATAACATGTTAATGACCTTAACCCTATTGATTGTGGCCAAACAGCCGGACTTTTAGCCATGTGGAGCCCAGTGGTTATCTCATCCTCCACAACACAACATTTAGTAATCAGATTAAACCAATTTTATGTGGGATATGAGCCTTTTGTTTCTTTTCCCCCCAGCTTGGAAAAGCTTAAAGGTTGTAACTCTTCAGCAAAGTTTTTAAAAATGACTAAAGGCTTTTTTTCTTCTTTTTCTTTATTTTGGTTTGTAACATTAACATATATTTTTCTTTTCAAACAAACAACAAGATTAACAACATGAATTACAACAAAAAAAGGAATAGGCAGAAGCAATGCTTATTTTAGCCTACCCTATTTTACACCTAAAATGTATCTAGAAAATAAACATTACTGTGTTAATAGGTTCAGGTCAATTCTGCCTGTATATGTTACAACTATTAAGGATAATGAGCTGGGGAAAAATGAACCACAGAGTAAAATGCTAGCAATCATCTCAAAACAATAAGATATGTGTTTTTAGTAAGTATAAAAGAATCAGAATCTAAACTGAATAAGCAGATTATCAGATGTTATCAAATTGACAACTGGTTTGAGCTTTAAATTATAACTATAAGGCTTTAGATGATTCAATCAATAGCTGGCTCTAATCAATACATAATTAAACTCTGCTCTTCTCATTTAATTGCATATTGAAGCATGAAGGTGCAAACCTATTGCAAGAATCCCTTAAAATCACTTATAGGTGTTGAGATTAGAAGTGTGAGTTATGTTATGCCAGTCTGAACGCGAAGACTTTATTTACCTGTTTGTTGGATCGGTGCTTTGCTGATACAGCATGACTGAGCTACCAGCTGGATCCCATTGTGACACTCCTGAATGAGGGCTGGTGAGAAGGGAGGGTCATTGTCAAAAGGCACGGATGCTGGATCAATATCTGAATTCATTAAGCAGCTGACCTGCAGCCATCAATATCTTTTCATATTTACCAGGTTCTGTGGAAAGAGCAGATGCTGTTCAGAAAGACTTTTAATCAAACTGATAATAATTAGTGTGGATGCCCATCTAAATTTGTTGATCAACAAAAAAATCTGTGTGGAGACAATCTCACAAAGACATGCAGCAGCAACACTGAGAATTAAAGCTGATTATTTTGAATATACTTGTGTCAGATGGTAAGTGAAAATTCTGAAAACAATTCAGTTCAGTTAAACTCAATTTTTCCTGAGGCTTTGCATTGACACGCTCTATCTTGAAATGCTCACTTTGGATTACACAAATGGTTTGAACATAAGGAAATAAAGCTGCATAAAGCCATCTGAACAATGATGACAGAATTGATAACTGTAAAATGACTAAATGGAATACAAAAGTATTAAATATATAAAGTACAATGGCCGGCTGTATAAAGAACAAGACATTACCAACCACTTCCATGTGTTTCTAGGTTGTCAACAACCTGCAGTCAAATACTCACACCTAACAACACACCTTCAGTCATACACAGCAGCTCCAATAATTATTGTAAGAATAGATACAAACATTCAGGCAGGTAGCTGAAGATCTAATTGAGGACAATTACAAATCACATGTTTTGGTTGTTTTGTTTAAATCCCTGACCCCACTTCCAGTGTCTCTGCGCATGCGTGAGAAGGCGGGGTGGCCCTCTGCGGCCCCAGTAGAGCCGTTGGTCCTCAGTCAGTCCGGATCAGTAGTGATCGTGAGGGAGGACGGACAGTACGCTGGGGACCGGAGGCTCTCTGACGTGGAAAATGACATAACATTCTGGATAAATGGCTAATTTTAAGATGAAATTTTGCCAGCACTGGCTTCTTTTTGTGTTGTTTATACCTTTATCGAGTAAGTATTGTGTATTTTTTATTATTATGTTTATTAGTTTTCTTTAATTGAGCTAACCACGAAGTCTATCGAAACAATTAATTGGTAATAGGTGTTCTCCCTTTTTATGTTAGCTATATATATGTTTTAAACTGCTCTGTTTTTGACTCAAATTAACGTTAAAGCGTAAAAAAGGCAGGCTGTGTCACTGAAACTTTATTATGGTTATGTTTACTCTGTTGGATGCTCGCCTTGTTTTTAAAGCGGTTGGTTATTGTTGCTCTAAATTGTTTTGAGAGTGTATCAAAGGCAGGTTGTGTTACTGAAATCTACTATTAAGTTTTCTCAGTTGGGATGCACTTCTTAATGAAATATTTTTACAAGCAGCAAATAGTAAAAATATAATATGCTAATTGCCTTTTCAGTACTTGGATGTCAAATATTAATTTATGCTATGTGTTTTGCATTAGGCTTTTGTGTCAGAGCATTGAAAAGAAGCATATTTAATCAGTTATACATTATTATGATTAGCCATGTTTTCTTGTATTGTCAGCTTTAGAGTAATCCATCCCTCGAATAATGCTATTATTCTCCTTCCTGTAGGTGTTTTATGTTTTAGTGAGCTGTCCTTCATCACAGAACCCAGTGATGTTACTGTTCTACCAAAGGATCCTGCTGTGCTGGACTGTCAGGCTCATGGACAGCCTCCAGTCACCATCAGGTGGCTGAAGAATGGGGTTAGACTGGCAGAAAGTGAACACATAAAGTTTCTGCCCAATGGCTCCTTGTTCATACCAAAGATAAAACATACCAAGGAAGATTCAGATGAAGGATACTATCAGTGCCTCTCCCAAAACAGATATGGAGCCATCTTAAGCCAAAGATCACGTCTGACTATCGCAAGTAAGTATGAGGACTAAAACTAAAACAGTTGGTAATCACCTTGTTATTTTTAATTGTTTACTGGTGATGTTCACTTTATACTGTCCAACTTTCATGCTGTTCATGGGTTATAAACCTGGAGATGAGAAGCAAATGTCTTTAACACCTTTTTTTCACAGCAAAAAATCTCTTAAAGAATGGGTTTCCATGTTGTTTAGACTAGTTTTAGGAGCATTAAGGAGATAGTAAAGATAGATGGTGAGTCAATTCAAAAGCTCATAAATACTCTATAAACAGACAGTCCAGAGTTTGTATAGTTTTTTTTAGGATGAGCACAGCTTGCCCACATATGAAGGTGATCTGTAAACATCAGTAAAAAGTTAGAAATCACATCTATTTGAATGTTTGTAGAATTTATTGTGACTGCAGACCAAGGCATTGTGTAATTGCAAAATGGTCTGCTACACACAGGAATCTCTGAAAGGCCATTTGCCTTTTCAGCTTTTGTTTGCTGTGCCCCCGACTGCCCTGCAAGAAAAGGCTGGCTCTCGGGGCATTTGTTTGTCCACATATCAGTGGACAAGACAGCTGTGTCTATTCAATGAGCCTGGTCTACCGTGGACCCTTTTTAAAGGTCTTAGAAAGGAAATCCCATGACTGGTGTCATGGATACTAGGCTAAAACCTGCAGTTTGCTGATTTTGACCCTGACAGTGAAGTTGTAGGGTTTTAGCAAAATGTCTCAATTCACAACATTTTCAAACTATTCACACTTTTATGATGAGAGAAGGTTTATTAATATAGATGTGCATGCAAGGAAAAAACAAGCAAACTTATATTTGTGCTCTTGCTATGATTTTTTTATGATCTACAAAAGCAAATAAAACATTTTAAACAAATTAATTACATAAAGAAAACCAAATTCAGGTTTGGTCAGGGATCCAGTCTTTGTCAGTGAAAGGGTTAAGGGTTTTGGGTCAGCTGTGGGCGGAGAGTGGAGGATGGGTCTCCTTTACGTTCCCCTTCTGTCCAGAGGTCCCAGGGGTCAGGGGTCAGTAGTGGAAAGGCTCTGTGATGTCACAGGCCTGCTCTGACTGTGGTGGGGGTGTGAGCCCTGCTGTTGCCCCCCCCCCCCCCCCCCCCC
>SSNR01000001.1:1643015-1820612 GCA_006937965.1 Callopanchax toddi
CCCCCCCCCCCCCCCTTTCACTAGGTCAGACTCTCTGTTGGCCCATCAAGCAGAGCGCTTTGTCATGTGAGTAAAAAAACCTGAGCTTTCACTCCAGAGAGTTTTGGTTTTTTGAGAAATTTTTTACATCCAGGAGATGTTTTTCCTTATTGTAGTCTATGGACTGCATCACCCTACATCGTCAGTGTTTACTCACTTTGTGCAATAGGTATCCTGTCATAGAACACAAAATAAGTGAATAAATGCCTCCAAGTATGAACTATTGCTTAGGCTAATAATAAAAACGTAAGCATTTTACACACTTTTTACACTGGACATAATGGTAGACAAATTTCAACTTGGCTTCAGTTTGGGGGTAAAATTGACTGGACAGGGGGCTGAAGTGAACTCTGACCTTTTTAGGGAAACCTTTGTACTGCTTGACCTAAACATTGATTTGTTCTCTTCAACAGACGTGACCATATTAGATAAACCACACCCACCACCTGCATCACTGATCCAAGCCAGTCAGCAGCATTAGGATATTTTTATTTTTAATACCTTACCAATTGCTTACCAGTGCTTACCAGTCAGCTGTGTTTTTTATAGACAAAACAAGTGATGACTGCAGGAAAACTCACTGATCACATATTAATACATCTATTCTGACTGATTATCATTTACTATCCCTAAAATGTTGTAAATACAGATGAATAATCACTAAACTGATTCATAGAATATTTGAATGTAAAATTATGGTTCCCTTCATAAGCAGAATTGTCAGCTTATATAATTTTTTTTTTTAAAAGACCCTAAATTAAAGTATTGCTCTGTAATTTTGCTCTCCTAAAGCTCAGGGGTTTAAACGTGGAGTTTCAGAGGGAGAACAAGAGTATTGATTTTCTATAGCATGATATTGACTTCCTCTCTGTGAGCGAGGGGGGAAGGGAGGGACTTATCACCTTAATGAATTAAGGTCATTGATGATACGGTATTGAGTGTGCCTCACTTAAATGCAGATGGGGGAGGAGTTGTCGCTTATCTCTGGTGACTATTGAACGACCGAATGAGCTTGAACAATGTGTGACGTTGCAGATTGTGCACAGCTGTTTCAGGGATTTGTAAACTAATTATGATTAGATTCTGAGTCTGTTACTAAATAGTAGAATCTGTCTTGAACATCTACATTAAAGAATAAATAAATTGTTTTCAAATTTTAAGATTCAATGTATCAGTCTTAACACAATTGGAGTTCAGACCATGCAGTTGTATCAGAAGTAGGTAAAAAAAAAAACCTCAAGAGCTACTTTTCCAAATCTATAGACCTCATAATTTTATGACAGTGCATTTAGAAAAACACCACAGTAAGTTGTTGCCATGATAAAGTCTATTTCTTGAGTCTTCACTAAACTTCTGGCTTTGTCTTGTGAACATGTGAGATCAAAGTGGATTTATTTGCCTAATTTTTATATCTGACCAGGATCAGATTCTCTGATACAGAAAACCCTATAATTACCATGTTTTGTCATTTTTGTCATCAAATAAGCTTAAAGATCCTTTAAGCTATTAAAAGTTCAGTTTTGCCTGTTTGTGGGAAAACAGACTCACATTTCTAGTTTGTTGTTAATCATCTTTTACATTGTTTGCAATTCTTTTAATGCAAAGTGCATTGATTAGTTTTTATCTATAATAATACATCATTCACTGTCATTCTTCAATTGATCCATTGATTGGGCACAGCTAGTCACAATGGGACACTATTCCTCATCTACAAAGGCAGGTGGTGTCTTACAGAGATCAATTCCTCTTATATGATGAGGTAACATTCATCAGGCATAAGACTAAGACTGCACAGCTTCAGAAACACTAGTCCCAGGTGAGATTTTTTTAATGATCTCTTACTTTATTTACAGGGATCACAGAGTTTGAGTTACATCCTGTTCCCATGGTGGTGCCTGAAGGCTCTGTGGCACGATTCTCCTGTGCAGTCACTTCTACTCCTCCATCCACCATCACCTGGGAGTTCAACCAAAGCGCGCTGCCACTACAAACAGACAGGTACCTGCAAACACATGTAGTAATTTTAGACTCTGTAGTCCCTCAGCAGTTTACTTACATTTATAAAATTTTAGTAGGTGCAAGATATACTTTCTATTTTGTCTCTAATTTAACTTTTTTGTGTTTTTAGAATAACGGTTTTGCTAAATGGAGCCCTTCAAATACACAATGTGCAACTGGAAGATGCTGGACAATATCGATGTGTGGCAACTAACATCGGCAGCCGTTTAAAGAGTAGAGAGGCCACACTGACCGTCAATATAGGTACAGTAAATAGATTTACAGTTTAATGAGCATTAATTATAGATTCATTCGGTAACACTGAATATACTTTTGATATTTCTGCTGCCTTGTGAAGATCCAGGTCCTAAACCCCGTCAGAGGCCCCGAATCATTGCTGGACCCCAGAACGTTACAGCTTCCCTTCACCAAACCGTAGTACTGGAGTGTGTGGCCACAGGCAATCCTTCACCCATCATCTCCTGGAGCCGAGCTGACAGTAAACCCATTGATGTTTACAATGCCAAAGTACTGGGCAATGGGAACCTGGTTATTACTGATGTTAATTCCAAACACAGTGGAGTCTACCTCTGCAGGGCAACCACACCCGGAACCCGCAACCACACTACTGCTGCAGCCAACCTCACAGTGCTGGGTACCCTAAATTCTTTATACCTACTATGCAAGCGTGTTTTATGCTACGCATTAAAACATGTTTTCATCATTTTTTTCATAAATATCTATTTCAGTGCCACCAACTATTGTTGAAAAGCCTGAGAGCCAGACCCGTCCAAGAGCAGGGACCGCTCGGTTTATGTGCCAGGCAGAGGGAGTGCCCTCACCACGCATCAGCTGGCTGAAGAATGGAGAGGAGGTTCATTTGAATGGGAGGATTAAGATGTATAACAGGTACTTTATGTTATAAGGGGTGGTCTGGCTTAGGTTTACCTAAATACCTTTAAAAACTCGCTTAATTCAAAAGAACATACTCTCTCATATTAGATTTATTTTTATTGCTGATTTTTTTTTTTTTTCTGTTGTTTCATAGTAAACTGGTGATCACCCAGATTATCCCTGAAGACGATGCCATCTATCAGTGTGTGGCAGAGAATGCCCAGGGTTCTGTGCTGTCCTTGGCCCGGCTTATAGTTGTCATGTCTGAGGACAGGCCCAGTGCTCCAAGAAACACCCACGCTGAGACCATCTCCAGCTCTGCCATCCTACTGGCCTGGGAGAGGCCTCTTTACAATGCAAACAAAGTTATTGCATACTCCATCCATTATATGAAGGCAGAAGGTGAGACATTTTTAAAATCTTTACATCATTTGAGCTGCAGTCCTCCTAAACTTTAAGAAATAGAAGTGTGAAAAGATGCATGGTCACCATAAACCTCGGAAAGCTACATCACTGTGTGATCAGCTTTTCTTGTTTGGAGGCCATCTGTTGTTGCTGCACAGAGCAGAGGTCAAGGGTGACTCAGAATGGCAACTTCACTTAAATAACAACAGGCTCGGCTGGCCTATTGTCCACTCCCCAGCTCAGTCTGCTCACCCTTAAAGGGACAGGCTACCTTAATATGTTTCACAGACTCGCAAACCAACAATCTGAAGAGATATTATTCTAACAAATCACTGAACTTACTGTTAGGAAACTCTGTAAAGCTGGGTTTATAAGACGTTATTGAGAGCTGTTTCAGTGGTCAAAAAGCAGTTAGGAGTTATTGCTTTGTGTTACACACTTAAAGTAATAGATGTGTCACTCAGAGACGATAAGCATTATTTTAAAATACTAGACATTCCATGTATGCTTGAACTGTTTTCATTTTTAGATTTGAACTGGTTTGCTCATGACTTTTTTCTTGTTAGGTTTAAACAATGAAGAATACCAAGTGGTTATTGGCAACGACACAACGAGCTATATCATTGATGACCTGGAGCCGGCTCGAAACTACAGCTTTTACATCGTTGCTTATATGCCAATGGGAGCCAGTCGAATGTCAGACCAAGTCAGTCAGCATACTCTGGAGGATGGTAAGCACATAGCACTGAGACTTTCAGTGTTTGTAGTGATATATTATTTAAACTTTAGGATAAAATGCTTGCAAGTTACCACATTGAATTGATGCATTGGAAATAACTGACTTCTATACTTTTCCACAGTACCACTGCGTACTCCAGAGTTAACTCTGACCAGCCACAGTTCAACAGACATCCAGGTGAGCTGGCAGCCACTGCCAGCTAAGATTAGTCGTGGGCAAGTGTTGGCCTACAGACTGTCTTATCGCACAGCTGTTGACGACACGGTCACAAATGTGGAGCTACCACACAACAGCACTGAATATCTCTTAGAGGGTCTGCAACCTGACACCATCTACCTGCTTCGTATGGCTGCATCTACACGTGTGGGTTGGTGTGAGCCCTCAGCATGGACCTCGCACCGCACACCCAAGATCTCCAGCAACAAAGGTAAACCTGACAGCATGAAAACAAAAGGATGTCATGAATTCTGAAAGTAATTATGTAATGGAGAAATATTTATTTATATGCTGAATCAACTTTGATGCAAATAGTAAGTAGCCATGGTGCTGAAACTTACTTTTGTCACATTTCTGCTCTGCTGCTTTTGAAATACTAGGAAGTTTCACAGAATTCATGCAGTGCATTTGGCATATGACTAGAGTTTGCTCTTGTAGCATTGTCCCACAGCTTTTGTGATGGTTACCCAGAAACCTTTGCCCCTCGCTGTCAGTGATGTTAGAGTGGCCTCAGTCACGGATCATAAAGAGAGGGCCTCAGGCTTCTATGTGAGGGGAAAGAATTGCCTGTTTTAATGACCTGCTGGGTTGGGGGGTTGTCCTCCAAAGGACAATTTTATGTTGAAAAATGATAGAAAGTATTATTAATAGATATATATTTATAGTTGTAGAGCACTTTGACAGAGAGAATAGTTTTTAGTTTTGAGAACCAAGTTTTTATTAGTTATTTTCATTACAAATCGACTTGTATTATTTATATTTCACATTTGAACATAAAACATTAATTTATACTTTGCTCTGTCACTGTCTTGTTGTATTGGTGGGTTAGTTTTATTTTCTCTGTGTTTTTTAATACTCTACCTCTGAGTTTGTATTGATCCCATGTTTGTTGCCTTTTTCTCTCCTTCCTTAGTGCCTTTGGCTCCCATTCTTCAACTTGAGCCTCTTAACTGCACCTCCATTGTGGCCCGCTGGCAGACCTCCCCGGATTCTGTTGCTGTTCAGGGTTTCCGGCTGTGTTACCATGAGGAAGGCCAACCAGAGCAGCCTAACATCGTGCTGCAAGCTCAACCCTACACCCACACGATTGGTGGCCTTGGTAAGTCATGAGAGGATAAAATGACAGAAAGACATACATGGATGTGTTTGTCTACCTTTGTTAATTTCTACCAGTTAGATCTGAGTGACAGAGTGACCGATGGGTTCTCACTTTCAATGGATCTTTTTTGCATCACCTAATTTGATTCAGTGGGCAGTTGGATGCTGCATTTGCATTTCCACCCTGTGTCCTGATCAATATGAGCTGACCTCTCTTGTCTAACCAGCAGCCTCCCCCAGTGCTGCTGCAGTATTGTTTGAGAACAGGCTTCCAGGGTTAGAGGTCAGTAACCAGATGTCCCTCCCACCACCGTTTCCCAACCAGAGGCTTGCTTAATTATGCATAGCCATTGTGCTCAGTCTCGGGCCAGACCTGCCCTGGTAAGACCCTGGACACCACCTCCCTTTAGCTGGACTCTGGTGAACACAAACAAAGACCCCTGGGATGGGCCAAAGCTGGACCGAGCCTCTGACCTCTGGCCGTGAGACAGCAGTCTTGGATTAATGACCCTGCCCCCACTGGTCATCTATGCTGGTCATGTAAATTGCCAGCAGCTGAGCTATCTATATGCAGTTTTAACTAGAACTATACTAAGATAAAATAAAAAGTGACGTGACTTTATTCTAATGTATGGTATAGCTCCTGCTCAGTTCACACCAAACCATCAGTAGTAAAGCTGGGTAGATTTACAGTGACTTTTATATTTTAGTTCAACTATATGCACTTATAACTTAATATAAACATAAAACCCTTTGGTTTTTCTCTTATTAATTACACAACTTGCTATCTTTGGTTTTATGTTCAAAACTATCACTGATTATGTCTGTCCATGTTGCTGTCCCAAGTTTAAGGCTATAACACAAAGGCAGTGGTGATGGAAAGAACGTGAGAAGGGGAAACAAAAGGGGCCCTCCTCCTGTCCCACAACCCTGCACCCAGATTCCTTCTGTTCTACGTTGGCCTGGCTTGGTGACCCCAGTAAACCCCCACAAAGTCCCATGGGTCTAGGATCCCAGCAGCTGAACACTGCCCATAGCCCAGCCCCCTAAAATGAGCCTGGACACTCTGCTGTCATTGGTCAATACCTAAAGGCTGACCTTTCACATCTGAGACATAAAACTAATCTTAACGCTGCTTAAAAAGCACCCTGATTTAGGGCCTGGGGCAGTGGTAGTTTTTCAAGTCAAAACACGTTTTCAGATGAAATGGTCTCTGCCTGAGACCTCAGTGATCTTTCTGGCTCCTGGTTATGTCACAAATTCAGACAGTGTTGTAGATCTCATATCTCCTGTTTTTAAGTACCGGTATTTGACCTTTTAGGTTTTCCTCTTGGTATTTTCCTGAAAATCAAATGTATTCACATTTTGTTTTAAAGCACATCATTGTAATGGGCTTTATGGTGTAATCTATTTCTAGACATGTCACTGGGGCTTGGGGTTTGTTGATTTTTCTCATGCTTTTCACATAGAACAACTCATGACGAATGAGATGCTGAGGTAATGCAGGGGACCATGCATTGTCCATTCACCACCACTTATGACCAACTAAATCATGCAGACGCTCACTCCCACAGCCTAATGTTCTCATGTCTGTCATACTAAAAATGATCCCCCCTCTGTTTGTTAACAATCAGTGTGCTCTTTCCTAAGTGAAGCTGTTTTTATGGTTGAAATTTTATCTTATATTGTTTTAGCAAGACATATCTTAAAATATATATATATGTTCTTTTATAATACAGATCCAAGGCGAAAGTACCACGTCAAGATTCTGGCTGTCGGTAAAGCAGGAGATGGCTATCAGACAGACCGAACAGTTAGCACTCCAGGATGTGTGTGTGAGTACATCATTTTGGAGTTAGTTTAAATCAACTTGTCTCTAAATTTTGTGCTTATATTTTTATAATTGTGATTTTTGGTGGCATCTTTTAGCGGCCAGAGACCAAGTGGCAGCAGCTCCTCCTCCTCCACATCAAGTCACTGTGTTGACCAGCAATTCATCTGCTGTGTCTCTGCGTTGGAGTCATCCTGCATTTGCTCCTGGAAAGGCGGTCAGCTACACAGTCCGCTACACGCCTGTGGGCACACATAACGTCTCGGACATACGCTACCTGCAAACGTAAGCGCCTCAAAATTACATATTTCTCATCTGGCAGAAAAAATGAAACCTGTGTACGCTGTATTTTCAGTATATTATTGATTTACCAAATTCTTTCATACATGAATGTTTTTTTACAGTACTAAGCAGAGTGTGACTGTTCAGAGTTTGACTCCAAACACTCGATATGAGTTTGTTGTGCGTCTCCATGTGGATCAGATGTCGAGTCCCTGGAGTTCAGTTGTTTACCATCAGACCCTGCCAGCAGGTATTAAATTGGAGATAAGTGCAACATGATATCACCACAATTATGTTGCCGTCTTTGCATCTTGTTATTTTTTTCTATTGTGCAGATTCAAAGCAGACTCCTTTTATTTATTCTGATGTGATTTTTTTCTTGCTGTAGCACCTAGCCAAGCTCCTACAGGAGTGCGAGTAACACTGATTGAGGACGACACTGCTCTGGTGTCCTGGAGGGAGCCCATGGAGCCCAGCATGGTGGTTACACACTATAGTATCCTATACGCCTCACAGAATGCTTGGATGGCTGGACACTGGCAAAGAATACAGAGAGAGGGTGAGCACCATAATATCTGTAATGTTTGTGTTAAACTGCAGCATTGTAAAGCTGAACTCTACCAGTGTATTTTTCAAAAATTACTAAATGATGCCTCAACGGAGATTTCTAAATTCCATAAAAGTTAGCTGGTGAATATTTTCCTTGTTCAGGGAAATATTTTCTCCCTGTGAATAGTTTTGTTATCTTTAAGTGGTTTTATGTTGAATTTTGATTATTTTATTAAACAAACCAATCACTGAGAGACTTTTACAGCAATTTCCCAACAAGTTCTAGTTTGTTTATATCACCTAAATGTTCTTCTTTTTTATAAGTAGCTGGCAAAAGTTTGTGCCATCTCTAAATGCTTATTTCATGTTCTATTACAGGAAGTCACACGATGGCCTTGTTAGAGAAGTTGGAGCCTGGTACTGTCTACCTGGTGAAGATTTGTGCCTCCAACAAGGTTGGTGATGGACCGTTCTCTGACATTGTGGAGTTGGCACTAAAGCACGGACACATCCACCGCAGCAAGAACCCCAGGCACTCTGAAAACGTCCCAGATACAGCAGGTCAGCATCATGAAACACTGAAACATGGCGCTTGATTTTTCCTCATCAAACTTTTTGTTATGGATTAAGCTTTTGCTTTATGTTTAAATGAGAGTACCGGTAAGTTTATTCTCTGCCGTTGCTGTTCTTTTCTTGAAGTGGAAGTATCAAAACCAAAGTTTGAATGTCACTTAATTTTATTTAGACTTAAATTTAGAAATGTGCTTTGTTTCCATTAAACTGCATTTTTAAATTTAAAATTGCATCTTGGAATAATTTGTATCTCAGATTAAACCTTTTGTAATATACATTATGTCCTACTCACAGTCTAAATAGTATACACTATATTTATGTGTGGTTTATTTACACATTAATGCATACTTTGCCTTTTTACCACTAGAACTGAAACTCTCAAATATTGCACAATATTTTATTTGGTTTAATCATATTTATAGTACATTAGTGTGAAAGAAAAGGTGTATTACCTTACTGAATTTTTATATTTGTTAACATTTTGTGCAACAGTATATTGGAATATTGACTGGCGTCACAACTTAAAATACACACATGAGTTTTATTAATACTGTAGCTGAGGTAAAGGTAGCTGATACTTGTTCTGTCCTCTGGAAATAAATCAAAATGGGTATTTGCTTTATTGATTCAACAGTTTTTACTAGAATTATGGATTACCTAAATATTTTGAGAAGACAAATTTGTTTGAAACTTAAAGCTAAATAAAATCTTCACCCAGGATTCATCCTTTTCATACAAACTAATTCATCAGAATATAAATATTAGAATGGATACAGCATTACATCTTCATTTCCTACAGTTAAATCTGTCACATTCAACTGTCATAAATATGCTTTAATTTTCATTTATTCAGACAACAATTACATTTTTAAGAAAAATAATTGTAGATTAATATTTCCTCTATATTTGAACTGTCTATCCCAGTAAAACAGTTTTATTTCCCACCTGAAACACTTTGTTTTATCTTCCAGTGTTTTCTGATGGACTCTACCATATAGACCAGAGGTCTATGACTGGGATCATGGTTGGTGTCAGCATTGCCTTAACCTGTATTGCCATGTGTGCCCTGATCCTGATCAGCAAGGGCAAACCAAGGTACTAATTATTATTGTAAATTAAAAAAACATGAAAAAAAGCATAATCATGTTCATTAACTTAATTTATTATATGACCTACAGAAAATCTTCCAGTTCCAAAGTGATTGCTGTGGGAGCTTCTGAAGGTCCACACCCTGGTTTGCCGTTGCCCACTGACTACCACTCAGAGAACGTTGAGGCCTTTTTACCCATGATAAGTGATCACTTTATAGATTCAAAGGTGAGGCAAACAGAACAAAGTGAAAAGGCTTCTAAAGGCTGCTGATTCTGGTCTTACAGTAACTATATGTTCCACCAACATCTTGTCCATGTATTTGTTCCAGGGTGGGTGTAATATTGTTATAAACAGTGCTGGTCCAGTTGGCAACAAAATTCAAAGCAGGAGGTGGCTGCTTTTCAAGAATGACATCAGAAATCCACCTGAAACTGATGTAAGTGACATGAAATTGGTCTAGTCATTTGAAGTTCTTTTTCAAACAGGTTTGTTTTAACCGTCTTCCTTTTGTCTCTGTCTCTTTAGGTTGAGACGAGAGCCAGATTGTATGAAGCTGGAAAAACTGTCCTGAGATATGATGAGCGTCTGGGTTCAGCTCCTCTGCCTCCTTCATCTCGGGAGATCCTCTACGGACCTCTTCACTCAAACAGTTCTCACTCCGGCGAGGGCAGTCAGGAGACGGGAGACTCTGGAAACTACTCCAATGAAGAAAGCAACGGAGAGATGAGCAACCCACAAAGCACCCTAAGTTCAGGATCTGAGTCCTCTGAGTCAGACAGCAGTCCTGCTGGTTCAGAGCGGAAGCAGTATTTTAAAGTGGAAACAGAGCGAATGCTGAATCATCCCTTCCATCCCTCTACCTCTGACGCTTCCTGGCTTTCCAGCACCTCCAATGACTCTCATCCTGTCTTGCACACTTCCAAAGCAGCCAGCACCTGACCCTCTGCAGGCCTGTGTCTGCTCTCCAGCGGCCAAAGCCACGCCACTTCTACCTCATTCACTTCCTGAGAGGAGACCCTTCATGACACACATGGAATCAGGAAGTCAGCTGCTGCAGTGGAAGAAACGTGCATTCGCTTCGGACGTTCCTCAGGATTTTGTATGAATGTTTGTGAAAACATTTCATTTTTTCATTTTTTTTTTAATTGACAACTTTCTACCTGTTTGTGTGTTTGGCAGTGTCTGTCCTAACCAAAGCTCACCCATGATGAATGTTTAAAAAGAATGTCAGAAATGTACTGTGATACGTTTATTTAATTCATTTTCCACAAGAGTGAAAGATGAAGTGGAGCCCCTTTTTGATGGATTATCTACCTCAATGTTCTGTTTTTTTAAATACTTTACTACCTCCTTTTTACCACGTATTCTGCAGTATTATCTAACACTCAGGGGACAAAGTGAAAACACTTTCATTTTACATGTCTTCTAACTTTTAGGGAATTACATTCTAGTTTTTGTTTTCATGGTTGAAAGAGCTTTTGTTTAAATTTTTTATCTTTGTTGTGAAGATGACAAGTGCATTAGTTTGTCAAACTATTTTTAGCTTTATGGAACAGTACTGTTTGACATTTTTAGTGCACTGAACTCAAAGCTTTAACATTGCCTTATTATACAAAGGGCTTTACACTATAGATTAGATCCAAAGACAGAAACAAACTGTACCCAAAGAATTGTTGATGATACAACAAAAACTATAAGGCAACCAAAAAAATATAGCTGATATTTGCCAAAATATTCTTCCTGCCAGAGATGTAAATTTGTTTTCAAACGATGCTGGTTTCTCTTTGTAAATGTTATTAGTGCTTTATTCTGGTGAAAGCTTTAGCACAAGCCTTGTGCTCCATCTGCCTTCCAGACCATTGCTAAATGCAGAGGTGATACCGATGCTATTATCCAAAGAGTTGTCTTCTTCCTCAGATGGGTACGGCTTATTCTATACAGTTGATCCTTGGTGCAAAGAATTGTCACAAGACCAAAGATCTGGTGTTTTCTACTAGTGATGAATAATGAGACTTGTTTTTATTTGAGAGACTTATTCATCACCATTCATAAATATTGAAATTCTCTTCTTCTCTTTGGTATATTTCCTGTCCGGGCGCGACAGTGAAGGATTCTGACTATCATAATGGAAACCCTCTGTGTGAAGAGCAACATAATCAATTTTTATATCTTTGTAATACAAATAATCCTAACCAAAGGATCTCAAAATCTCTGTTATATAGTGATTTTCTTTTATTTCATTTACATTTCATACATATTTTGCATTCAAAAGTGCTGATTTCCAATGAGTTTGGTTTCTAGAAAGGCCTTTTACCACTGAACCTATTTTTGTACGTGTGACATGTAAGAACCTTGAATTTTCACCTAAATGACTTTTGGGTTCCATTGGAAATTTCAAATTTAGATTGTTCTTTGTAGCACAATGTTGTAAACAAAAGCATTTCTCAAATTGTAATGTGACATTTTCCAAAACATGTCTTGTTTCAAATTCATTTTATCAGGTGGATAATTATTTTTAAAAGATGAATTTGGAAGCCCATGGTAAATTTGCTGTCACAGATTTTGGATTTAGACATAGAATGTAGATTTATTTGTTATTTAAGTTTTGTAATGTTTTGATTTGGAGTACCAAAATATACCTTTTAAACCAAAGTGAGCAACAAAATATAAGATTTTATGAGTTGAAATGTTGCAAACAGATTTTTTGATACTCTCAAACTTGTAACAAAGATTAGATAATAAAATTGTTGATTAAAAGCATAATTTGTGCTGTGTTTCATCATGTTGAACCTTTTCTCTTGTTCTATAATAAGCTTGAAATTTATAGACAAAATTACATAAAGATAATTTTAAGTTGTTTTTTAGTTCAATTTGATTTTTTTAAAGATTTAAATAATCTAAATGACATTTATGTCAGTTTTCATGAGGACAAACTGACAATTGATATGTAGAAAGAAATGTATATATTTTTGATAATTGTGTATTTTTAGGAGCACAGGGGCAAAAAGTAGACGCATTTAGCGGTGCGACCAGCAGGAGGCAGCAGACCTACAACGGAAGCTTTAGCAGCAACCATTCGGAGGCTAAGAAGAAGAAGGTTAGCCACGGCTCGGTCTTGTTTTTATTAGCTGCACACGCAGCCCTTTTGCTGCGAAGATGCGCATCGAAAAGTGTTATTTTTGCTCGGGACCGGTCTACCCTGGACATGGAGTGATGTTTGTACGAAATGACTGCAAGGTAAAGGGCTGTTGTTTTGTCCCAACAATACTGTACATTTAGTAAAAGCTCGTGTTTTAGACGAAGGGAGTGTTTGCTCAGTGCTGATGCTAGCTTGATAACGTGCTTGAATCGATCACGTGGAAACCTGACAATGAGTAAAAACTGACAAGTTATAGATAACAAAGCAGACGTTTAGGCAAGAACCAGATAACATCATAGTTGTTTATAAGTGTACGACTATTTAGTCTTTATAGAGATTTGGTGAATAAATGAAAACCCGGCCTAAATTTGTGTCTCGTTTTTGTTTATTATAGTGTTAGTGCGCCCTCTGCTGTTGGGATGTGAAAACATGCGCTTAGAGTTTTATCTCTTTAAATATAACAACCTTCAAGTTATTAATTAACTGAATATCTATTACTGTCTATCTATTACTGTATACTTTATAAAAGTCTTGTAGCAGTTAATATAAAATAAGTTAATTGAAGGCTGATTAAAGTTGGCCTCAAAATATTTAACTATGTAATAGAATACAAATTTTTAAAGACTCTGCACACAAGGATTTAAAATAAATTTTCATTCAGTATAAAAATTTAAGATTTTAAATTTGACCACAACTGAATGGTGGGCACTGCCTTCACAGACCTAACAGGAACCATCCCCATAATCAGAGGTAGTAATATTATGCCCAGTTTGATCTTAATAATTTTTATGCCTAAAACTTTTAATTGATAGTAATAGGTCACCAAGTGTATATATTCACATAGTTTTCCTAGCTAATTCTGAAATAAAGTGTTTTGTTTTTTAGGCATTTAGATTCTGCAGATCAAAATGCCACAAGAACTTCAAAAAGAAGCGAAACCCAAGAAAAACAAGATGGACCAAAGCTTTCAGAAAATCAGCTGGAAAAGAGTTGACAGTGGTAAGCTACTCATTCTTGTTTTTGTTTTTTCTGAATAAAAAAAAGTTTTTAACCAACAAACATTGTATTTCAGGACAACTCTTTGGAGTTTGAGAAACGCAGAAATATCCCTGTCAAATATAACAGACAGATGTGGGATAAGACAGGTAATGTATTATTTATGTATTTGAAGTGCATTAGGTCATGGCTGTTGGAGCAGAATATTTATGTTTTGTTGTCATAATTTACTACTTTTACAGTGGAGGCAATGAAACGAGTGGAGGAAATCAAACAGAAACGACAGGCGAAGTTTATCATGAACAGGTATGTTTATTTTTCTTCAGAGTAAGTTATCTTCTGTTGAGTTTGCTTTTTTCTTGAAGTCATTACCTTTATATTTCTAGATTATTATAATTATTTAATTTTCATGATTACAAAATATTATTTTATGCTCTGTGTAGATTAAAGAAGGGCAAACAGTTGGAGAAGGAGGAGGCCATCAACGAAGTGAAGAAAAATATTCACCTTATCAAAGCTCCGCATGCAGGTAAAGTATCATCTGAATTATTTATTGTTTCTATACTTGAAGAACTCTCTAAATTTGATGTAAGGGTTCCTACTGCAGGGGTTACAGAAAATGCATAACAAGCATAAATTCTAAGGGAAAAAGCATTGCTTTTATACGCTGAATAAATTTTACCTAAATACACACAAAGATTACTCATCTTCTGTATTCATCTTGAGGCTTCTGACATTGAGTCGAACATGAGTTGTGAATGTTTAGTGACGGACATTTAGTTTCAGAAGAAAATCTCAATTTAGAAAACATGACATTAGTTTGCTTACATGCAGTCTCATATTTTAGTATGTTCTACATTTTTTTCTTTGTTTTTCTAGGAAAACCAAAACAGATGGAAGACAAAATGGTGCAGAGGCTACAGGAAGATGTGGAAATGGGGGATGATGATAATTAATCTTAAGCCTAAATGTTGTTGTGCACTTGAGTACATGTTAGACTTATTTTAGTTTTATTTGGGATTTCCAACAGAGAATGGACACAATAATACTTTCAGTTAACAGGTTTTTAGTGAGTGCATCTGTTGACCCCAACAGACGTTTCCTCCCATCTTAATTGTTACTTTAATAACTGTACAGTTTTCAAGACTGATAAAATAATTTACTGTCTCATTTAGCATTTTCACAATGTCATAGAAAATGTCAAAAATACAGACCATAAATTAAATGACACTTTTTGAGAAATTTGTCTTCTGTTCTTTCTAAATATTTCTAGAACTGTAAAAAGCCATAGGCCATTGTATTTTCACATTGTGCATATACATTTGCTGATAAATGTAACTTTAGTGAATGTGTTACAGATATTTTGGAAAGCAGGTTTGCTGACATTTGCTCATATTTTTGTATTTCATGAAGCAAACATAATTTACATGAAAGCACCAAATGTAGCTATAAAATGAATATTTTTTAATGAGAAAGACTTATGTATTTTAAAAACATTAACATTTTTAAAAATTTAGGCTCATATTGTGAATATATAATGTTTGAATAGACATGTTTCTACTTAAATGTCTTTCCAAAGTGTTACACTATGCTAAGATTGTTAAATAGCAAACTTATATGAACCACATCAAAATAACCTGGTGGCTTTTTAAATATATTTATTGAAACAAATATTCAAAAAGCACCTGTGCGTTGCATTGACATCTAATGCACTTTTTTTTTTTTTTTTTTTTTTTTTTTTTTTTTTTTTTTTTTTTTTTTTTTTTTGCGACAGGAGCATGTTTTTGCTTGTTTATGGATCAGATTAAACGAGTTTAACATGAGGTTCTAGTGGGTCCGCTTTATTTATATGCCGGCCCATTATGTACCTGGGAGTCCTCATCAAACCATCTCCAGCGGTTCTGTCGCCGGTGATGAAAGCAGCGGATCCCGTGTGTCTCTTTTCTGCGTCTCTGGCATCGATTCGTAGGCCTGTTGCTACAGGCTTCCTGACTCTAGGGTTGGCAGTGGGTTGTCTGCTGATATTACGTTTTCTAGAACATTGAACCGCTGGCTGGGATCATACATCATCAGCTAAGCATTGTGAACAGATTCAGACTTCGGCGCAGCTATGTCTGAGGGTGTGGAAGGAGTAATGACTTTGGAAGAACAGGTAAATGGTCAAAGTACAACTAATACGAGCTGAGTTGCTAGAAATTTAAGTGAGGAAATGTAGTTTAGCAGTCGACCAACCCAACGCTAGTTAGCCTGTAGCTAACCATGACTGATTTATGGAACAATGCTTGTGCACTGTAGCTAATTTGTTACCACTTAGTGTTTTGTAATGGAAAAAAATATTTGAGCCAACAAGTAATCTTTAAAAGAGTAAAACGGTACTTTTTGTCTAGTTATCTAAACTTTACCGGTTAGAATACAGTGAATGTTTGCTTCATAATGGCGCTAGCAAATTATCAAAAATAAGTAAACATACTAGCACTACCGCCTGTAAGAAAAAAAATGTGACCATGTATTTTTCGTTTTGAAATCATAGCATCCTTAGAATCCAGTTTGCAGCCACATATCGGTTGGACATGATGTTTCTGGTCTTTAATACACGCTGTACTTATGCCAACAGGAAATGCAGGACAAAGTAATCCACCCAGAACAAGAAGAAGTGGCTAAACTGAAGGCCAGGTATCCTAATCTAGGAGCCAAGCCTGGTGGCTCAGACCTTCTCAGGAAAAGACTTCAAAAAGGGGTGCGTTTTCTCATTCAAACATCATTTGAGTATAAATTTTAAATTGCTAAAATTTTCAGTATTCTCATTTTACATTGTCTGCTTTGTCCAGCAAAAGTATTTTGACTCCGGTGACTACAACATGGCCAAGGCTAAAATGAAGAACAAACCGACGGAGAACACAGGGGGACATATTCCAACACCTCAGGACCTGCATCAAAGAAAGACTTCCATAGTGGCCAGCAAACTAGCTGTTTGATAGTTCTGATGTCACAGCTTTGCTACCATTCCCAGTTTATATTTTCCCGCAGTTTACATTTTGTCCTTTCTTTTTATCTTTGCATGTATCCCATGTGAACAGTTTATACAATTAGCCAAATACTTAAGAACGGTTTGACAACAGGTGCCATAAACAAAATGTGACAAAAAAAATCCCCAACCCCCCGAAAATATTTAAAACCTAAACTGAGTACCTACTGACTTCTGAGCACTATCTAAAATATAAAATTAGTCTTGATTTAACAACCTCTTTACTATTAAGGAGGATAATGTGCTTCCATAATATGTATAACAGCTGATACAGATGTTCACATCATAGCAGCAAAATTTTGTTATTCTGCAGTTTTATTTAACTTATGTGCTTTCAAAGTACAGAAGACTTTGAAATGTTCTTAATACTGATTTTCAATAACAAGCTGTTGGTCATTACCTCACCCAGACCTTCAGAATGGCCTTAAAAGTAATGAACAAGCAACTGCCTCAGTGTGAATCTTGGTTGCCTGAAATGTCTTTTCATTGTTTAACTGAATTATGATTGAGATTTTATGACAAGAAGCTTCCAGGACATGTCGGGAATGTGCATGTGCATTTCCTGTGCAAACACTGTGCCATTTATTTTGTAAATAAACGTTTTGCATAATATTTTTCATTCACTTAGTTTTTAAAACTTTTTTCACTAATTTGTTTATAATTTTCTGTACTGTTAACCTTTGGTTACCTAATGCATACCAAAGTCAAACTTTGTAATGCTTCTGTTTTGGGATGTCCTTAGAGACATATGCACTGATATATTTACACACACACACACACAGTTATGGTAAAGAGAAAATCAACCTTTCATTTTGAGGGGTTGATGTAACAGAACATAATAAAAATGATCTGGATCTACTTAATAGTTCAATAGCTCTGAAAACCACTTTTAGCAGATTTGTCAAAAGTTCATTTTTCAGTTTCTAAAACAAACTACACAGAAAGTTCTTGCAGAACCAAAATTCTAATTGAAGCGCTTTTGTCTAGAGATGTAACTTGAATTTATAAAGAGACCAAACTGAGTCATCTTCTGTTTGAAACTATCATTCCCTGTTACCAGGTACTGCTATGTATATTTGAAGACAGAGTCTGCACTCAGAATGAATCAGAAAGTTTGGCTCAATTCCACCTATGCCCCTACACGCAGTCGTGGTGCATTTTAGGCATCAAATGACTAAAGGGAAATACTTGAACATGCAGCAGCAGGATAAGACCTCTGTGACTCAATAAACGTCAATACCTGAAAAAAATGATCTGAGGTTTATTTTTTAATCGGAACAATGATCTGTGTGTTTACATGGACGTGAGGAACTTAAAATCCTTTGCTGATTTTTCTCCGTGACCATTCTAATACGTAGTGATCAGCAACATAATCATACTACTTTCTGTTCCTTTATTAGCAATCAAACATTGCATCAACATATTTTCTGATAAAGTCTGCATAATATAATTTGAGAAATTAATTAAATGACAAACTGACAAAGGAATGCTAATTGATAGTTTAAAATCCAACTTGACAGTGCAGATATCTTGGAGTTTGAACCAGGAATGATGAGAAACCTCTGATTTTCCAGGTTGTAATTCCAATTTTGGGGACTGTTGCAGTTGATCTGTTAGTCATTTCTGCATTTTTATATGAATCCACTAAAAATATGGAGTGAAGTTTCCAAGGTGCATTGGGGCCAGTGGGGGAAAAAAATCAAGGAGAAAATGCTTTGTTTAAAGTCAAAATTTCAAAATAAAAATAGTTTTACAAGAGAGTATTATTAAACTACTTTTAAGCCTTAGACATTTTAAGGTACGTCTATTTGAGATTCTTATTGCAAAGGATAAAATGAAGTTACGAGCTCTGCTGTGAACTCTAAAAACAGCCAACAAATCTCATCGTCTATTAAATAAAATGCCAAATTTTTAATAACTTACTCAGTAAATACTAAAATATGAAAGCCAATTTTACCCACTTTGATGAACAAAAGTAGATTCTCATCTTATAATCATGACTTCGCATATCAAAATTATGACTTAGTATCTCATAATTATGATGCAGTATCTATGAGAAATCATCTCATAATTTAGACTTTCACAAAAATATGATTAAAAAACATGCTATCATGTTTATGAGATGCTGTCATAATTTTGAAAAGCCAATGTCATAATTGTGCAAAACAATCACAATTATAAGATTTTAGGTCAGATTATTTTGAGATACTTTCACATATTTATGAACTTGTACTTCATAATTATGAGAAATAAGATACTAAATCATAATTATGAGATAGTTTCTCATATTTTTGACTTACAAATCTACTTATTTTCATGAAAGTGTCATTATAGGGCTTCCATACCCACATTATCCATAGTCACAATAATAATAAATACAAAACAAATACAGTCGGGGTCAGGAGAACGATGGGGTTGGCTATTTTTGTAAAAGCCTACTTTCAACTTTTTTTTTCAAAACAATATTATGACTTGTTCTTGAAATAATTCTTGAGACATTTTCCTTGACATATCAACTCTAATCTCAACACTATTCCCTGTTCTTGGTTTTCTTATTTTTCTTCACAATGACATGACACAAACGTCCTGTTATATAAATAGTGGCACGGTTGGCTTTCCATAATCAATAAGGATTTGATTTAGTTGAGTATTTTTTTGCCGCTGGGGGGCATGATTGACCCAGAGCAGAGACATGTCGGCGCATGCGCAGTTGACTGACAACTATCGAAGCTGACGCCTGTTCTCAGGTCGGCTTCAGGAGGAGAGACCTGAGAAGTTAGCAGTTTCCGTCTGTGGGAGCTTCAAAATGTGACATCTCGCTCTGTGTGGCTAGAAAACATCTCCGAAGGCTCACTGAGCAAATCAAAGACATGGCAGCCTCTGAACTTTACTCCAAGGTAGGAAAGTTTGACAACTAAGGTCCTCGTTTTCACTTTCCTGTCTTTAGTCAGGTAACTTTATGCTAGAAAAAATAAGTAATGTCTGTCACGAAGGGTGAGACACTCCCGCTAGTTTAAGTCTCACTCTCTCTCTCTTTTTTTTTTAATTTAGCAACTTTTAAGCGCTCATCGTCTTTTGTACATTTTCCGCCACGTTATAATTATCCCGCAGCCCGTTACTTTGTCACTGATGCAGTTTTTCCAAACGTCACTTTATAAGAGCGGCATTTGAACTAGCTTCCTTTTATCCAGAATGCCCGCGTGTGGCTCCCAGATGCAGCAGAAGTGTGGAAGTCAGCTGAACTTCTTAAAGATTTCACCCCAGGAGACCTGACCCTGGCTCTGCAGCTGGAGGATGGCACGGTGAGACAGTCATTAGCAAACACACGCACATTCTCTGCAAAGCTCTGAGTACTGGGAGTTTGTGTGCAGGGTTTGAAATATGTAGCTGAAAGTCTGCTGTCTAAGAACAGCTGCTCCCTGAAGGAAGGTATTACTGTCAGGTTTGGACATGCACATCAGGTATGGAAATGAGTTTGAAGAATTATCTTGAGTGAGCATGAACAGGCCAAGCACAGAGGGTTTTTTGTCAGCTTCAATATGAAATACACTGATGCTCACATACTTATGTGTCACTACTTTTTACATTTTTGTTGATTGTCTTCACAGGTTTTAGGAGCTTTCGCTGTCAATGTGTTGCTGTTATTTTAAGATTCTATAAATGACACCCTTTAATAACATTTTTTTTTCTAGAAATTGGAATATAAAATTGACCCACGAACGAAGAACCTGCCACCTCTCAGAAACCCTGATATCCTGGTGGGGGAAAATGACCTGACTGCGCTCAGCTACCTTCATGAGCCAGCAGTGCTGCACAACCTTAAAGTGCGCTTCATCGACTCCAGGCTGATTTACACCTACTGTGGTAAACGAGCTTCATCTCCTTTGACTCACACTATCACTGCAGACTTTGGAGCCTTGCTCACTGTATGCGCTGACATAATCTGCAGTAACATAGAACTGATTATTGTCATGCAGGCTGCTCTTAAAGGAACACAAACATATCTCAATATTACTTTTCCTAATTCCAAACAGAGAACAGTAAAGTCTAATTCAGATTTCTCTTCATTGTTGACTTTAGGAATAGTCCTGGTTGCCATCAATCCTTATGAGAGCCTGCCTATCTATGAAGCTGACATCATTAGTGCCTACAGTGGGCAGAACATGGGGGATATGGACCCCCACATATTCGCAGTAGCCGAGGAGGCGTACAAGCAGATGGCCAGGTCTGATCAAAGCAAGTAATATAATTGTTTCTTTAAAAAACAGAGACTCTTAAAGCTAAATTTATGGTGCTTGTTCTCACATTTTTATGCAGGGATGAAAAAAATCAGTCCATCATAGTAAGTGGTGAGTCTGGAGCTGGGAAAACCGTTTCTGCTAAGTACGCCATGCGTTACTTTGCCACAGTCAGCAGCTCTTCTGGGGAAGCCAACGTAGAGGAGCGGGTTCTTGCATCCAATCCAATCATGGAGGTAACTTTTACCATTGCAGGAAAATCTAACACGGTTATGAAATGGCAAAGTCTTATGAAACCACACACATCTTTATCTAATTTAGGCATTTGGGAACGCCAAGACGACAAGGAATGACAACAGCAGTCGCTTTGGAAAGTACATAGAGATCGGATTTGACAAGAAGTACTGTATTATCGGTGCCAACATGAGAACCTACTTACTGGAAAAGTCCAGAGTTGTATTTCAGGTATATTTCATTCATGTGTTCACATCTGGATTTGATTAAGTTTGTGTGAAATTAAACAAGTTTTATTCAGGAAAACACTGATTATTTCTGTTTTAGCCTGAATTTATCAATGTGTGTTCACTCAGTTCTGCTAGATGTGTTGCCAGCCTGTTTCCTGGTTACCATTCAACATCTATTTGTCTTTATTTTAGGCTCATAGAGAAAGAAACTACCATATATTTTATCAGCTTTGTGCCTCCTCTCATCTGCCAGAGTTCAAGACCTTCAAGCTAGGTCTGAGACTTCATTAAATATGTTTTCATCTTAGCTTATTTTTAAGTTTTATAGCTATGTGGTTGAAAAAATTGAACAATAAAAGGAATATTTTGTGTATGAAAGGTTGTGCAGATGACTTCTGCTGCACCAACCAGGGTCAGAGTCCAGTCATAGATGGAGTTGATGATGCCAAAGAAATGTGCAGCACCAGGAGGGCTTTCACACTCTTGGGTATTTATAGAGAGAGCATCATTGTTTTAATTTATTTAATTCAGTTTATTGTAAATTTTACGCGTTTTATTAAATTTGTTCATGTTGCAGGAATTGGTGAAAGCGAACAAATGAACATTTATCAGATTCTGTCAGCAGTTCTCCATCTGAGCAACGTGGATGTGAAGGATGAGTCTGCAGACAGATGCAGCATCTCGGTAAACACCGATTACGCTTTGATCCAGAAGTACCCCTTTATCTAATTGAGATCGTTGACATGAATGTATTTCCAGCCAGAAAATGCCCACCTGAAGGTTTTCTGTGAGCTTGTGGGGGTGCCCAGTGAAGAAATGGCCCACTGGTTGTGTCACAGGAAACTCAAGACGACCTCGGAGACCTTTGTTAAGTCTGTTCCCAAAATGAGTGCGGTTCACGGGCGGGACGCCTTAGCCAAACACATTTATGCCAAACTCTTCGGCTGGATTGTGAGCAGTATTAACAATGCATTGAAGTCTGCAGAGAAACAACATTCTTTCATTGGCGTTCTTGACATTTATGGGTTTGTTTTCTTAATTGGTTACACATAAAAATGCAGGTTAGCTGAATGTGTTGCGTTGATTTAAACAGGTGTTTTGTTTTTCCAGGTTTGAAACGTTTGACATTAACAGCTTTGAACAGTTTTGTATAAACTACGCCAATGAGAAGCTTCAGCAACAGTTCAACCTGGTGGGAATCTTTACATCTCAGCATAGTTTTAAATAACGTATTAAAAATAAAACATTACAGTAACTTTTGTTCATTTATTTCTCTGCAGCATGTGTTCAAACTGGAGCAGGAGGAGTACATGAAAGAGGAGATCCCCTGGACGCTGATTGATTTCTATGACAACCAGCCCTGCATCAACCTGATCGAGGCCAAACTGGGCGTCCTGGACCTTCTGGACGAGGAGTGCAAAGTAAAACTATTTCTGTCCCGCTGGAACTCTTTCCTCAACTCCCTGGACTCTCCGCCGCTCTGTGTGTTTGGAGGCTATGAGTAATAACTGAGTGATGTGTCAGCTCTTCCTCTTTCCACAGATGCCCAAAGGCTCTGACGACACATGGGCTCAGAAACTCTACAACACCCTGCTGAAGCAGAACGCTCACTTTGATAAACCCAGGCTATCAAACAGGGCTTTCATCATCCTCCACTTTGCTGACAAGGTGATCATTAAATTTGTGACTCATGGTGAAGTGGTCATTTGAGTCCAGTGGTTAGTGTAGCCCACACAAAGGCCCTTTACATGTTGGATTTTTATTTCCACAAGTTTTCACCAGATGCTTGGTATTTTCCGGTTGGAAAAGGTCAGTCTAATTTTAAGGATTCCGCTCCTTCAAACAGTATTATCCCTTGTGCACAGGTGGAGTACCAGTGTGTGGGCTTCCTGGAGAAAAACAAGGACACGGTTAACGAGGAACAGATCAATGTTCTGAAAAAGAGCAAGGTGAAAATGATGCACAGTTTTCCTTCTAGCTGTGTCTTAGTAAGTCATTCCCCGTGGATGTGATTTACATCACTGACGCACAAGAAGCTAAAAAGTAATGACTGAGCAATTTTTGTGTTACAAGTTTGTGAGCACACACCCTTGAATTGGAGGAAATGCTCTCAACATTTCCTTCTTTCAAACTGGAAACGCTGCCACCTGCTGTCCAGTGCCAGCTTTGTGTTTTATTGGTTTTATCCTTAAATCTTTTTCAGTTTAATTTGCTGTTGACGCTGTTTGAGGATGAGGAGAAGGCAGCAGGCTCTGCTAACAGATTGTCCAGCATCATAGGAAGAGTTGGGCAGACTCAGAGGGAGACTAAGAAAACTGTTGGAATGCAGGTGAGACTTTGTACAGAGAGGAAATGAGATCACCTGCAGTACCTTTACAAGTCTTTGTGGAAAATGATATTTTATTCAATGTGCTCCTCAGTGAGTCAGTATCAGGTGGTTAGTTGCTTAATTAGAAGCATCAATATGACATATTTAATATTTTCTAACTTTTCCTTCAGTTCCGTCAGTCTCTACAGCTGCTGATGGACACTCTAAATGCTACAACGCCTCATTACGTACGTTGCATCAAACCAAATGACCTGAAAGCCCCGTTCACGTGAGCAGTCATCAATTTTTCCTGCTTCACACTTTTGTCCTCAATCACAAATAAAATATAAACATTTTAATATTTTAATACAAAGCTTGGACCCAGTGAGGGCGGTGCAGCAGCTCCGTGCCTGTGGTGTCCTGGAAACGATTCGGATCTCAGCTGCAGGATTCCCATCGAGGTACCATATCAGCTTCATCATCTGGTACACAGCTGAAACCACTGAAGTTTTTTATTATTTATAAACATGTAGAGGTTATACCGAGATATTATGGTATAAATCCCACAGATGGACCTATCAGGAGTTCTTCAACCGGTACCGTGTCCTCATTAAGCACAAAGACGTGCTTCCAGATAGAAAACAAACCTGCAAAAATCTCCTGAAGAAACTTATAAAGGTGTGTATGAAATAAAGAATTTTGTCAATAACAGAATAAAGTTAACTTTCCCTAAAATAATAACAGTACCACCCTATTTTTTAACTTTGTTTTCAGGACCAAGAGAAATACCAGTTTGGCAAAAACAAGATGTTCTTCAGGGCTGGCCAGGTGGCTTACTTAGAGAAGCTCCGCTCTGACAAACTACGTTCAGCTTGTGTCGGCATCCAGAAGACGATCCGCTGCTGGCTCGCTCGTAGGAAGTATCTGAGGATGAGAAAGTCAGCCATCATCATCCAGAAACACGTGCGAGGTCATCAGGCGCGTAGGTGTGTGGAGAGCGTAAACTAACAGTAAAGAAGAAACTTTCAGATGCAGAAATAGAAGTATACATCAGTGTTTTTAATTCTTTATCAGGTTCGTCATCTTTCTGCGGCAGACCAGAGCAGCTGTTATCATTCAGAAAAATGTTCGAATGTGGGCGAGAAGGAGAAGCTTCCTGCAGCAGCGCTCTGCTGCCATCACGATCCAGTGTGTCTGGAGGGCTCACGTGGCTAGAAAACAGTATTATAAGGTAATGATAAGTTTGGGGAAAAAGTAAAGATTTTACATTAAAATTGCTTTCATTTTACTTTTGTGGTTAGAAATCAATTTCTAATCCTAGCTGGTCCTAGCTCTTTTAACAACATGAAGGGAACCTGTTCAGTTTTAGGAATGTGTTCCTAAAGTTATGACTGATTGCTGTATAGCCCATCAGGAAGCTGTGAACCTATCACATTGAGACTCATATTGATGATCAAATAGACATCATATTTTGAAAAAAGACTTTTCACAACCATGCCACTTTCAGTTCTGACATTTTCACCTTGTGTGCTTTCACAGTTGCTGCATGAACACAAGGCAGTGATCGCTCAGAAGTGGGTGAGGCGCTGGCTGGCCAAGCTGCGTTACCGACGCAGCCTAAGAGCCATCGTCCTGCTGCAGAGCTGTGTGCGCCGCATGAGGGCCAGGAAAGAGCTGAAGAAGCTGAAAGTGGAGGCACGCTCCGTGGAGCACTTCAAGAAGCTCAATATAGGCATGGAGAACAAGATTATGCAGCTGCAGCTCAAGATAAATGAACAGGTGAATACTGTGGGAGTCGATAGAGTTAAAGTTTTGTTTGGTTTACTCTGAATTTAGAAGCAAAGTTTGCACTGGAGCAACATTAGGTCATTGGGAGTTGTCATATCACATGCAAATCATGTGTTTGTATCTCCCCCTGCAGAGTAAAGACAACAAAGAGCTCAGTGAGAGGCTGAGTGTTCTGGAGAAGACCCACACGGCTGAGACGGACAGACAGAACAGAGAGATAGAAAACCTACGCAGCTCGGAGCAAGAGGCCAGGACTAAAGCAGAGACGGTTCCCTCGCTGCTGGAGCGGCTCTCCTTCCTTCAGCAGGAGCTGCAAAACACCCACAGAGAGAAGGAGGACCTGGAGGAGCAGACAAAGATCCACAAGGAGCAAACGCAACAGGTAGGTCTGCTTCACACAAACCGGATCTTTCGGAATGTAGTAAAAGAACATCTGAGATTTGATTTATTATTATTAATAATCTTTTTTGAATTTGTGAAAATTACATTTTGTTTACTTTTATGAAACTTTAAAATATTTTTGTTCTCTTTTTACCAAGTTTTTATTTCAAGATCTTCTGATGTGTGCTTACCCAGAATGTTTTAGAAACTTTGGATCAGTCTGTTATTTATCAGTTACAGCTTTGTTTCACAGGCCTTTGATTCTAAAAGATCAGAATGAAATTCCAAAACCTACTGATCTTATTTACTTATCAAATTGTTAATTGCTTAAAGGCTTATAATTATATCCTTTTACCAGGTGATCGATGAGCTTAATATGAAGAACACCTTGTTAAACAGCAACATTGATGAACTGAACCATCAAGTCTCTGAACAAGCTCAACAGTTAACGGGTATTAAAACAATTCATCTTCAGACCTTCATAAATCACATATAATCTCTGAATATGAATGAAATAAAACTGTTTTGTCTCAGACGTTAAAACCAGCTCCGAGAGCAGCAAACAGCTGGAGAAGGAGCTAACTGAGGAACGTTCTCGCTACCAAAGTCTGCTGAGTGAACATCTGGAACTAGAGGAACGACACAAAGACCTGAAGGAGGAGATGAGTCTCAATATTGTAAGAAAGTTTGATTTTTTTTCTTTACTTAGTCTTCAGTTGATAGAAACTATTTCTGATTTGTAGGAAGAAGTTGACTGTTACCAGGACATTAGTGTTTAAAGTCTCTGTATCATTTAAAGGTCTTGACTCCTACAGCTTCACTGCTGTCATTCAGTTACTAATAGAGGAGTAACCAGTGCTTTATCAGGAGCAGTTTGTTTTTTTTTTTGGTCTAAATTTGTAGGTTTATTAGATTCACAGCATGATGTTTGCTAATGTGATATTTAACGTAATTGTTTTTTTTTGCTGTTTCACCATCCCGACTTTAATCATAACTAAATAAATCTCTTTTGTCATTATTTAACAAGAATTTAAGCAAATCTAGTCACCAGCGGACGGACTCCAACTACAGCAGTAACTCATCTGAGTTTTCTCAGAGTTTAATCTCTACCGGAGAAAACGGCTCCATACAATCACAGGTAACGTGTGACGTAGTCGTCGTTTAGACGTGGAGGCTAAACTGAACTGATCAGAACGTCTTCAGTGTCCAGTTTGATTCTTTTCTTCTTAGTTGTTCTGCTGTACAGGAACATCTAAAAAAATAGAATATTGTCAAAAAGTTAAGTGCAAAGATGTAACACAAAATATCTTTTCTCTTAGCGATCCTTCCAAATGAGTCAGACTTGTTCATACATGTTACCTGATACCTTTTAGATGCATTTAACTTTTTTCTTAAATCTGAAGTCTACTGACTGATTTTGAGGTTTCTTTATGTTGACATCTATTTTCAGAATAGCATCTTCACATTTTAAATATTTTAAGTTATACTCATAGATCACTTAAGATCTTCAAACCAGCAGTTTCCAGCATTTTCAATTTTTAATGTTGAAGCACAATACTGTTTATTTTTATGAGGCGAAGAAGCGAAACAATCATTTTGAGCCTATTTGCTCATGTTTGTGTAAATCATTACTAACATAACTTCACCTTGAAAAGTGAAGTGCTTGAGTTTGATTTCAGGTAAAACTTTTCAAATTACATAAATACTGAAAACCTCTCATACAGAAAACATTTTCATAGTGCCACAAAAATGAAATGACATTTTTAACTGAATTAAACACACCAGCTGCAGAAAACGGGATATACTTTCCTCAGAACAGCAGTTTGAAGATAATTTGCTCTAATTCTAGTTCTGTTTTAGTGAAAATGAAGAGACTTATCGATCATTATTTTCTGTGTTTGGTCAGGATGAAACTCAGTCAAAAGTGGACCTGCCCATTCTTCTAAAGCTCCAGAGACGAGTGAAGGAGCTGGAGGAGGAGAATCGGTCACTGTGGCAGCAGCTGGATAAAAGAGAAGAAGCCCAACAGGAAAAAGCAAAAGTGAGAAATATTTTTTATAAATTTTAAGTCATTGAGACTTTTTCACTTGCATGATATTTAACTTTTGAACATTTTCTGCTTTAAACAGGAGGTGGAGGAGCAGCGAACTGTTGGCAGAACAGAACTGGATTTAGAAAAAATAAAGGTGAAACTTTAACAACTATTAAACTTTCCATGACAAGTGCTAAAAAAAAAGAGCATAAACTAACCAAGTGTTTATAAATGTATTTCATTTTTTTCTTTTAAATGTCTCAATGCAGCGACAGGAACTGGAGTCTGAGAACAAGAAACTGAAGCAAGATCTAAATGAGCTGCGGAAGTCTCTGACCAGTGAGAGCAGCGAGTCGGCGCCGCCTGCTCCTGGCTCTTTACCATACAGCATTCTGCTCAGTCAGCTCAATTCTTCCAACGAGGAGTTGGAGATGAGAAAAGAGGAGGTGCTGCTCCTCCGCACACACATGGTTCGTCAGGAGGCTCTCAAACACAGGGTGAGAAATAAAATCTCCTGCTTTCAATCTCTGAGATAACAAATGAATAATTGGTTATAAAATGTCTTTAATACAGAAAAATTCATTCATATGAACTTTAAAAAAAAAAAAATTTTTTTAACTGACCTCCAGGACTCAGTATTTGGAGATGGTGTGAAATTAGAGCTCAATGAAATTCCTTCATTTCAAGATCATGACAGGTAGGATTACATAGCTTTGATTTTATTCTACATGTCAATGTGTAAAGTCTGATGTTTTCATCTTAATTTAAAAAAAAGATAAGACATCTTCCCCCCTCAGGCTGGTAAATGTACAACACCTCCACTTTCCCAGTGAGAGGCAGTAAACAACCAGAAAATGGACTGCACGTGCTCATTGTATTTGTGCCCCCTTCCTTTAATAAGAGTTTAACTTTGTTCTATTTTATCTATTTGTGCCTGTTTTTGTTAAGTTCTGTTTTTGCAAATTTTTAGCAACTAAAACAAGATGATATTGACCAAAAGTGTTCAATTTTTCTCTCATTTTTCAGCAGCTCATTGGTTTTAAAAATCCTTTATCAGTTTTATGTTTTAGGCTCAGTTTTAACTCTTGTAGTCCGATACTGACATGTTTGTGTTCATGTGTTGATGCTTTTCTTCAGATCCACTGACATTCACACACTGAATGAGGATGGAGAGCTGTGGTTAGCTTATGAAGGCTTGAAAGAGACCAACAGGTAGTAAAGTAATACTCCATATTTAATGCTTTTAAATGTATTCCTGCTTTGTGGACCTGAAAACTTTTCCTTCGTGCTGCAGACTTCTGGAGTGTCAGATGCAGGAGCAGGAGAAACTTAATGATGAGAAGTACAGGAAGCTTTTGGAGGAGAAAACCCAACTGAAGGCAGAAAAGGAGCAGCAGCAGAAGCTGTTGGCTCAGAGCCTCCTCCTGCCTGAGGATGCTCGAGTTGATGCAGGCCTGAAACATGAGATCACACGTCTCACCGCTGAGAACCTGGTGGGTCAGGTCCACCACAGAAATGCAAACCTTGATCCAAATATATAGATCCATCTGTGGTGGTTTTAAGACATTTAAACAATTCAAAGTAATATTTTTTCTTTGAATATTTTCAGGAACGAATGGAGCAACAAGAACATCAAGACAAAATCATACGCAAACTGAAAAAGCAGCTTAAATTCTACATGAAAAAAGTAGAAGATTTAGAAGGTGATTTATTGAAACTATATTGATACATAGGTAGTTGTGTTTTTCATTGTTAATTCTGTTATTGCTCCCTTGTGTTGTTGCTGCGTTTAGCGAGTTCACAGCAGATGAATAGCGCCTCTGTGACGAGCACGCCCCTCAGCCTGGTGAACATCCCCCGTAAGGAGAAGGAGTTCCAGGGCATGTTGGAGTTCAAGGAGGGAGACACAAACCGCTTGTTCAAGAATCTGATCATAGGTTTGTGTTGCCCAGTCAGCTTGTTTGTTAAATATTATTATTTTTAAAAACACACAAAGATTGCAGGAGCTAGACATTTTCACACTAAATGTTTCTTATCCTCTCAGATCTGAAGCCTCGTGGCGTAGCAGTCAATTTCACCCCAGGGCTTCCCGCCTACATCATCTTCATGTGCCTACGTTATGCAGACAATGTGAATGACGACAGGAGACTCAGCACTCTCCTCAACTCCACCATCAGCAGCATCAAAGGGGTCATAAAGGTACAGGTTTTAACTTGACATAAAACGATGGGTGTGCTTGTTATGAATTAATGTTTGAGGTGTTTCTGCAGAAGAAAGGAAATGATTTAGAAGTGGTTTCTTTCTGGCTGGCCAACACGTGCAGGTTGATGCACTGTCTGAAGCAATACAGCGGAGATGAGGTGAGGATTTGACGCCACTCTTGTGTTTACAGCGCTCCATGTTGTTTGATTAACCCTGGATGTTTGTAATGCAGGTTTTCGTAAGTCAGAACACTGCTAAGCAGAACGAGCAGTGCCTGGTGAATTTTGAACTGTCGGAGTACCATCAGCTTCTGGGTGATCTGTCCATCCAGATTTACCGTCAGCTCATCAAATGCATGGAGAACATCATCCTGCCAATCATAGGTGAGAGGACATCCTCCCTTATGTAGCGTTTGTAAACTGTGTTTATATGGTTTATAATTGGCACATACTTCTGTAAGTTCACTACTAGGTTTTGTAAGTTTTACACGGAGGAAACCCTCTGCTACTATCACCTTTTTAGTGTTTACAGGGATATCTAGGTTCGATTCTGATGTCACAGTGAGTAGATTATGCATTTAATATTGACAATAGAAATCTGAGACTAGATATTAGACTTCATTAATTTTATTAAGAAAGACATACGACAGATATCGCAGATAAGAAAGAGGTAGTTAGCAGATAGTCAGCATTAAGTCATCCACGATGGTAAGGTGTTCTGAATTGAATCTTAAATAAGTTTTAGCAATCTGAGTCTCATGAGGTTTTAGGAGACTAGGGATTGTTACTTAATTTAGATTAAGGATTCTAATGGAGGGGAGCTAGTTACGGATGGATCAGTAACTAGTTTGAGTGAGCTAATGTTGTTAGCTTTTATCAAGAGGCCTTTAAGCTTTACCAGAGTCGTGGTTACTTAACTGCGTTCCCTGGATCGTCACTGTTGGGGGTCGGATGAGACGCGCGGAGGTGAGGTTTTCCCCCTCTGTCAGGATCAGACGGCTGCGGGGGTCGAGGACCGCCGGAGGCCACAGGTGTCGTCCGTGGATACGAGTTGAGATAACCCATCTCTAGCAGGGAGCATCTAGGCCTGGCATTCCCAGGACGGAGCGTCAGACTGAAGGTGTCTGACCTCAGGGGGAAGCCGGTTTCATCGGCTCAGACGGCCGGGCTGATGGACCGTCTCAGGGGGAGCCGGCAACTAGCGTCAGCTGTGTAGGGTTGACAGCTGAGAGGTCAGGTCTGGTCAGCGTCAGACCAGAACCGCCCTCCTTTCTCTTAGCTTGTTCAGCTTGTTTCTCATTGAACTGCACTGGCTCTCTAGCTTCCGGGGTCGGAAGTTAAAGGGAGTCTAACAGGGACGTGGGCCAATGAGGATTTATTAATGTCACGTGACTCAGACCGCTAACTCTTATTGGTTGTAGTAATGAGTGACGTGGTTGTCAGAACCTTTATCAGTATATGTGTGAAATAATACTGAAGCAGATCAACATTCATTAATGCTGGAAGAAAATGCATTAATCATTTAAGACATTTCTGTAACAGATTAAAGTGTCATTTTAGGAAGAGACACCAAGAGTCTTTATTATTATTATTATTAAATAGAGTCCGGTGGATTCTTCCGATACGACCGTGACCTTGGAGGAATGTTGACTCAGGTTAAACATAATAACAGAGTCATTTTATTCCAAGTTATTGGGAAAAAAGATGGTTATTATTTGTGATGATCTAGAGGTCAAAGTTCAGAGGTAGTAACGCATTTGGGTTCGTTACACTTATAATGACTATGTTTTACATTTGATCTAATTCTATGTCCTCTTGTTAGTGGCAAGCATGCTGGAGCACGAGGCGATACAGGGGGTTTTAGGGTCCAAACCTACAGGCCTGAGGAAGAGGAGCTCCAGTTTCCCAGAAGAAGGCGCCGTGACCGTGGAGGTCCTCCTGCAGCGCCTGACCTTCTTCCACACCACCATGAGTCAACACGGGATGGACTCGGACCTCATCAAACAGGTGGTCAAGCAGCAGTTTTACATAATCTGCGCCGTCACTCTGAACCATCTGCTGCTGAGGAAGGACATGTGCTCGTGGAGTAAAGGCCTGCAGATCAGGTGTAGTTTTATGTTACATGTCAAATGTGTGTAAGTCAGGATAAACTGTCAGTGCTGATTCAACATTTTGTTAATGAGAGAGGATTCTTTGGTAAAAAGAGCCTGAACGGGCCACCATTCACAGGGACATCCACACATAATAACTACAGTTATATAAGCAAATGTTTGAAAGGGAAATTCTTACAAAGATATCTACAGTTTCCTGCTATTTTACTGTAAAATCACATTAGATAGTTTAAACGTTTCTTCAGTTCAAAATGATCACTGATTACATAAACTGCATGTGATCTAGTCTCTTGTTCCAACTCTTAATGTGAAATTATTTCATTTATTTACAGTAATTTTTATCCTGTTTTCAAACACATCTTAGCCACAATATTAGAGCTCAAATACACTAGATTCTAATGGCTAGTTTAATATATTTATATAATATTTCAGATCTATTCATATCCAGTGTCCATCCATGTCAGTATCCTGTGTTTTAGTGCTGTTCTAAATCAGAACAGACATTTTAGTTTATTGTGAAATATCCTAAATATATTAACATTTGTAATATTTTGAAATCCTTCAGGTTGTAGAAAGTACATAAATATATGTTTATTATTGTGACTGTACAGAACTTATGAGAGTGTAAATGAAGTGGGTTTAATGTGTGAGTGTGTGTGTGTTTTTAGGTACAACGTTTGGCAGTTAGAGGAATGGCTGACGGAGCATGAGCTGGCTGGCTGTGGTGTGAAGGAAACTCTGGAGCCTCTCATACAGGCTGCACAGCTTCTACAGATCAAGAAAAAGACTGAAGCAGACGCTCAGGCTATCTGCAGCATGTGCACCGCCCTCACCACAGAGCAGGTGCAGCTTCAGTCAAAACTCCACATCCAAAACTGCTTATTTAATATTATTTTATTGTTTTGATCACTGTTTGTTTTCCCTGGCAGATTGTTAAGATCCTGACCTTGTACACGCCAGTGATTGAGTTTGAAGAGCGAGTCTCAACCACTTTCATCAAAACTATTAAAGTGAGTCACATTTTGAAGTCTGTTATTTTCAGGCTTAAATTAAGTCTAATAATTTATCCACTTTTTTTTTTTACTTTACATTTTAGAATCTTTTGAAAAACAGGAAGGAATCATCTACTCTAATGATGGACGCCAAGAAAATCTTCTCTGTTGTGTTCCCGTTCACACCTTCCACTGTGGCTCTGGAGACCATTCAGATCCCTGTGAGCCTTAATCTGGGATTTCTTACCCGCATCTAGATCAGAGTTCTGATGATTGCACTTGTTTACCAGAAAGACAAAGATCATTTTATACCAAAGTTTGTATCTGCCAGAATAGTCCTGATAAACTAGTGCAACAAAACAAAAACAAGTTTATATTTCTACAAATGTAACACCAAAGAGTAAACGTCAGTCTAAGCTCTCTTTTTCACAACTGACACAATTTATGGATGTCAGCTTCTGACATCCTTATACAGAAAATGTCTTAATTTAGGTGAGAAATTATGAGGTGTATAAACAAAGTTTATAAACTATAACTTGAGGTTTTTCCATGGCTGGAACTTAAAAAAAAAAAAAAAGATTATGTGCAATATTACAATGTTAACACTCATTTATATAAATGTTGAGAATCTTTTTGTAGTTTTATACTCGTTCCATATATTTGTGTAACTGCTGTTGAGGTATTTATGACAGAACAAGCAGGAGGAAACGTGATTTAGATATTGTACTTAGTCTTCGTGTTGTGGGTCAGAGTAAATCAGTGGTTCTTTAGTAGGATGGACTTTTGTATTTTCCTTGTGTGATAAAATGTTGAGAAATAAATGTTTTATCTGCTCATTGTTACACTTGATTTGTGAGAATATATTTATTTTCTGAGAATTTGGGGACTCCTCTTCAGTTAAATGTTAATTTTCTAAGCCAGTGGATTTTTAGTATGGGAAAAGTGCTACAAATTCACAAATGATTAACCGATTACCATTTCTGTGCAATCAGGAATGTGTCAACGTTTCCTTGAAGTAGTCTTTTTTTTATTCACCGTTTTCCATGTGTGTGACAGATTGGTTTAAGGCAGTGTGTTTTTTAATGATATAATGAATTTAGGTGTTTAACAGCAGGTAAAATGTTTATATCCGGTTTCTTTTGTGATGAGGATCCTTGATTAAACGAGCACACCCACGCTGTCAATCCCCGGTCATGAGACGGGAGGGGCGGAGACAGGCCAAGTCCCGAGCAGGTGAGCGACAAGCCGGACAGGAAAAGACGACACACATCCGGAAGTTTACTGGTGGAGTTTCAAAATAAAGTAAAGCCTCTTATTTCTTTCCACCAATTTAAACCATTGTGTTTCTAAAGCAGCCTAATATCAATCCTTGACCCAAAATGAGGGAACATGTCAACGTTTTGAATTGATTTAAAGAAATTATGGGGTAGGTTTAATCTGAGACGGTAAAGATGAATATTTGCATGCCAACTCAAAACATCCATCAAGTGGTGGCGGCACAAAATATTCCTCTTTACCTTCAATCGGCTACATTTTAAACTAAACCAAAATTCTTTTCTTAATTATACATCTTTTTAAAATTGTTCAATTAATTTCAGGCATAAAAATGAAATAAAACTACTGAGAATAAGACTAAATTTGTGGCACTATAGATAAGAACCCTGAATTATAACTTGGTCCTATTAAAACTATTCAGTAATTCATTAATTATGATGCTGACAGAAAATTTCAGTCAGACATTTTTAACAAGTTTTAAAAACTCATTATGCAGCTTTAACTGAAAATCATCCAACATACATTCCACTTTAGGGAAAATAATCAGTTTTTCATCATTTAATTCAAACTAAAGGTGCATTAAAAAAATACACAAAACTGCTAATGATTTCTTCCTCCCAGCTACATGTGTTACTTTTGTACAATTCCGCTGATCAATTAAAAAAATGTTGGGGTATAAAGATACATTTAAAAAATGAAATAGAAATAATCCGTTATTCTTTCAACTTTTTATATTATTGGTAAATGTCATGCTGTCAAACTGTTATTGTTAATAAGTAAATCTAACTTCAAAAACAACACTGTAGTGAAGCAAAATGCTGTCTCTAGCTGAGAAGCTAGAGGTAATTTCTTTAGTGCTATTATTTTGAAAGTATGGTCCGGAAGCGTTGATGTGACTCTTTGTTGATTCTTGTTTTGTCCTGGGAGGGACTTCGTGAGTAACTTATAAAGTACAGAGAAACGACAGGTGTTAAAAATACTTTCTAAAGGAGTCGCTGAAACAATGAACAAACATGGCCTTACTGGAACTGTACACGAAGGTAAGAAAACTTCATTTTTCTTAAGGTAGTAATGAGATAAAAGGGTGTGTTCAGATGTTTGATGTATTTAGGAGACATATGGAAACTTTTCCAGGACCTTAATGCTGAGTGGATCTGTGGGAATCAGAATGTAAACAATGATTGTGGAAATTTTCAAATGTGTATATTTTATTATTTTGTAGTACATGTTGGCCAGGTAATAGAAAGTAATGCTTTTTATATATTTTAATAAACATAGCATAATTAGTTCCTCGAGTGACAATGTCCAGCATGTTTATGTTGTTTCACTGCTCCAACACACCTGGTTTGAATCGGTGGGTAATTAACGGGCTTCTAAAGAACCCGATGACCTGCTAAACAGTGTGTTGAAGCAGGGAAACACCTTACTCTTACTTGCCTACCCTCATTGTGATGTCTTTCTTCATTTGATCTCCTTCAGTATAACAGAGTGTGGATACCGGATACACAGCATGTATGGAAATCAGCTGAAATCACAAGAGATTTCCATCCTGGTGAAAATATTCTTGAGTTGCTTCTTGAAGATGGCACTGTAAGCAAAATTTCACGAATAAAAACCTTTACAAGTAGCTATCATGAATTTACAGGGATATAAATCACCAGCTGACCCAACTCTCTTACATAACGTGTCCCTCCAACAGGAGTACCGGTACCCTGTTGACCCATCTACACCCAAACTCCCTCCTCTTCGGAACCCGGACATCTTGGTGGGTGAAAATGACCTCACAGCACTCAGCTACCTGCACGAGCCTGCTGTCCTGCACAACCTCAAAGTGCGATTTGTTGAATCCAGGATCATCTATACCTACTGTGGTACAGCTGCAAGAGCCTTTTTGTCTTATAATTCTGATTGCTGAGGCATGAACAGTAGTCAGCTTGTCCCTTTGGCTCAGAATGTTCTGTTTTCTCTCTTTCAGGTATCATTCTAGTTGCTGTAAATCCCTACAAACAGCTTCCTATCTATGGAGATGCAATCATTAATGCATACTCGGGCCAGAACATGGGAGACATGGATCCTCATATATTTGCAGTGGCAGAGGAAGCCTATAAACAGATGGCCAGGTACTAAAACTTTCAATGGTATGCATAAATAAAGAATAGTTCTATCAGCATTATGTCACATTTTCTGTTCCAGAAATCACAAGAACCAGTCTATCATTGTAAGCGGGGAGTCTGGAGCTGGTAAAACGGTGTCAGCTCGATATGCGATGAGGTACTTTGCTGTTGTGAGCAAATCTGGAAGTAAAACACGAGTTGAAGACAAAGTGTTAGCATCTAATCCAATAACAGAGGTACATTGTGTTACTAAATCAAGAACTTGACTTTAATAGCTCTTATTTGACATGTCAAAATGCATATATCTGATTTTTGTTTTCTCTTAAGGCCATAGGAAATGCAAAGACCACCAGGAACGACAACAGCAGCCGATTTGGAAAATATACAGAGATCAGTTTTGACAAGAGGTACCGGATTATTGGCGCAAACATGAGGACTTACCTGTTAGAGAAGTCCAGAGTTGTTTTTCAGGTATGTATGAGATGATGTTTAATTAATGTATTTTATTCATTTGCATTTGATCAAAAAACACAAATCTTTGTTTTGTTTTGTTTTTCCTAGGCAGAAAATGAGCGTAATTATCACATATTTTACCAAATGTGCTCCTGTGCAGAATCAGCAGAGTTCAAGAACCTGAGACTGTGTGAGCGTTTGTTCTGTTGTTGTGTTTATTCCAGTTTCCTTAAACTTAACAAATACACTAACATAACTTAATGTAATCTATCAAAAGAAGGCATAAATTTCAAAAATTATTCTCACACTTGCAGTTGTGTACTTTTGTGTTTATGAAAAATCATTCAATCATATACTGTCCATTTGCAGTGAGTGCGGATAAGTTCAGGTACACCTGTATGGGTGGTGACATCACCATTGAAGGTGTAGATGACAAAAAGGACTTAGGAGAGACTCGGCGGACCTTCTCACTGCTGGGTAAAGTCATGCTCTTAGATTTTAAATAAATTCTGACACATTTTATTTTTATTTTAGTCATATTTAGCTTTTTTTTTTTTTTTTTTACTTTGCAGGTTTGAAGGAGGACTTTCAGTCAGACGTGTTTAAAGTTCTGGCAGCGATTCTTCATCTGGGGAATGTTGAAATCAAAGGTTCAGGGGATGACAGGTCATCAGTTTCAGTAGGTAGTTTTTTTTTTTTTCATTATTATGTGCTGATTTTAAAACATTACCCAGGTTAAATAAAAGTCCTAATGTCTTGCAGTCCAGCGATCCCCACCTTGCAGTTTTCTGTGACTTGCTGGGAGTGAGTTCAAACGTGTTGGTGCGTTGGCTGTGCCATCGGCGGATCGTTCTGGTGGCTGAGACGGTTGTAAAGCCGTTGTCCAAAGAGCGAGCGGTGACCGCCAGGGATGCTCTGGCTAAGCAGATCTACGCCCATCTGTTTGACTGCATCATCAACAGGATCAACGCAGCGCTGCAAGTTCCTGGAAAGCAGCATGCTTTCATAGGTGTTCTGGACATTTACGGGTAACGCTAATAATACGTATCTTTGTTTCTTTTGTTTTCTGCTGGCCTGTTTCTCCTTTTTATAATCATTTTGTTTTTTGTCCTCAGCTTTGAAACATTTGATATCAACAGCTTTGAGCAGTTTTGTATCAATTATGCTAATGAAAAGCTTCAGCAGCAGTTTAACTTGGTATGCAACATCGTCATCCTCTTTTACAGAACTTTAGCAGCTCAGAGAGTCACTGCTGTTGTGTTCTTTCCTTTCAGCATGTTTTCAAGCTGGAGCAGGAGGAGTACATGAAGGAGGACATTCCCTGGACGCTGATAGATTTCTATGACAACCAGCCTGTCATCGACCTGATTGAAGCCAAGATGGGGATCCTCAATCTGCTTGATGAAGAATGTTTAGTAAGATTTGAGCTTTTTAAAAAATATATCTTTTAGATTTGTTGGAAAAGATCTCAAACAAACATATTTTTCCCTCTCTAGTTCCCTCAAGGAACTGATCAGAGCTGGCTGCAGAAGCTGTACAACTACCTGAGTGCCAATCCTTTGTTTGAGAAGCCCAGGTTATCAAACGAGGCGTTTGTGATTCAACACTTTGCAGACAAGGTGGAGTCTAGTGTACACAACATGTAGTAACAGCCGCCGCTCTAATTAGAATTACACCTAAATTATTTATGTTTGTGATTCCTGGATGTACACAACTTCTAATGCTTTGTCCCTCCAGCTGTATCCTAGTAGAGGACAAGTCGTTGTCCCCCCCCCTCTCTCTCTCTGTACGGCCATTATTTTACCAAAGCATTCCTATCTGTGGTGCAAATACAAGCAGAGAAAAAGCCCCTGGAGATTTGTTGTCCTTCAGGAAACGGTTTGGTTCTTGTGATCCTCAGAGAGCCTTTAAAGTTAGGTCTAAAAGCAGCTAATGCACACTAACAACCTCATCCACTTTACAATAAACCGTTCATCTAACATGTAGGTTTTTGGACTGGGGGAGGAAGCCTGAGTCTCTGGAGGAAACTCACAAAGGGACAAACAAACTCCAGTTAGGATTATCATTGCCTTTTATCAAAGATCTAGAGTACTTCATGAATCTTTTCTGTATTTAGTGGACAGTCCTCAGAGGTGGCTTGATTTATTTAACCCTTTAAATAATAGTCCAAAAAAGTATACTTTTAATTTAAACTATATTGGATAATTTTAATAAAACAATTCTATATAGATGTTATGTTTTAGTACGTAATTATGCAACCATAAAGCAATAATTAAAATTAATAAAATGACATTTGCCACGTGCAGGATTTTAGATCCTTCACTAGAGGGCTAGCAGACGTGTATATTTTTAAAACGGCATGTTTTTAAGGAAAGTTCTCATCCTGTTAAAAAGATGGAGCTCTTGGAAATAAGAGTGATAAAGATAAGATATATTTAAGGTTTAGTTTAAACTCTCTTGAACAGGTGGAGTATCAATGCAGAGGTTTTCTTGAAAAGAACCGAGATGCTCTTTATGAAGAACTTGTGGACACATTGAGAGCCAGTAAGGTGATCGTGTTCTTTTCCTTTTTTTTTTTCCTTCTTATTACAAAAACAAATGATTATCTTGGCATCTGTTCCTAACACATTTCCTTTGTTTGAATGGGTTATCAGTTTTCTTTTCTGGGAAACTTTTTCCAAGAGGAGGAGCAAAACGCTGTGAACAGAAAAAATGTCAAAGTGAAGCCGGCCAGGCCTCCAGTGAAACCAGCCAATAAACAGCTGAGAACCTCTGTGGGAGATAAGGTGGAGGTTTCTACACTTGTTTGCTCATCTGCTTGTTGTAGATTGAACTCAGTTTAAGTTTCCATGTGTGGAAAAATTAAAATCTGTCATTTCTGATGAGCTTTGTGGTTGACTGTAGTTCCGCAGCTCCCTGTCATTACTGATGGAAACGTTGAATGCCACCACCCCTCACTATGTGCGCTGCATTAAGCCTAATGATGAAAAGCTTCCTTTTGAGTATGTGCTCTTGAATTTTTAATTCATATAATCATGTCTTTGCTCAGCACGTTTTTGTTTTTAGGCGAGTCTTCTTGTGCCTTTCAGGTACGACTCGGGGAGAGTGGTGCAGCAGCTGCGAGCCTGTGGAGTCCTTGAAACCATCAGGATCAGCGCTCAGAGCTACCCATCCAGGTGAATTCATTTGTGCAACTATAATGTTCTTCTTTTTATTCACTGTCTAACGTGAGTTTTGTCTTCAGGTGGACGTACATTGAGTTTTACAGCCGATACAGTATCCTTATGTCACATGTAGAAGCAGACCTTAGTGACAAGAAGCAAACCTGCCAGAATGTGCTGCAGAGGCTGATTCAGGTGGGCTTTTTTTTTTTTTTTGTACCTCTCGATGTAAACATTGGCTTCCTCATGTGTCACTTCTTGTGTTTATCTCCAGGATTCCAACCAGTACAAGTTTGGCCGAACAAAGATCTTCTTCCGAGCCGGTCAGGTAGCTTATCTGGAGAAGCTACGTCTGGATCGACTTCGAGGAGCCTGTGTGACCATTCAGAAACACGTTCGTGGGTGGAGACAGAGGAGGAAGTACCTGAGGATGAGGGAGGCTGCTGTCATCCTTCAGCAGTACATCAAAGGAAAGAGGACAATCCGGTTAGAACTGTTTACAGTAAAGTTTAGATGTTTTTTAACTCTAAGATTATACATTTTAAACCTGATGGAAACTTACTAAACTTGCAGTAAAACAGTGAGTGCTGCAACGCTGAAGCAGGGCTGGGCTTCTGTGGTGATCCAGAGGCACTGGAGAGGATACCGCCTGCGGCAGATCTACCAGGTGGTCCGTATGGCCTCCATCACCATCCAAGCCTTCACACGGGGTTGGATGGCCCGAAAACGCTACAAGAAGGTCTGTAACTGAAATTGTGTAGTCTTTCATTATTATCCCTTCATACTGATGATGTTCTGATATCTCTAAGATGATGGAGGAGCACAAAGCTCTGGTTCTACAGAAGTACGCCAGAGCGTGGCTGGCACGACGGCGTTTTCAAACCATGCGTCGGCTGGTGCTCAACGTCCAACTCTCCTACAGGGTGCAGCAGCTCAGGAAGAAGATTGAAGAGCAGGTGGTGATACTCCTGGAAGCGCTTTCAGTTTCATATCAGACTAAATCACTAAATCCATGTATCCTGACAGAGCAAAGAGAATCGTGGATTAATGGAAAGGCTGACAAGCTTGGCCAACTCTAATTCTCAAACTGTGGACAGACTTCAAGGACTGGAAATCCAGCTGGAAAAAGTGACCAATCAGAAGGCCTCTCTGGAGGAAAGAGAGAGGAAAACAAAGGAAGACAATATTCTGGTCAGTCTGAAAGATTTTTTTTTTTTCTGTGAAACGTTTTTGTTTCTGTTTCATTTGAGTTTGTAGCTTCATTAAATAGATCTTTATTTATTGTAATTTCAGAAAATTACTCAGCTTGAGAAGGAAATGGAATCACTAAACAATGAAAAGCAGAACCAGGAGAAAACGTTAGAAGCTTCCTTTAAAGAATCTAAAGGTAAGAGTCTAAATACTTATTATATATCTACATGATTTTTAGTATTTTTGAGACCAAATAATATACTTTAATTTTTTAAATAACTTATCATTTATTACATATTTTTGTTACATTGTCAAAATTAGGACATTTTAAATAATTCCAGTGAATTTTAAAGGAAAGCACTGGGATGTTTTTTAATTAACTAAATCAAACGTATCTAAAGATTCAAGTTCTGACCTTAATTTAACAAAAATGTTGTAAAAAAACAAACAAACATGTGAATTAACAAGTTAATGTGAAAAATCCTCAACACACCTCAGAGCTGAAATTCTTCTACCTGATGATTTGATTTAATTTGTTGCCTTTTAGATATTTTTAACCATTTACCATAACAAGTAAAAAGCTATTCAAATGTTAATTTTCAATAAGATAAATGAATTAAAATGTGCTCTACTGAATGGTTGACCTGCCAGTTAAAGGGTTTAAAAACTTTAGTTGTTTTTAATTTGCTTTTAAATGTGCCATATAAATAAAATGAGTTGAGATTTTAAGACGTATTAATCCAGATACAGAACTTGAAGCTTTGGAGCCTACAGTACACTGATTATATGCAAAATGTTTTATATTACAGAAAGATTTGATCAAGTAAAAAGAAATCTTCTGGACGAGAAAGAAAACGAAGCCCGACTTAGAAAGTAAGTTAATCTAAAATATACACCACACACAGTCAGCAGATGGATGTTCATGTAGCTGATGAATTGCTTCAAACCAGGATTGCAGAGAACAACACCGAAATCCAGAAGCAGGACCACGAGAAAGAGGTGGAAGCTCTGAGGGAGGAGATAAAGAGACTAAAGGAGGAGAGAGTGAGTCTGCAGAGGAAGCTAGAGGAAGGGGCGCAGCTGAACTCTGACCTGCAGGAGCAGGTCGTTCAGCTCACCAAACACGTCAAGGTGATTCCAGAGCTGCGCAGAGATCTGAACAACCTGCAACATCAGAGGAACAACCTCGACCGACAGATGAAGGAACAGTCGGAACAAGCAACAGGTTTAGAGATTAAAATAAAAATCAAGCTTCTTACTTGAATAAAACATTTATATTGGTTGAATATTTTTCTGCAGCTAAAATTAAGATGACTGTCAGACAGATCCTTGGTGGTGTTGTTGAAGAGGAGGAGCTTCTGGGGTAATTCTTTGATTTTTGGTTCTCTTTTCTGATTTCTTCACCTTTTAAGCATTAAATCTCACACAGCATTTCTCTGAAGGCTAACTCTGAATGACTCCGAGAAGATTTATGAACCAGAGGATTTGCTGGCGGCCTTTGAGGGGCTGCACAAAGCCACCAGGTCTGCATTTCACTCTGATCCTTTGCAATTCAACTAAGCAGCTGGGTAAAATCACACCATTAAATAAATATCCATAATTTCTTGGCAGGATTCTGGAAAACCACCACAGGGAGCAGAAGGAGAGCTACGAGACTCAAGTGGAGGGCTTGACACTAAAAGTGGACCACCTTCAAAATGAGAACGGCAAGCTGCAAAACCTGTTCCAGGAGAAAAGCAACGTCAATGAAAACATCCGTCAAGAAGTGTCGAGGCTGAGCAGCGAGAACTCGGTGGGTTGATGCTACTTTAATCAGAAACTGTGCAGAGCGCTTAGTGTGTTTTCTTGTGACACACAGGTTATACCTGAGCTGAGGCAGCAGGTTTCAGAGCTGCAGAGACACAAGCAGGAGCTCGAAGGCCTGGTCAAGGAGCAGAGCAAAGAGTTAACGGGTGGATGCTTTTCCTGTCCGAGAATCATACAACCAACCTCTTCCCTGTTTACTTTCATAACCTTTTTTTTTGTTTTGCTTGTTTTGTGTCACCGAAAAGAAAAAAACACAGAGATAACAAACATCCTTCACAAAAAGATGACAGAAGAAAGCTCACAGCGCAGGTAAGGAGTCTCAATTAATAGATGCATGATCTTTTTTGAGCTGTTTTGATTTTTTGTTTGTCTGTTAGGTTCTTTGAGGAGAGAGCCAAAGAGCTGGAGGAGGCAAAGAGAGAGCTCCAAGGGAGGATGGAGGAGCTGGAGGAGGAGAACAGTCACTTAAAGAGGCAGCACCTGATGGAGGGTGAAGCCAAGAGCAAACTGAGAGAGGAGACGTCACGGTTAACAGCTGAGAACATGGTGTGTTTGTGTGTCAGAGAGGGAGGGTTTGAGTGTGTAAATGTCTTCACAACAGACAGAAACACATTTCATTTTATTCCAGGACTTTGAGGAGCAGCTCGACCAGAAAAACAGACTAATAAAGAAACTCCAGAATCAAATCAAGTGTCTGGAACTTTCACAGAAAGGTAGCGCTGCACTTCCTACAGCACATATCAGTCTTAAACGAAGGTCATTTTAACCTATTTATTGCTTTTTCAAAAAATCTCATGCAGCAAAACAAAACACATCTATCATTCCCAAAGAATTCCTCGGCATGTTGGAGTACAAGAGAGAAGATGAGCCGAGGCTCATTCAGAACATCATCCTTGGTATTCTCATATTTTATTCTCCACATTAAGAATTCTCAAACTGCCTTTTCATAAAGTTCGGGCAGCAGTGAACAAGAATGCGTTTGTTCCACAGAGCTGAAGCCCAAAGGTGTGGTGGTCAGTATGATTCCCACCCTGCCCGCTCACATCCTGTTCATGTGCGTCCGACACGCTGATTACCTGAACGATGACGCTAAACTCAAGTCTCTCATGAACGCGATCATTTTTGCTGTCAAAAAGGTCATCATGGTGAGGAAGATTTTACTAATCAAAATACCTGTAGTCATTTATGTATTTAATTAAATATACAGTAGAAACATCTTGTGTTTAAACTGAAGCACATTTTATTTGTCAAGAGTTAAATTTTAAATGCCCAAGAGCCACATCATGGGTATTTTCTGTATTTAGAAGTCTTTTACATTTATGTTATATTCTGGTGAATTCTTTATTCTTTGCATGCAAGCAACAGCTTGCACTGACTCCTAGCTGCTTCTCGTGCTTGAGTTTAAAAAAAAAAAATCTGAGTTTACAGATTTGTTTTCTGTTTTAGTCTCACCACAAAGACACGGAGTTTTTGTCCTTCTGGCTCTCCAACACATACCAGCTGCTCAACTGTCTGAAACAATACAGCGGAGAGGAGGTCTGAATTTACTCACCTGTAACGTCCGATTATTCTCACATAGAGCTAACGTTGTTTTCTGTTTTTTCTTTGCATCTTGCTCTCATTAGGAGTTCCAGAAACAAAGCACACCTCGTCAGAAAAAGAACTGCTTGCAGAACTTTGATTTGTCCGAACACAGACAGATTCTCAGCGACCTGGCCATACACATCTATCACCAGCTCATCAAGGTCATGCAGAAGACTCTCACACCTGCTATTGGTATTTTACCCCCTCAAACAAAAAATCATCACATACAGAAAGTTGAGTTTTTAAGCAACCTAACTTGTGCTTCTGTATTTTCCCAAACAGTTCCTGGTATGTTGGAGTACGAGAGTTTACAAGGAATTTCTAGCATGAAACCGACGGGTTTCAGGAAGCGTTCCAACAGCGTTTACAGTGAGTCGGAGAGCTACACCATCTCCTCCATCCTGCAGCAGCTCTCCGTCTTCCACTCCACTATGAGCCACCACGGCATGGAGCAGTGTCTTGTCAAACAAGCAGTCAAACAGCTGTTCTTCCTAGTGGGGGCCACCACCTTCAACCACATCATGCTCCGCAAAGACATGTGCTCCTGCAGGAAAGGGATGCAGATCAGGTTAGTGCAGTTTGTTTTGGGGAATCCCGAACAAGAGATGGATAAAATAAAGGTTTCTGTGTTCGTTTAGGTGTAACATTAGTTACCTAGAAGAGTGGCTGAAGGAGAAGGAACTTCAGAGCTCTAACGCTATTGACACCTTGAGGCCGTTGGCTCAAGCTGCCTGGCTGCTGCAAGTCAACAAGTCCACCGACGAAGACGTCAAAGAGATCGCTGAGAAATGCACCGAGCTCAGCCCAGTTCAGGTTCCTCATTCACTGACGATTATTTACTTGCTTGGTATAAACTTAACAGTAAAGACAAAACTTTATTTTGCAGATTGTCAAGATTCTGAATTCCTACACACCCATAGATGATTTTGAGAAAAGGGTAACGTCATCGTTTGTCCGCAGAGTTCAGGTGAGCATCTGTATTTTTAGACTTTTACGTGATGTATGTTTTTAATCGTGGTTCTGCCTTATTGATCTCTGGTTGAATATAAAACTCTGTTCCTTGTTGCAGTCGTTACTTCAGGATCATGAAGGGTCTTCACTGCTGATGTTGGACACAAATCATGGTTTCCAGGTCACGTTTCCTTTCTGCTCGTCCTCCACAGCTCTGGAGTTGCTGCAGGTCCCGAGCAGCTTTCATCTGGACTTCCTGACCAAGATCTGATTTGACACAAATCAACTTTAACTCGTGACTAGCTGATTTTTCTAGTGGCTCTTTATTTATGTCCTACTGTATATAAGAATTTTTATTGAAAATATTTTAGGACTAAGATTTAAATCTGTTGAGTAAATATATTTGCAATTGTTTTCATGTTTATTGACATTTTTTAAGCTTTAGTTCATTTTAACCAGTAAATGTCATTTTTTCTGTTTGATAGTGTTTAGCTATTTAAATCACTGAATAGAATAATGTTCTTTTTATTTTATTTGCAGATTAAAACATTTTATTTCATAACTATATCTATGCAGTCTTAAAACGGCAGCATGGCAGATTTTATTTATTGTATTTTGCTGGGTAATAAATATTTAAGAGAAAAACTGAAGTATAAGTCAATCTGTGGGTTGTTTTAAACTGTAGGCACCTTAAATTTAAAAAAGGCTTAACGTGTTTATTGTTTTGTTGATTTTACTTATTTTTACAAAATGTGGAATTGAAGCCGGTGGATTTATAAAATTGTTTTATCTTTAAATCTTCATCAATTAGAGAAAACAATTATTTTGAAGCCAGGTGAGAAATGTATATTATTCAATAAGAACCCAAAGTGTCACAGCTCATTTCAAGGCTCTGGAATTTTCTCCTCCAGCTTTTATCTTCAAATCTAACCCATAAACACCTAAACTGACATTATTATTGCCAATATTTTCCCCAAAACTAAGTGGTTCACTTTTCTTAGTGTTTAAAAAATGCTAAACATGAAGCTCATTACTATATTTCTTTAAGAGATTACAGAGCTTGGTGTATATAAATACCATATTAATTGATATTCAAAATGTAAGTGATCAGTTATGAATAGTAACGTATATGTTTCACATTACATACAAAACATTTCATGTTATAAATTACTTGAGAAGGTCTTTATGTTGGACTTGTGTCCTGAGATGCCTCCAGTTGTGTTCCTGCAGAACCAAAATCAGTAAAGATTAAAATATTTACATTGACTTGACCCAGTTTCTATTTAGGTTCCTGCAGAAAAGTCAGTTTTAAGGATATAGGTACAGATTTTATGCCAAAAAATACAGATTTTTGATTTAAGCCTTTGATTATTTTTAAAAATGCCTCCTCCTTTTTGCAGACAGACCGCATCGTATTCCCTTGTCATGTCGGCGGTGAGGAAATGCATTATTTATCTGTAGAGCAGTGAGGCCGGGCGCTGCTGAGGATGCAGCCTCATCACCAGGAAACAGGATCTTCCTCCTCCTCCTCCTCCTCCTGTGTCCACAGCAGGAGCATCTTCTCCCTCTGACGTCATGACAGCGGCAGCATCAGCTGTTAGCTCCGCTCTAAGCCTCTCCGCTGCCCGTCGCTCCCCGCACAAAGCCAACATATATGAGATCCCCTCCAATCCCTGAAATGGCGACTCAGGAGGTACAGCTGAACGAGACTCTGGCTCATCTGAAAACCGAGTCGGAGACGCTGAAGACGAAGCTGGAGGAGGAGAGAGCCAAGCTGCACGACGTCGAGCGTGAGTCCTGAAAATGGAGAGGCCTCCATCACTCCTCCTCTGTTCACACCACCACGGAATAAATAACACTTTATCATTATTTTTATTATAACCTGGCGTGTTTTGGACCGAGGTCGGGTTCTGTGGCGGTCACAGGGGGTTCAGGTTGTTTATTGATCTGATTGGCCGGGTGTGAACCATGTTTGCTTCTCGATGCTTCAACCGAGTATCCTGATTTATCCTCCTCAGAGTTCATATTCAATCTGATGTCTGAGCAGCAATATAGAAATGTAAAAACAAATGCATAAAAATGTTATTTTTAGTATTTATTCATTATATTTGGCAACAGATTAAAACAGATTACTTGGATGTGGAAGTGTAGTTTAATCCTTATGGCTTCCAGACATGATAATAATCAGGGGTGAAGCTTTAATCTAATGTGTGTGTGTGTGTGTGTGTGTGTGTGTGTGTGTGTGTGTGTGTGTGTGTGTGTGTGTGTGTGTTTTCAGTACATCAAGTGGCAGAGAAGGTTGAAGCTTTGGGTCAATTTGTCATGAAGACCCGCAGAACCCTGAAGGGACATGGAAACAAAGTTCTGTGTATGGACTGGTGTAAAGACAAGAGGAGGATCGTCAGCTCCTCACAGGTCACATTCCATATTTCAGCTAGAAGATTTTGATTTCTATAAAGGAATTAAACCCAATTTGTTGTTGAAGTAGTGGTTTATATGCTCTAATCGTCTAAATCTCTTGATGCAGGATGGAAAAGTGATCGTGTGGGATGCTTTCACCACCAACAAGGTAATCAGTTTACTGCAAAGTCTTTAAGCCATCAGGACAATGTGCAAAATTTCCATCTGTTAACACCTGTGCACATTTTATCCAAAGGAGTACTGATCACGCACAGGATGCTCATGGTGTAAAGGGCTCTGGATTTGTGAATTTGATGCTTTCAATCTAAGAAGAGTTTAAAAACAACAATAACAAACATGAGATGAGATCTTTTGTTTCTGTCTTTTTTGACATTCCTTCAAAACATTCTTTTTTACAAGACAAAAACAAACACACACACACACACAAAAGGAAAAAAAATAGAATTAATACAGAAAACAATATTTGAATCCCTTTCAAAAGCAACATAAGTAGACAACAACAAAAAAAGTGTAGGTAGAAGCTAAGCTTTCTATTCCTTCACTTTTTGTTCCATACAGCATAATTAAAATCAGAATCAATAGCAGCATCGTTCCTTTATATTCCCCACTCAAAAGAAAATTAAATATAAAATCACTACGGAATTCTATAGCTGATTCTATTGACAAACTCATGAAAAAAGATTGCTGTGTTTTTTCATCAAATTATTTTTGTTTAGTTTTTTAAGGGTGAACAACATTCATTCTGCAGTTATTCCCTCTAGCTGATGTGTTTTTAATATTTTTCCTGATCTTTAGTTTTTAAACAAACTTTTCTCTCTTAATTTGTTCTTGTTAAAATACTCAGAAATCAAAACAACAACAAAGAGACTTACAGATATAAGGGACCTAAAGAAAGATGATTATGATCAGATACTTTTACACAGAAGGTACATTTTTGTCCAGATTCATTTTCTCTCTTTTTTATTATTATTATTATTATTTATTTAGGACCATTTTCACCTTTGTGTTCAGTTCCTAATCATAAGCCTCTCTGTTCTGTTTTTTAAATTATGGCTGATTAATTTTCACCACTGCTGTCCTGCTCATGCCTCTCTTTGACGGGGTGTTTATAGGAGCATGCTGTGACAATGCCCTGCACCTGGGTGATGGCCTGCGCCTACGCTCCATCTGGCTGCGCCGTGGCTTGTGGGTAAGTATGTACTCATGACACTTTAAGTCTCTTTTATTTTTTCCTTTCATTTTTAAAATAAATTCTCTCGGTCGTAGGGGCCTGGATAATAAATGTTCAGTGTATCCTCTGTCCCTGGATAAAAACGAGAACCTGGCTGCAAAGAAGAAGTCCGTGGCGATGCACACGAACTACCTGTCCGCTTGTAGCTTCACCAACTCAGACATGCAGGTGAGGAGACAAAAAACATCCTCAGAGTGAATTACAGATGGAAGCAGCAGCTGGAAGTGACAACAGCTTCCTGGCTTTGTTAATAATTCACTCCTGTTTTATTGTCCAGGTCATGTGACATTTCTCCACGGGGAGCTTGTAAAGCAATACATTAAAAAGCAACAGCTATTATATTTTGTCCTGTTTACCTCAGCCAGACAATAAAAATGGGGCGTGAGAATTTCAAAACCCCCTTTCAATCCACATTTATGTAAGAAGATATCCAAATAAAAACTAATATTTTGAATTAAAATTAAATATAAAATGTTGGAATCTAGATATAAAATGTGGTGGTTTAAATATTAAAGCTTAAAACTGAAGTAAACTGCCAAAATAAAAGCAGGGTGACAGGATCTCACTATATAATGTCTCTTTGATTGTGTGCATCCATTGAACCATGATAGTTTTTTAATATGAACCCAGATAGAAACTGACACAAAGGGACTCTGAGACAGGAGATTTCTTCACCCTGCTTTTATTTTGGTAGACTATACAGCACTCTGAATTTGCATGTCGGCTAAATATTTTAATTTGAATCTTTAAATTTAACCTAATAAATTTAGATTTGATTCTAAATATGTATTTTAATGCTATTATTTGAAGGTAAATGTAGGAAGTTACAGCTGTTAACTTTTTAATGCATTACTTTTTTCCACGTTTCTCACAGCAGAGACAACCCATAACCATGTATCATGTCTTTAAAGCTTTTTCTTTTCCTTTCCTCTTCTTGTTTGATTGTGTTATAGATCCTGACATCCAGCGGTGATGGAACATGTGCATTATGGGATGTTGAAAGTGGGCAGCTGCTGCAGAGTTTCCATGGACACGCAGCAGACGTGCTCTGTTTGGACCTCGCTCCGTCTGAGACTGGAAACACTTTTGTTTCAGGGGTGAGGACGCTCTCTGTGCAGCGTTTTGTGCAGCTCTGTCGAGTACCTTTTGCCACATTCTTCGTTGTCGTCTCTGCAGGGCTGTGATAAGAAGGCTAACGTGTGGGACATGCGTTCGGGACAATGCATTCAGTCCTTTGAAACTCACGAATCAGACATAAACAGTGTGCGGTAAGTCACAGTAAAAAATAAGCTTGTTTTCAATCAGCTAGAGAAATGTGTGGAGTCAGAGTTGCTTCTCATATTTTAAGTAATATTGTCTATTTGTCAACAGATACTATCCAAGTGGAGATGCCTTTGCATCTGGGTCCGATGATGCTACAGTAAGTATTCTCCAAAACAGCCATACAACACAAAGTGACCTGTTTACTTGTATTTAAATTGATCTTAAGAGTTAAACACTCACTTGTGTTTCAGTGTCGCCTGTATGACTTGAGGGCAGATAGAGAAGTGGCGATTTATTCCAAAGATAGCATCATATTTGGAGTTTCCAGTGTTGATTTCTCACTCAGTGGTATGGTATTATTTTCCTTTAATATTATCCTAAATACTGAGATTCTTAGTTTTCAAGTATTAATTTTTAGAAACCACTAAAAATATGTGTGTGTATTTGTACTTTTAAAGGTCGGCTACTGTTTGGTGGGTACAACGACTACACTATAAATGTCTGGGATGTTCTCAAAGGAACACGAGTCTCTATTCTGTTTGGACATGAGAACCGTGTCAGCACGCTGCGTGTCTCCCCTGATGGGACGGCCTTCTGCACAGGATCCTGGGATCACACTCTTCGGGTATGGAACTCTTCTTCCAACTCATCTGAAACTTTGCAATCTTCAGTGACTCCTGCGGTGATGTCGGCCTTTTCTTTTCTTTTTTTTCCAGATCTGGGCCTGAGCATCAAGCCACAAAGAATTAGCTACTGAAGGCACACTGATGTTTCTGTTTGCTAGAGTACAATCACAGAGATAGAAACTCAGTTTTGGACATAGATAGGGCATATCAATAGCATTGTACATACTCCAGTCTCCTGGACAAGGGTAGTTGACATAATTCAAAGAGTAATTAAACCAAATGGCACGCTTGTGTTTCATTACAACTGACAAAAAATAGCACAGAAATACTTATGGTTGCAACTTATTATATTAAAAAAAAATTATATATATAAAGAAAAGATTAATGGTAGTGACTTGCATTGGTCTAGGCTAGAAGTGACACAATAAAGTCATGTATTGTATGTGCCCACATAAAGGATAGTAGTAATGTGTTTTCTTCACAAAAGATAATGACAAAATAACAGCAGCTTGAGGAGGAAAACAGAATAAGTCTGACTGATTAGACCCAGAAAGCAGAATACAGTCATTTCTCTGTGGAGATAATGTGATAGAGGTTTAAAATGGCACATAGAAAATAATATTTTTTCCAGGTTTAGGACAAATAAAGATAAACTGTGGACAAGAGAAAGCACTGGGTTTAAATGCTACAAACAAAACTGCAAATTTGACATTTATTAAGAAAAAAGTCACTATTCTCAACAACAGCTCACCTGCCAAAATTATACTAGAAAAGTACAATTACAGGTTTATTGTGTTGATTTTTATCTCTAGGGTATTTTAAATGTTTTATTTCCTATTTATTCCTCAGCTGTGCAAGCCACTACTTAATGTATGCATTCAGTCACAAGTGACCACTTTATTTATGTATTTAATTTGTGTGGATCCCCTCTTGCAGTTTAAATACATTTCAGAAGGTTATGAGAATGTAGTCCCTCCTGTGCAGCTTTATGATGGCTGTAAATTTCATATTCACTGTAATTATTTTACTGTAGTCTAGTGTACAGAAATCCAAGGGACTGTTATTCAGAATATTACAAACATAATAAATCAAATTTTGAATATCACTATTGTGTCAATCTCTCAGTTTTTTCTCAGTGCTTTTTTAATATAAATATGTATCAGATATTTTAGTCTGAACAAACAAAATTTAAATATTCATACAAGATATGAGTCAAGGTCACTGCAGCTGGAATGAAGCTTGCAAGATTCTTTAGATGTAAACAAGAAACTTTGTTTGTGGTTCTTGAACTGTTCTTCTGACCAGTAAGTAAGTAAAGTTTATTTATATAGCGCCTTTCACAGATATACATCACAAAGTATATGAGTATACTTTCATTCAATTCATTCTTTCCAAAGAAATATGAGTCCTCCCGTCTAGATGTGTTCACCCCACCAGTTCGGCAGGGCGCGTTCCTCAGAACTGTATCTGACACACAGCCGTCAGGATAAGTTCCCCCTGTATAAAAGTAGAAAGTAAAACGGAAAAGGATAAAAAACTCATTATAAATTCTAGGCATTAATGTTTTAAAACAGCTAGTAGCTAAGGAAGTGTGGTGTATTTAGCAAGGATGGTAAAACAAAGCAGGGAACTATCTTTTGACATTTTAGTCTTTAGTTTCTGCTTCTGCTGACAAACACGCGCCCTCTTGTGGCGATTTCCTGAAATTACAACTATATTTTTGCTGGACATTCTGTTGGACAAATGACACGAATTATCAAATAATTTAATTAAATAAAATATAATTCACTTTAATGTTATTCCACCTTATATTCAATTTAATACACAATAAATCACTTTAAATTTGAGAAAATATTTAATTTTAAATAAAGTAGCAGAACAACAAACTGAGGTAGGCGACTTTAGCACTGACGACAGTACAAGGCAGCTCTCACTCTCTTGTGGCCATAAAGTGAAATTACAACAAACATTATTTACAGCACTTCTAGTTTAAAACAAACCCTAGAAAAATAAACATGATGTTTGACTTTCACTGTTTCTTTAACAATTGCAGTGTTTTAACATATCCTAAGTATGGTTGAATAATGTTTTTTTCTTTTTCTTTTTCTTTTATAGAGCGCTTTCTAGAGTGTTCTACACTCCCCAAAGCTCTGCACAACACAATCAGTCATTCACCCATTCACTCTCACATTCACACACTGGTTTAAACTAAGAGAATTAGTGTTCTTTAATTTACTGTTTATTTTTCAAGTTTTTTTTAATAGAAGTTATTTCACCTTATTGCCACAAGAAGACAACAAACTTCCTTATACTGACGTCAGTGTTAAAATACTGAAAAACTTCTCTATGGTTGTAAAAAAAAAGCCTATTTTGAAGTTTGTTGTAATGTCACTATTTTGCCACAAGAGGGCAACATCTAGATAAGCTTGTTTTGAATTTTGTTGTAATGTCACTATTTCGCCACAAGAGGGCATGATCTGATTGTAAGAAAAGCCTATTTTGAAGTTTGTTGTATTTCACCACAAGAGGGCAACCTTTGGATGTAAGATAAGCTTGTTTTGAATGTTGTTGCAATGTCACTATTTTGCCACAAGGGGGAAACATCTGATTGTAAGAAAAGCCTATTTTGAAGGTTGTTGTAATGTCACTATTTCGCCACAAGAGGGCAACATCTGACTGTAAGAAAAGCCTATTTTGAAGTTTGTTGTAATGTCACTATTTCACCACAAGAGGGCAACATCTGACTGTAAGAAAAGCCTATTTTGAAGTTTGTTGTAATGTCACTATTTCACCACAAGAGGGCAACATCTGACTGTAAGAAAAGCCTATTTTGAAGTTTGTTGTAATGTCACTATTTCACCACAAGAGGGCAACATCTGACTGTAAGAAAAGCCTATTTTGAAGTTTGTTGTAATGTCACTATTTCACCACAAGAGGGCAACATCTGACTGTAAGAAAAGCCTATTTTGAAGTTTGTTGTAATGTCACTATTTCACCACAAGAGGGCAACATCTGACTGTAAGAAAAGCCTATTTTGAAGTTTGTTGTAATGTCACTATTTCACCACAAGAGGGCAACATCTGACTGTAAGAAAAGCCTATTTTGAAGTTTGTTGTAATGTCACATTTCACCACAAGAGGGCAACCTCTGGACGTCAGAAAAGCTTAGTTTAAAGTTTGTTGTAATGTCACTATTTCGCCACAAGAGGGCAACATCTGAATATAAGAAAATCCTATTTTGAAGTTTGTTGTAATATCACTAAATCACCACAAGAGGGCAGCAGCTGTCCAACGAATACAGAAGCCAAAGATCATTCAATCACAAGATGTTTGGCGTTTGTCCTCGCTTTGAACAGCTCAGCTGGCCTTTAATGTGGGCTTCACCTTTGCCCAAAACCAACTTAAAAACAAGATGATAATTTATTGTGTGTACTGTTTGAATAAATCATGATATTGTCTCTAAATATCTACTACTTTATTTAAGATTAAAGATCTTTTCAAATTTGGAGTGATTTTATGTGTATTAAATTGATCATATGGTGGAATACCATTGGAGTCAATTATTATATATATATATATTTTTTTAATTAAATTCTTTGATCATTTGTGTTACCGGGATTTGTCCAACAGAACGTGCTGTAAATTTATAATGTTGTAATGTCAGAAAACCGCCACAAGAGGGCGAGTGTTGGTCAGCAGAAGTAGAAGCCAAAGACCAAGAAATCACAAGATAGTTCACTGCTTTGTTCTACCATCTTTGTTAAATGCACCTCACTTCCTTAGCTAGTTGTTTTCAAACATTAGTGCCTTGATTTATAATGGGTTTCTTTAGTAATTACAGCATTTTAAAATGTTTTTAAATATAAGCATTATTACCACAAGAAGGCAAAAGCTGCCTTGTACTGTTGTTGGTGATCAAGTCACCTATAGTATTGTTCTACTACTTAAGATCTTTTCAAATTTGAAGTGATTTAATGTGTATTAAATTGATTATGTAGCAAGTAAGTAAGTAAAGTTTATTTATATAGCACCTTTCACAGAAAAAATCACAATGTGCTTCACAGAAAACAGAATCAAACATGATAAAACAAATAAAATCAATTAAACAAAGTATCATTACAAATCAAAATCATTAAACAACAACAAGAGAACATAAAAGAGTTATTTAAAAGCAGTTTTGAATAATTGGGTCTTCAACTGCTTTTTAAAGGAGTCCAGACTGTCTATACAGTGTAAAACTAAAGGAAGGTCATTCCAAAGTCGCGGTGCAACAGACTGGAAGGAGCAATTCACAAACTGGTTTGTGGTGGAATAACACTGGAGTCAATTAATATATTTTATTTAATGGCATTCTTTGGTCATTCGTGTTATTTGTCCAACAGAACCTACAGTCAACTAATAATGTTGTAATGTCAGAAAACCGCCACAAGAGGGCGAGTGTTTTCAACATAAGCATTCGCCCTCTTGTGGCCGTTTCCTGACATTACAACTTTACAAGCATTAACCAAAGACCAAATAGTCAGAAGATAGTTCACTGCTTTTTTTCTACCATTCTTGCTAAATACACCTCACTTCCTTAGCTAGTTGTTTTCAAATATCACTGTCTTGATTTATAATGAGCTTTTTTTCCTTTTTCGTTTTGCTCTCTACTTTTATACAGGCGGACTTATCCTGACGGCTGTGTGTCAGATACAGTTCTGAGGACGATTTAACAACGAGTCCGCCGAGCCGAACAAGTGGTGGAACACATCGAGACGGGGGGACTTATATCAATGTAACACCTGATAAAGTAAACCTGAGCAATGAAATCAAAATCGTTCTTACGGCCCGTTTTTTCACTTCGTATTTTGATCCGAGACTAGAATTGAAACGCATGAAAAACAAGACAAGTCAAGACGTTTTTTGTTGTTTTGTATCCGTTTTAATAACAAAAAAATTAAATCACTTTTTATTTTTTGATTTAGTTGGAAATAGAAAGAACGAATGATACATGGATTAAAAACAATCTGTGTGAAAACACACAGCAAGAGAGCTTTTTCTACCGTAGATATCATATATATTACTTTATATCTATGTTTTCTACACCACACTACTGTTTCTGATGAAGTTTGTTAATAAAGTTTTTGAATTCAAGCGGAAGTGACATAATTGAAATGCTTTGTCGGTCTGTCATTCAAAAATAATGGCCGATATCAAATGTTTTTTAACTTAGTATAGCTGTTTACATGTCTTACATGGAATTGTATAACAACATTTCATTGTTTTTAGATAGATAAGTTAAAATTAGCAGTTTTAAGAAGAAAGTCAGTTGAAACCTGTGCTTTTTGTTGCCAAAATGAGCGATGTTGTGGAGAAGACGCTTACAGCTCTGCCAAACCTCCTCTCTTTAGACTCTGGCTCAGCAAAACTGTCCACTAACTCCAAACTGGGAAACCTCATCAGAGGAATTACTGAGCTAACCTCCAAACATGTAAGTTAGTCCTGTAAAACTGCTTGAATCGGTAACCTCACCAATGGTTCTTACATTAGCTTGCTAACTAGTATTTTTGCTGATTTGTGACGTGTTTGTTGCACCGACTCGTACTTTAAAATGCATAATTGACCGATTCACTGACAGCTTGTAGGTGCAGCTTTGTCATTCTCATCTGGTATATTTATAAAAGTCGAACGGAGGCATTTTAAGACTTTTAGTTTGTGATGCGTTCAGGTGCTTGTGTTTAGCTCAGATTTTTGATATCGTAGAGTCAGCTGCTGTTGATGACCACGAATTCTTGGTGTTGTTGGAGTTCAACATTAACAAATGACAGGAACTAAATAACCAAATTTAAAGACAAATATTAAGAATTTTCTTTGTGGGATCATAATGCAATAATAAAAATATAAAACAAACAAGTCAAGTCAAGCTTTATTTATATAGAACATTTCATGCATAGCAACATAATGTGCTTTACAGCAAAAAGGAAAAAATGCATAAAAAAGGAAAAATAAAACAGACAAAACACACTTAAGTTATACACATATATTCACAAATACACACGTATGCACCAGTACATACATTATGTACATACACATATATTTGCATACAATATGCACCAATATACCCAAGTACACGCATTTACTTCTATATACACACATACATACATATGTGCACATTCACACACTAGACATACAAAAACAGATACATTAAGGATTAAAATGCACACAAAGAGCCAATACTCCCTTTCACTCATGTGCACACACATGCACACAACATACATGTATATAGTTTTTTTTTAAAAACTGCAGTAAAATTAGAATAGAAGGTGCACATATAAAATACAGTACTATACTATAAAAATAAATACAATAAAAATGAGAAGAAAACAACCTGGTCATATGTTTGTTTAAATAAAACTTTTTAAACTTTATCATAAACATTAGATTAATTTTCATGAAAAAGGCCTGTAGAAACAATCATCCTTCTGATCTGTAGAACCATGGCAAAAAGCATGACAAAGTTGTCTAAGCATTTAGGCTTTTATTTGATCGTACTTGTATTTTTTCTGCTGTTCTTTATCTACAGGAGGAGGAGAAGCTTATTCAGCGGGAGCTATCATCAATCAAAGAGCAAGTGTCTTCCCCCAACACTACCATGGTACTGTTCTTCCTGTTCTCTCATATCGTCCTTCACACAAAATCACTATGTTGTTAATTTTTTGTGTGGCTTAATCTGATTCAGAGGCAGATGAAGGAGCTGATGGTGAGAACCATCTACTGTGAAATGTTGGGCTACGAGGCTTCATTTAGTTATATTCATGCCATTAAACTGGCTCAGCAAGGAAAGGTCCTGGAGAAGAGAGTCGGTATGTAGTTTTCACTTTTTCCTCAGTGTAATAAAAGGCTCCTCCAACTCTTCAAATCATAACAAAATCAATGAACAGAGACCTTTCGTCGCACCTCTGAAACACAGTATTAGAAAGAAAAGAGATTAGATCAGTGTTTGTTTATAGCTTCTGTATGTTTCTGCTGTTGTTAATAATTTGGTTGATTTGTATGTTGGTGAATAAAAGGTCAACCCATGGAGGCTGTTAATGAGTCTCAAACGCTAAATCTATGCACAATAATGATGTGAGGAACATCTCATAACAGCAGCCCACTGACTATAATGAATTAAGAAAAAAGAGATTAACACAAAACATTCACACATCAGTCGTATATCAAAAGGAAATCCACGTTACACATCCCAGTTATTTAGAGTTGATTCAACTGATGTTCAGTTTCTAAAGCTACAAATTGTTTTCAGCTTTAATTTTCACTTGTTTCAATTTGTTATTATTACAAGCAACATTGCTCCATTTTGAGTTTGTCTTTGCTTTTCAGGTTATCTTGCTGTTTCCTTGTTTTTGAATGAAAACCATGAGCTGCTCCTTCTTCTGGTGAACACAGTGTTAAAGGTGGGTCACATCATGAGTCAGGATTTTTTAAACCTCAGTGAAAGATGGCAACAATTGTGACTTTGTAGATTTTTTAAAAGATATATGGTTTTAATGTAAATTCCACCAAAATATTAGGCTCTGCTGTTTTATTTGATTTAATGCCAAAACGTCCCTATGATGGTGCTGTGCTTTGGACTTTTCAAGTACTGGTAACTGTATAGCTTATGGGAAATGAATTACTCAAATATGAGTTGTAAAGTGATTTGAGATCAATAGTTTGTGTAATACTTGAGTAATGAGTAAAAACCTCAACTAAGAACTAAGTTCAAGTTTGTCATATGCATTAAGTAGTTCTTGAAGTAAAACATTTATATAAACAGCCACAATAAACTTGTCATTGCAGTAGTCCATAGTATCTAAAATGATTTAGTAAAATATTCAGTCAGTTTAAATTACTTTGATCAGATTGCAGTGATGTGATGATAATTGGTCTAAAAGATGTCATTAAGATGACATATTTTGTTTCTGCAGGATCTTCAGAGTACAAACCTGATTGAAGTGTGCATGGCTCTCACTGTGGTCAGCCAGATGTTCCCCAAAGACATGATACCTGCGATTCTTCCTCTGGTGGAGGAGAAGCTCAACCACCCCAAGTAAGAAATGCTTCTTGTCTTTTCACCTTGATCATTTACATCATTATTGCCAAGTGGAACTCAATCAGTTTGAGTGGTTTTGATTGATGAGTATTTGTCTTTAAACACTTGTAGAGAAATCATTCGACGAAAAGCGGTCCTTGCGTTGTATAAATTCTATCTGATCGCGCCAAATCAAGTTCAGCATATTCACAACAAGTTTCGTAAAGCGCTGTGTGACAAAGACCCTGGCGTGATGTCAGCGTCACTACACATCTACTTACAGCTGATCCAGGTAACTTGTTTTTGCTATTGATTAGGTCATAACAACTTAGTAAAATGAGTTTGAGCCACTGTGGTTCAATTTGCTGACATTAGATGTGTTTTATTTTTGCTACAGGAGAATCCTGAAGGTTATAAAGACCTGACAGCAAGTTTTGTCACAATTCTCAAGCAAGTGGTGGCTGGAAAGCTGCCCATGGATTTTAACTATCACAGTGTTCCTGCTCCGTGGCTTCAAATACAGCTTCTTAATATGCTCTCCTTACTTGGGAAAAATGACCAGAGGTAAAACTTCATCTTTGAATCAACCTGATGTCCATGATGTCTCGCTGTTCTTGTCAGGCTGATTTTAAGCCTCTTTATGTTTTTTCTTGCAGCACAAGTGAGATCATGTATGAAATTCTTGACGAGTCTTTACGGAGAGCAGAGATGAATCACAACATCACCTACGGTATGTTAAATATTCTTAGCAAACTAATGTGAAGTCTTTCTTCAGCTATTTATGAACATCTCTTCCTATTTCCAGCTATTTTATATGAGTGTGTAAAATGTATTTACACAATTCATCCTAAAGCTGACCTTTTGGAAAAAGCTGCAAAGGTCATTGGCAACTTTGTTTTGTCACCGAGGATAAATCTAAAGTATCTAGGTAAGAATAAAAAAGATTCATAGTTCAACACGAATCATTTCTCTTCTTTAATAAATCTTAAGCAGGATTTACAATATCTCTCTCGTGTTACTTTAGGCCTGAAGGCTCTCACCTATGTGGTGCAGCAGGATCCCAAACTGGCCCTGCAGCATCAGATGACCATCATTGAGTGTCTCGATCACCCCGATCTCATTATAAAGCGAGAGGTGAGTCGGATGCAGATGTAGTCTGGGTTGTTGTAGGAAAGATGCTTTAGAGCATCATGGAGCATTTGTCTGTTTTCTTGCAGACGCTGGAGTTGCTCTTTCGGATAACTAATGCCCAGAATGTCACAGTCATTGTGGAGAAGATGCTGGACTTTCTGCACCTCAATAAAGATGATCACACTACCGTCGACCTCGTGGGAAAGGTGGCCGAACTGGCAGAGAAATATCCTTAAAAATACAATAATGCTCTGTGTCTAATCTACCTCTAGTGGTGACTGCACCTGGAAAAATCTTACAGTCAAACACCACAGGTACAGAGTTATCCTGATAAAAAGTCACATCCACAAAATCCAGTTATTACTGTAGTCTATGACTCTTATTGATGAATCCTCTGTAGATCTGTGTTGACACTTTAAGGTACAGTTGTAATGTCAATGTCAATTTATTTTATAAAGCACTTTAAAAACAACAGAGCAAAATAGCAATAAAACATGATCATAAAAGCAAGGATAAAAAGTAAAAAGATAATTAAAATCCAAAGATTAAAACAATCAGAACAAAGCCAGCACAAGGAGCAAACACAGGCTCTACTTGCTAAAAGCCTTGGAGAAAAGGTGAGTTTTTAAGAGCTTTTTAAAGCCTCCCAAACTCTGAGCAGATCTCATTTGCAAAGGAAGCTTGTTCCACAATCCTGGAGCCGACACTGCAAAGGCACGATCACCCTTACTCTTGTATTTAGATCTGGGTACAGCGAGGTTCATCTGATTGTTTGAGCTGAGTGTTCTGGAGTTGGAGCGCTGTTCTAGGAGATCTGATAAATAGGAGGGGGCCAAGCCAATAAAAACTAGCATTAAAATTTTAAAATCAATCCTGTAGCAAACAGGGAGCCAGTGAAGGGAAGCTAAGATCGGGGTTATATGCTCACTTTTCCGTGTTCCTGTTAAAAGCCGAGCCGCAGCGTTCTGAACCAACTGCAGGCGGTGCATGGAAGACTGAAGGATGCCTTTGTATAATGAGTTGCAATAATCGATACGTGTAGTGATAAAAGCATGAACTACCTTCTCAAATTCTTTAAAACTGAAACAGGACTTAACTCTAGCTAAAAGGCGGAGATGATAAAAACTAGATTTAACCACTGAGCTGACCTGCTGATCCAGTTTAAAATTGGTGTCAAAAATAACCCCCAGATTCCTGACAGAGGACCTGGTGAAGGGGGTCAGCGGTCCAAGAACATCAAGTGTGGAAGGTGGATCTTTATGTCCAAAAAGAATAACTTCAGTTTTACTGTCATTTAGGTACAAGAAGTTAGAATTTAGCCATGCTTTAATCTCAGCCAGACAATCCATGAGAGGAGTCAGAGAGTTACTGCCTGTCAGCTTCAAGGGCATGTAGATCTGAATGTCATCTGCAAAAAGGTGGAATGGAATGTTGTGCTTTCTGAAAATATTCCCCAGGGGCAGCATATATAGAGAAAACAGTTATGGTTATGGTAACTGTTAGAATGGTTTTAATCTCACTAAGCTGCAGATAATCAACTTCTCCAGTGCAAACATTTTTCTTTGGTAATTCGGCATCAAATTTTTTCAGATCTGTTTCTTTGTTGACGTTTTGTGTCGTTTCTTTCGTTTTGTCCCATTTCGGTCCGTTTTTGCCTCGATTTACCAAAATCTTCATGTGATCAGTTTTTTATTTATAGTTTTGTACGTCTCCATTGACTGTTTTACACTGTTGTGATTCCTTTGCACATCTTTGCACTTTGTTCTCACTCTTTGTGGTTATTTTCATCTTTCCATACACCAGCCATGGTTTCATTCATCACTTGAATCTGTGTCTTCCAGCTGTTCTCTAATTAATAGCATTCTTTATTACTTTTAATTTATTTATTGCTTTTTTTGTAGACTTTGCTTCTGTTTTTCCTATAAATCATCATACATATGCACCAGACAACGAGTGGTTCATTGAGACCATGAACACAGTGTTTTCAGTAGGTGGAGACGTGATGCAGCCAGACATCCCAAACAGCTTCCTTAGACTGCTTTCAGAAGGTGAATTATACAATGCTGATTCTCTACTTAAACAACCACAAATTGATGTAGATTTGAATTTAATTATTTCTTTTCTGACACCCAGGATTTGACAGTGTGGAGGAGGACAAGAAGTTGAGGCTGTTTGCTGTGAATTCCTACATTTCTCTGCTGCAAGGAGAGCCCAGCAAGCTGCCGCAGTGCTTCCTCCAGGTCATCTGCTGGGTGAGTGTTCTCAGCACAACGAGCAGGAGTCGTCCCTGGGATCAGTCAACATGTACAGGAGAACATAAAATGTTTATCTTTAATTTTGAGAAATTGCAAAGAACAGTGGGTTTAGATTCACTGTAAAGTTCAAAAGATGAGATGCAGTTGTTAAACTACATTCTTTAAGTATGAACTGTTTGTTGTGTTCAGGTTCTTGGAGAATATTCTCGTTTAAGGGTGGATCTTGAACCCGATGTTGTCCCGAGGCTGCTGGTTAAACTGTTGAACATAAAGAGCAACAGCAGTGAGACTAAGAGCTGGATCCTCGTGGCGATGACCAAACTCTGTTCAGGTGGAGCGGCTCTCTCTGTCGCTCAGGAGGTTTCTGAAACCTACAGCAGCTCCATGGACACAGTGCTGAGACAAAGAGCTCAGGAGCTGCAGTACCTCAGCCAAGACTCTTACCTACAGGCCAAGGTGTTACCTCCAAGTGTCAACCAGGAGCCTGTGGAGGTAATCTGCGTGCAGGAATGTTTTCTCAGCCGTTTGTTACCATTAGTGTGTGTTAACCTGCACGTACATGTCCTCTACGACACAGTTGATTCGATTTTTAGTTTACCACAGAACTACATTCAGTTTTAGCTGTCATTAAAAAAGCATAAATTTAAATGAAAAAAATTATTTACCTGGTTGGTTTCATGATATATATATTTTTAATCCTTGTGGTTAAATCAAGTGTTCAGACATGACACTGACAGTTAAGCTGTTGTTCTGTACTTCTACAGCCTCTGAGAGGTTTTATTGCTGCTGTGTTTACGTTGATTTCCAGGTGGATTCCTCGCTGTCGTTTCTGGATGGATTTGTGTCAGAAGCTTTGGCTGCAGGCGCTGCTCCTTACAAACCTCCTCATCAAAGGCAGGAGGAACTGTCTCGATCAAAAGGTAGAATGCATGCAGATATTTTGGCAGTGTGTTCACGGTTTTGTTTGGATTTGTTTTGATGGTTTTGTGTGTCTCAGCGCTGAGTTTGGAACCCTACGGCCTGTCCCTGCCTATCAGCATGTCTTCCTGCAGCATCACAGACAGACAGTCCCCCACCCTACTGTCCATAAGTTCTGGTCTGTCGGGCGACAGCGCTGAGCTCTCACACAAAGGCGGGTATGTAACAAGTGCACTTTAGCTGTAAGAATGTAAGTCTGTTTGTCTTCTTGATCTCCCACTGCTGAGTCCCTGTTTGTGTTTCAGCTCTACAACTTTGAAGCTGGATGGTGTTAAAAGGGTTTGGGGAAAAGAAGGTTATCTGGCCCAGAGAGAACCCACAGAGGAAACTGCTCGGGTCGAGGCTCCCAGTCCGCTCCAGTCTCCCGTTCAGCAGGGTGATGGTGACAGCTCCCACAGCCAAACTCCAACACCGACCCCCGAATATGAACAAGAGAAACAGCAGCTGGCGTCCTCACTTTTTGTTGGCCTGGCCTCCCAGAGCTCTGTGTGTCTGGTGAGCTCACGTGACTTTATGGCTCTGTTTATAAAAGAAGATGAGTTGAATAAACATTTGAGGGTTGGCAGCTGGAAGTCATTTGCTGTGAAGCAACTTCAGTATCTGCTGAATTTGTTTAAAAGCTTTTTAAAGTTTGCAAATCTTTGTGAATTTACTATTATTTTATATAAATACCTGAACTATAGATTTATACACAAGTCCTAAGAGTAGATATCCAATTAAATGTGTCAAAAACAATAGTTTTTATTATTACTTTTTGAGAAAAAAATCTGAAATATTACATGACAGCAGGAGCCAAAAGTACGTACAGCCTGCTTTTACGGTAATTTTATTCTGACTTTCATGTTTTTGTTTAATCTTTATACAAATTTAGTAATCTTTGGGAACTTTTATAACTTCCTAAGATTGTTGAGCAACAGTAAAAAAAAGAAATTATATTTGTTTTCACTCATATAAGATACTGGTAAATGTGGCTTTTTTTGAAAAATAGAATAGAGTGAATTACTTAATACCGTAATTTCCGGGCTATAAGGCGCACCTGAATATAAGCCGCAGCAGCCAAATTTGGGGGAAATTGCAGATTTGTCCACACATAAGCCGCACCTAACTATAAGCCGCGGGTGTTTTAATGTTTAATTACCATATGTATGTGTGTGTGGGAGGCCACTTAGAGGCTACTCTCACACCCACATACCTTTGTCTGTTTGTATGTGAATACGGTTGTTGTCTGCTCTGAGGACACAGCCTACTGTTCGTATGTAAATGTTTTACCACCTTGGGCAGCTACTGATTGCTGCTTGAACTGAGAGAAAGCCGAAGCAGCCCAACCGGTTCCAGCAGCACTAGCTGGCCTCACTGTTCCTTAATGTTTAATTACTGTATATATGAGTTCCTGCTACCACAGAGGGGATTGTTGGGACAGAGATGACTGTTTGGGAACTATTGTATCAAAAATAAGCAGCCTACCGTATCATCGTCTTCCTCCTCCTGCGTACTAAAACCACCAAAATCCTCATCGTCAGTGTCAGAAATGAACAGGTCCAGAATCGCCCCCTCAGCCAGTCTCTCTCCTTTGTTGTCCCTCTAAAAACCAATAAAATCCTCTTCCTCAGTTTCGGAGTAAAACAGCCTCCAAACAAGGGCTCCATAAGCTATTGCGTAATCCTCTTCTATGGCCGCGCGTCGCGTTTGTGCATGCGCACGTAATGAACGTGACTGCGAGGTAAACGCACGTACGTAAAACACGCAAAAGCTTTGTGAATCGCGGTCACGTAAATTACGTGCGCATGCGCAAACGCGACACACGGCCATAGAAGTGGATTGCGCAATAGCTGATTGAGCCGTTCGGAGGCTGTTTGATTCAGACACTGACAAAGAGGAAGAGGATTTTATTGGTTTTCAGAGCGACAACAAAGGAGAGAGACTGGCTGATGAGGCGATTCTGGGCCTGTTCGTTTCTGACACTGACAAAGAGGATTTTGATGGTTTTAGCACGCAGGAGGAGGAAGACATAACAAGGTAGGCTGCTTATTTTGATACAGCAGTTCCCAAACAGTCATCTCTTACTCTTCATCATCATCACGCAGCAGTCCAGTTTTTCAAAACATACTTTTTTGTGCGCTGGTGCTTTGATAGCGCCCCCTTGGTAGCCGTTAGCTGAGCCACAGATAAGCCGCACCGTTGTTTAAGGCGCAGGGTCCAAAGCAAGGGAAAAAAGTAGCGGCTTATAGTCCGGAAATTACGGTACATGGATGTATTTTTAAAAACAATTTTCATTAAAAGTTCTCCTATTATACAGTTAAAATATGAAAACCAGTGCATTTATACAAATGTGTGCTAGCGCTTAAAAGATTTTTCTTCTAACAGATGGGAAAATCTGAGCAAACGTCCCAGCGATTCAGAAGAAAACCCAAAGATTCATCTAAATCATTCACCTCCGGTGAGCAGGTAACCAATCAGCTGGTCTCACCTCCCGGCGGTGTGGACAACTTGCTGCTGGACTCCAACCTGTCCTCAGAACTCATTTCTTTACCTGAACGGACTCATCTAAGCTCTCTGAACCTCACTGATGCTAATGGCATCTGTGATGAAGAAGCAGAGTTGCCTGACAAAGACATGAAGGGAATAAAAACTCCTCTCATCATGGATGAGTCTGTATTAGCAGCTGATTCTTCTCCACACGAAGAGCCAGACACACCTAAAGACTTCACTTCTCACCTTCCAGCAGAACTTTCTGGGCTTTCTCTCTCAGAAATCACTCCTCTATGCACCAGCCAAAGCCTGGATCTCTCAGCCTGCCATGTTCAAAAAGAAGATTCTTTAGTGCTTCTTGTTTTCATTAAGAACTCTTCTGACTCTGTCGTACAGCAGGTTCAGGTACAAGTCACCTGTGAGGAACTTGAGGTAATTTTTAGAATAAAACTGATCAGTTCAGCTCTATAAATGTATTTTCCATGAATTAGACTAAAACTTGCTGTAATGTTTCTGTTTTTAAGATAACCTGTGTATGTGACAGTCCAGTGGAGGAGCTGAAAAGCCACAGTGTAGCAGTGTGTCAGTTTTTTCTAATGGTGAAGGCGCCCTCAGTTCACTTTGAGCTGTCTGGGATGGTGTGGTACCAGCTGCCTGCTGGCTCACTTCAGGAAACACAGTTCTCACTCAAACTTCCTTTAACAAGCTTCATCAGGTGAGCGATGATGCTGTTGTGTGAGCGTGGTGTCATGTTGCTGAAGAGGTAATGATGTTTACGTGTTTCCTGCAGACCTTTAACAGTGTCCACAGAGGACTACGGCACCATGTGGCTGGTCTTTTCTCACGACACGAAGCAGAATCTAACGCTGGTGAGTGACGAGGAGGAGCCTCTCACAGCCACTCTGAATGTGCTGAAGAAAAAACTCCAACTTCATGTTGTGGAAATTATAGGTAAGGGGACTCATCTGTGTTTGCTCTTTATTTATAACATTATGATTTGCTGCTTGATTTTAGGGAAAAAAGTGACAGCAGGTAATGATTATTTGTCAGAGTTAACAGATTTTCTTGGATTTTTTGTAATATTAGGTATTCTATCGGTTATTTATCCACAGTAAGGACCACACACATCAGTGACATCACTCAGAGTGTGTAAGTCTCTAGACTGGAGCAATCCTTAGTAGTTTGTTCCCGTTGTCTCTCCTGGACTCCAGTCAGAGGATCTTTTCCTGTTTCTAGAGACTCCGCTCATTCTGAGTGATGCCATACTACGGTGGGTATGGTTCTTACTGTAGATAAATAACTGATAGAATGCCACTTCAAAGTGACAGAAATTTCCCTTTAATTTACAGATCTTTCCCTAAGATATTTGACAGGATGCAAGGTTTTTTAAGCATTTAAGGCTCAACATTTAAAAGGAAACTAGTTCAAGATTTTTGTAATATTTTCCCTAAATCTGATGCATTTTATAAAGGTTGTTACAGCAGCAAATGTATCATGGAGTTTTATAGTTTCTTATTTTAACAACAGTGGAGACCTTAAGCTGAATATAAGTATTTTATTTCTTTATTTTGTACTTTGATGTCTAGTTTGGGTAATTACACTTACTATAAAGAAAACTGCTTATTAAACTTTAAACTATTCAACGTTTTAAATACTTTAGCATATATTTTTATTTTGAAAGCTGTGAAGTGCATTTGCAAGATCTAATAAAAGTATGTATGAAAGGGTAAATGAGAGCATGAGGGTCTAATGAGACTTTATTAAAATGGTTCAGTGCTTATAATTGATTCTCAAGTCTTGCATCATATTACCACTTCACCATTAGACAGAAAAAAATAGAGATCTGTTAAATGATTATTTATAACACTGTAAGCTGAAAAACAAATTGATCATAAACACATTGATAAATAACCTGCAGACGATGTAAAATTGTGTAAAATGAAACAAAAGTTATAGATTCAAAAGCTCTAGGTTCCTCTGAGATTTGGTTTATTATAAACATTAGATTAAGTTGTTTATTTAAAAATTAATTACAATATTATCAGTTGAAGTTTTTCACAGATGTTTAAAGGTGCATCATTCCATGATACAGTTAGTGCTTCTTAAACGTGTATCCACAGTCGCCACTGTGTTAAATCAGTGTGACTCTTAATGTTTTTCTCTCAGGTAAAGAAGGAATTGTAGCTTGCTGCCTCAGACAGGATCAGCCGTGTCTTCTGCACTGTCGCGTGCATGCCGGCATGCTGGCTGTGTGGCTGCGCTCTCCTGTCCCCGACCTGCCCGACTGCCTCCTCTACCACTGTCAGAGAGCTTTACAGGAGAGCTGAACCTCCACCTGCTGCTCCATCACAGAGCGGCTAATCCATCACTGGAGAGCAACCAGCTGCAGAGCAGGACCAAGCTGCTGAGATGAGATTTCATGTCTTTATTTTACAGTACACGCTGTTTGTTCAACTAGAAATTTTTTAGTAGGTTTTGCTTTTATGCAAATAACTTTTGTTGTTGCGTAACGGCTGAACTGGTTCCTTCAGAGAGTCACAGATTATTTAAAATCATGGCAGGTAAATAAACTCAGGGCTGTAAGATGGCTTGTTTTAAAATAACACTATTGTCTTAAATGGCTGACAGATCCAGGATGACTCAAAGGCTGAAGGTTGTTTTTCCTCAGACTTGAAGGAATACCTTATATCAGCATAATGCTCTTTAACTTCTAGAGGATTAATGGATAATAAAATGGCTTTTTCTGTCGTCTGGTTCAGAACCGAAACCATAAAAAGAAATAAAATGTATGATTTTCTAATTTGTGACCTGAGTCTTTGAAATTAACCTGATTTCTGTAGCTAGAACAATCATGATCAAGGATTAAAAACTCCACAAAGGTTTAGTAAAAAATCAGTTTTATTATTTATGTGCCAGTGGAGTCATTTAACGTTATACAAACTTATTAATGTGCAATGTATTAAAGCAGATCTCGGATTTTTACACTAAATTTAAATTATAGATCTGGTCTACTTTAGAATATTCTCCAAACTTCTTGAATTTATAGAATAAAAAACACATTTTCCTCAGATTGTTTTTAGATATTTTGCTCATGATGGGAAAATAAAGTAATACGATGAAAGATATTCTTTAAATGTATTTTTCTGTTTTGCAGCAAACGTCAGACTGCTGTTATCACATGAACAAACCTTTTTAAAAAACCTAACATCAGTGCTGACATGTTAACATTTTTCTTGGCCTAAAGATTTTACACTTTGTTTATTCAGTTTTTTTGTCTTTATTGTCACAGTAATGTCACGTACCTTTTTAATGATCCTTTACAGCTGTTGCCTTTCATTTGATGAAATCATTTATGCACTTATTATTCAGTTAAATCTGATACAAGTTTGACTTTAAGTGTGTTTGTATTAATATATTTTTGTATCAATTCAGTATTGAAGCATATTTATTTTCTAAATGTTTCATCATATTTTCTCAAAGACAGGAGAAATCTCTGCTTCATGTGCTGCTTGCTCTGTGATGGTTTAAGTTCCTGTCTTAGCCTGAAAGAAGAGTTTGATTTATGTTTTATTGTTTTGCTGATTTTTAAAGCACAGCCTGAAGCTGATGGCGTCTGTAAAACTCAACTCTAACCCTTTGCCTTATGTTGTAATGCCGTGGTGGCATGTTTGATTTGTGCCTGTGGTACAAAGAAGAGTCCTTGTTTCTCAGAGTGCCTCTCACTACATTCTAGTAAATTATAAATAAACTCGATGAATGGAAAGACTTGAAGTTGATCAAATCATTTAGTGGAAGCTTATAAATACAGATGTGATGCATGTTATAAACATTATTTATTCTACACTTGTCAAAGAATTTAGAAATTGCAAATAAAAATCAAAGCACAAACTGAAGATCATATGCTAAAAGTACATTTTCCCTAGTAATTGGTTCCACATTTAGTAAAAAAAACATATTCCATAATAAAAGACTTAATCATAAATGCAATGTTAAACTGCAACCTTACTAAATTTATGATTTATTCCGTTAGTAGATGCATTTTGCTCATTGTCTTACATGCTGAAGTTTTAAACTAAGATTGATTTGGGAAGTAATGGATTTATAGTCATTTTGGTCAAATCCATAAGAAGAAAACGTATGATTTGCTAGCACCCAGAGTGTGAACTGTGATATTGACTCTTAGCTACTAACACATGACATTTATCTATAAAAGTTTTAGCCTTGTGTGTATTTGCAAAAAGTTGATAAGCTCTTCAAAAGTTCATCAGTTGTTGATGAACATCTAATGATTACTTTCTGAGAGTTTCATTAAAATCTGGACAGTAGTTTAAGAAATAGTTTGCAAACGATCAATCACCAGGATAAAAGCAGCTTACACTTTTTACAAAGAGCACACAGAAATGATGGAAAAAAGGTTGTTTTCCTTTTAACATTTCTTTCCTTAGGAAGAAAACATGTTCTGTATCAACTAATTCAACTATAATTGTTAAAGATTAGTGCTGTCACTGTCTCATTACACTTTTCCTGTTCATATTAAGGTGTAGTGAGGGTTTAGGTCTAACACTAACTTGTGTCATTCTGTGCAGCAGTGAGATGTTTTCATTCAAAAGGTTAAAAATCATCACATTTCAGGGCTGAGAGTGTTTTGTGCACGTGGGATGAAGCGCATGGTGAGGCCGTGCTCGTCCTCCACAGGCTGCTGAGACAGGTTGTTGGTCTGCCTGATGCTATCCAGGGTGCAGCCTTGGCGAGGACATACCATGTAACGGGACAACAGGGTGACCAAGATGGCCTTCATCATCACCATGGCGATGTGTTTGCCAACACAGGAACGAGGCCCGCAGCCAAAGGGCTGGAAGAAGCGACTGGGCACCTGCCAAACAGAGGAAGTGAAGACTGAACTTGTGTTTGTTTTACTCTCCTGAGTCAAACGTTGTTGCACAACTTTCAGCTCACTCACCGGGCTGTCAAAGTTCCTCAGGCTGAACTCTTTGGGTTTAGGGAAGAACTCATTCTTGTGCATGAGGCCGATGTTGAGGATGATGTTGGTCCCTTTTCTGATTTTTGTGCCTTCGATGTCGTCGTCCTCCAGAGCTCTTCTCATCGTGAAGTCAACCACGGGGTGAAACCTCAAACACTCATTGATGAAACTCTCCATCACTTTTAATCCTTCATAATCAATGTTTTCTGCTGATTTTCCACATAAGGCGGTGTTCATCTCCTCTACTATCTGCAGCTCCACGTCAGGGTTCTGTTTGAGCAGCATCAGCATGAAGAAGAGGCTGATGGAGAGAGTGTCTGGAGCTGCAATCACCATCTCCAGCACGCACTGTCTGACATTATCAGCTGAGAGCTCTCCATGGTTCTATCGAAGAGAAAAATACAAATATCAGCCAATGGGCTCAGGAGTTTCTCTGGGAAATAAAGAGCGAATCACCTGGGCGAAGATGAGCTCTGTCGCAAAATCAAGATCATCATCCAGCTTCTCGGTTTCGTTGATAATCTTTCTTTTTGTTTCCAGCAGACTCTCCATCACATCCTGCAGCTCTCGGCTGTCAGCACACAAAGCAGCAAAGATTAAACTGAAGAAATCTCAGTCTAAATGTTGAGTCTGTGTGATGTTTAGAGGCCCTTACGCTGCTCTCCGGTGTTTGCTGTACAGCCATCCAATTTTAAAGAAAATATCAGGTTTTATCAGGACAGTTTGCCAGGTCTCAAAGTAGCTATTGATTTTCATCAGCAAGTCTTTCTCTGAATCATTATGAGCAAAGAATAAAAAAGAATTAGAAGCTACAGGCTTCAGTGGGACAACTTTATGAGTAAATTGTGTTGTAAACATGCAGCTGACCATTTAGTGGCACCCTGAGGAACAGTCTGTTGGAGATGTCCACCACTATGGCTCTCAGGAGACTGAGGGCGTCCACATGTCCAGAGGGGTCCGTCATCTCCTGCAGGCTGTCCAGGTGTTTGTCTGTGGCGCTCACACACATTCCCACAGTCCTCCGAAGGCTGGGGCCTGTCAGAGCTGGGACACAAGATGGGAATTTAATCAAATGGATAAAACTGTTGCAAAACTCAGATTTTATTGTTTTTTCTCACCTTTATAAAAGTAACTCCGCACTTTCTTCCAAAGTGGGATGTCGCTGTTGAAAATGATACCCCTTCCCTCCATCCCAATACACTCAAGGCCCCTTCTGCTCCCAAATCTGGATGTGTACAGGGCGCTTTTCAACACGTGGTACACAGCAGAAGACCTGCAGGTCAAACCAAACTTTAACTCTGATCCGATCACAAACATTGTTCTGTAAAATAAAAAGACTAACCTGCTCAAAATGAGGGTCTCCTCCCCATTGATCCAAACCCGGACAATGCTTCCATATTTATTGTTGTAGTAGTTGCATGCTGTTCCGATCCCGGTCCATATGAACCTGGCGTAGGAGAGAACTGGACCAAGTCCTGCCAGGAAGGAAGGACCTGAAGGAAAAAAAAAGTTTAAATGACACTTTGGTTTTCTGTATTGAGGCCCTTTGAGGAGCAGAAAAGCAGTTTATTATTTTTTAAATTGTAAATGAAATTCTGAATAACAGGGTCAATGAGTCCGCTTTCACATCAGCGAGTTCCCGCTTCTCTTCATAATTTATTATCCCCCTGAACATATTTCTGTACACATCTTCTGCTCAAATATCAACATGTTCAGTTTGTTTCTGGCTATGACCTTTGGGAAGTTTTATACTTTAAAAAATATTCAAATTTATTTAATATTTTTTTCTCAAAAATAAATAATGAAGTTGTCTTCAAATTCCGAAAACCTTGGAGGTTAAAGTTAATTACTTCTACATGGAGCCACAGAGAAATTTCATTTAAACTTTCAACAGGTCACAAGACCTTGATGACATCATCACACTTCAGCTCTCAAACGTTTTCCCAAACTTTTAAAAACAAATTTTTCTTACTTCCACGTCTTTTAGACTACATGTACAAATTAAATTCATTATATAAATATATTATTATAAAAACATAGACTTTTTGTATCTGATATCTCACAATGTGTTTGTCATTGTGATCTGTTTTTGGTCCTAAACCTTTGAAGGACTTTCTTTTCATTTTCTTCAGCACATTTCAGCAAACTCCTTCAGCACTCTGCATTCATGCTGCCTTTGTTCAGAGGATGCAGTCTCTCTAATATGATCACTTTTAATGCTCTACTTGCACCTTGCTTTCCAATTATTTCTGTGAACTTCTGTGTCTTTTTCGGTAGGCCTACCTGGTATGTGGCAATGGTGCATTTTGCTCCAGGAGATGATCAACAGAAACAATAGCAGCAGAAGAAGCAGAAGGGGGGTGACCACCATGTGGTCAATGGAGAACATCTCTGGTTTCATCATCACTTTTGTCCAGGTATGCAGGACAACAAAGACTCACTGCATCTGCTGGCAGAAAATCAACAAAATGAGCTCTTATCCATTAAAAGAGAAAATTCTGCACAGAGCCTTTTCAGCATTCAGTCAAAGTAAGACGAGAAACATTAAATCCACATTAAGTTTTTTTTAAATGTGAAATTGATTACATTTTGAGAGAAAGACCATGTCCTCCTCTTTTCCTCACTCCATTCACCTCTTTGTTCTACCTAGGGAGGTAGTTTTACTTAGAAAGTTGTCTTGAACTCCATCCAAACACCATCAGTCTTTCTTCCTTGTTTTCTAATACTGTAGGTGCATCAGCTAATGAAATATTTCTCAGTTGTTAGATTCTACTTCCTAAAACATCATCACATTTGTGATGATATTTTTTGGCTTTTGGTTCAAATTAAACATGTGCTCAGTAGGTAAAATTTAACAAATCGTTTGAGCTGAAACCATTATATTTGATTCTTCTGATGTACTTATAAAAATAAGCCAGTTTTATTTAAGTGATGGTAACAAAAGTTAGTTAGAATAAATATAACAGTCTGTGAAATTATTTGTTGTGAGTGCTTTAAAAAAACATTTACATCTTAATTTAAGATCAAACTTGAGATGCAAAACTTGCACTTGATGTTTAGTCCAACAAACAGTTGGCCTACAATAAGTAGAAAAACATGTTCAAATTTGAAAACATTTTATGAAAAAAAATACATGAAATGTATAAAAAATACATGAAATGTATAAAATACATGAAATGTATAAATAACAAGTGCAAATATCATTGATTATTATGAAATTGAATTTAAAGTCTTAGAGTCCTAATTTTCAGAGAGATGACAAAATATCTCAAACTGTCAATTATTAATAAAGTGAAAACTAAAAGTTCAAACGTTTTCATGTCATTAGAAAATATGCATTATTTTTCATAGAAATTAAAATCAATCTACTCACCTCTCCTGCTCCTGACAAGTGAAAGTGGAGTTTGAAGAGATGCAGAACTCCCTCCTCTGGTTTTAAAGGTGATCTACATTCCTCTACTAAATAAATCACAGGGGAACAAGTCTTTATAAATCCTTGGTTAGTCCTTCACTTTCCCTGGTTGCTCGGAAACATTGCCACTTTTGGGTTACAAGGACCGTTACATGGCAGAGCAGCAAGCAGGCCAGACAGTGCATGTCTAAACCACAAATTAGCTTCAAAACAACACAAAAAGGACTTTTTTAACACTGAAGAAAAGAGAGATCTTTCTTTGGTTAGATTTTTTTTTAGATGGGCTTACTTTGTTTCATTGTGCAGAAAGCAACCCCACCACCCAATTCATCAGGCTTTTCAGGGGAAATTAATTAGCTGGGTCAGGCTGACCCATGTCAAAGGAAGCAGGAACTCGCTCAGCAATTTAACAGGAAAACAAAGAAATGAAAGAAAATAATAAGATTATCTGTTAAAAACTCAGCAGAAAATTTTACTTTGAATTGCTGTTGAAAGTGTGTTGTATTTTATTATAACCCTGAAAGAGAATACAGTGTTTTATAGAAAGTTTTTGTGTTCATAATGAGCTGTCTTTCACTGCCTGAAAAGCTGCCAGACTGACAAATCTAAAGATATCGGCTTCACGTTTTATCCCTGGTGAACTGGCTTGGATCCCTTATTGGCTTGAAAACCTAATTTACTCTTTCCAATAAAAAACACTCTGGAGTTATTAAATGTGCACATACAAAAGCATCTGTTTGGAATTCTGATAAGATGTTTTTTTGTCTGTTTTCACTTTCTGCAGCTTTAAAAAACATGCAGATTTTTTACATGAAAATATGAGGTTCAGTCAGGAATACGGTGCTATGAGTTTTGGTAGCAGAATGTGGTACAACGTGGACAAAATTCAGCAAAAAAAACCTAAAATATTTCCAACAGAACAGAATCAGTGAGAAAAACCTGTCCCTTTTGATGCTCTACAGCTCAGACAGACAGCTTCACTGTAAAATCATCCTTCAAAGTTTAAACAGGTGTGGACGTCACACAAATTAACTGTTTTACATCTTTTTATTTTTATTTTGACAACGTTTTTAGTACATTCACCAATTATACATCAAAACACAGGTACTCTTTAAAAAAAATTTTTTTTTAGGACTTATGATTCTCTATCAAACCTGAAATGAAAGGTCTTTTTAACTCGTCAGATCTCCTGTGTGTGAACATCAGACCTTTCTGATGCTCACATCTTAAGAATCTTTTCAATACGATTTTTCACACAGCAACTGTTTGTTTATGGCTTACTTTTTTGTCTGTTCAAGGAGTGAGAAACACAGGTGTCTGGTTACCATGGTAACCCTAATGACACACTGATTGCAGCTATAACATAATTTTTTGATTGGATGTCACTGCAGTTTTCCACAGTTTATACAATCAAAACACAATCAGTTGATCTTAGATTCTTACAACGTTGATGTTGTCATTTCAGGCAGTAGCTACATTGGCACTCTTTAAAATTTATTAAGAAAATATATAGTTCTGTATTTCTAAATGCATAAAAATATTTAAAAAAAACTTTTGTAAGAAAGATATTCTGACACCCACTCATTTCACATAGTTGTTTACCAAAAGAGATCTGAAAGCTCTTTTGTAGACTCAGACAGTGTCTCCTTTGTTTTTATCTTATTTATTCCCCCTCTAAGTGACTCTGAGTGGGGTGGACTGCTGATAATGTTGAAAGAGAGAGCAGTAGAATAAAAAGAAGTGTTACTCTGTCTGAGGAATATGTCATACTTGAAATATGTCCACTAGCTGCTTCTAAATCAGGCAAGGCTACAGATTTTAAGTGCTTCCCAGATGCATGTTGCGCAATGCATCATGTGTTTCCTCCTGTAGGCGCTCAGACACATTATGACATGTTTATCCCTCTGCAGCAACTCGAGTGTGGTTTCCCTGTGACGTCTCATCTGCTGGCAGGTTTTCAGATATGTGCTTGTGAATCTCAGAGCTCAGATCACTTTACAGCCAAGGAACAGAGAACACAGCAAACATGAAGGAAAGGAGAGAACATTTTCCCATGTGGAAAGTGTTGCTGGTGGCTACATGTGTGCTGCTGCTGCTCCTGAGCTCTGCAGGTTTTGTGTTCCTGTTCGTTCAGCACAAAGAGCTGGTGGAGGAGCTGATGAGGCTGGAGTCCCAGATGCAGGAGCTGTCACAGAGCTGCAGGCTGCAAGCAACCATTCTGCCAGATGAACTCAGAGAGGCCGGAGAGCTGAGGAAGCTGCGCCGCAGAAGACGCAACCAGGAGGGACAGCAGACACAAGACCAGAACCACCTGATGCTGATGACATACTCCCTGTTTCCAGTAAGATGCATGTAAACTCTTGTAGGAGACGTGAAATGTTACAAAGTATGAAAAGTACAACTTTCTAATAATTGTTTAGAAAAGGGAAATATTCAATTTTTTTTTAAATGTATTTCTGACTTGAACATTCCCTTTTGGGATTTGGCAATTATGCATGTTATTCAAAGAATTCTGGAGTCTGCTGCAGTGATTAAGAGAGGTCAACGTTTGAGTATTTCCTGAGTAGTAATGTGCGCCTGCAGCTTGTTCCTCCCTCAATCCTAAAAAAAAAAGAAAACACACAAAAACCTGGCAACTCTTCAGAGATTGTGGTTTGAGAGGGAGTACGGGCTGCAACTGGGATTGATTTTGTTGGAAAACTAAATGCAAATAATGAAAAAGTATGGCTAGTAAACATGAAAATTTAAAGCAATAAAATGACCAAAATGGAACTTCTAGAACCACAAAACAAAAATGAATTACAGTTTTGTAAAACGAGCAGATCTGACCAGAAAATATTTTGCTTTTATAGTTTTTAGCCTTCAAGAAAATCAGCAAATACAGATTTATTTTAACTTAAATACAAGCAAAACAGTTGCTCAGTGACTTTTTCTAAATGTGATTCATTTACATGCTAATTGTTCTATAGCTCTAATTAAGAGATTTATATTTTATTGTATTGTTTTACTTTAAAGTAAACATTACTTAGAAAAATGTAGAGAAAGTAAGTTTTGCATATTTTAAATATTTGTTGTGTTTTTTTCTTATTTGCAGATCAGAGCCTTTCAGGATCTGTGTAACAGCTCCAATGGAATTTGTTTAATAGGTGCAGATCATGAATGTTTAATTTTTTTATTGTTTTTCTGTGTAATTCTTTTTCTGCATTCAGTTTAAAATGTTAGTTCTGTTTTTCAGGTCCACCTGGACCCCCAGGTAAGAGCAACCTACATCCAGTTTGTTGTTAAACTTCCTTTTGTCTGTCACTAGCTGAGTATTTTTGTGCATCAGGTTTGCCTGGCAGACCAGGACCACCAGGAGAACCAGGTCCACAAGGCAAACGAGGAAGAAAAGGTCAGAGCTGCTTTAACGTCTCCATAAATCTAAAAATCCACAGCATCATGACGAACAGCAGACCAAAACCAGAAGAATAAACCCAGGAGCTGAAGTTGTCTCCATGTTTCAAACAGTCTGTCATTGTTCAGCTGGGGTTGCATAACATCTCCGTCCCACTCGCCGTCTGCAGGACACTCTGTTCACAGCTGCCATCTCTGTTTACGACAGCGTGGTGGAAATGTTAGGTCCAGCTCATGAACCTGAATTATCTCCTGCTTTCAGACATTTTAGCCCCATAGAGAACCAGCGTGTGACCAACGTTTTGATCTCTTTCTCACGCGCTCACACCTCAAATCGTCTCAGTTACACTTTGAATTAACAAAGACGTTTTTCATGTTCAGTCATGTTTTGACAGATTCAGAAGCCGGCAGTTAAGGCTCATCCTGTTTTTTGTTGTTCAGACTTTCAGTCTGTGGTTAACTATAACCTGTCAATACATTTAACGAAAGACAAAAGAAGCTGGCGTGGTCTGTAAACTGTCAAAATCAGTTTTTACAGTATATTTTTTATAAATCAGAACAAAAACAATACGACATTTAAATGTATTTGCAGCCTGTTTCAGCAAAGAAGGGGAAACAACATCACTTCCCTTTAGCATCAGTCTGAGGAGAACAACTTCAGACATTCTGAAAGTGAAAAGTTAAATGTTAAAGTCTAGCTGCTCAACAGTCTACTTCATATTAGAGACTCTTTAAATAAGCCCATATTGTAGTTTTTCATTGACTTGCTGAGATCAAATTCCTGAATAAATAAATCTGGATGGCTTTGCTTGTGTTATTTAACCTCTGACTTCTATAATTTCTGATGATCTGTGTATGAAGGTCTTCCTGGTCCTCCTGGTCCACCGTGTCCTGCTTGTTGTTCCACTGATGAGAGACACACTACCATCAGAGAAGAGATTCATCAAACCAACTCTTCTAAGGGTAAGAGCTTCGCCATCATGAGGGAGAATGTTTTAAAACCTAAACAGAAATATAACCAACCCAGAATTCAAAGTTCATTGAGTGATACTCCTTTTTAGAGAGAGTGCTGTATTATTATCATTAAATTATCTTCTGTTTAATGTTAACAGATATATGGAGCCCGACAATGGTCAGGTGTGGAAAAAGATTTGAGGTAGTAGGAACCCATTCCCTGTTTAGTAAACCGTGTGCACGGATTAGATCACTGTGGACGCCAGCAGCTTTCAGCTCCTCATCAACTGCGATAGAGTTGGATATTGAACATTCGACAGACATTTAGTCTGTGGTTCACCACAGTCAGGGATGAATTTTCAGGCGATGCCACTGAGCTGGCGGGTAGCCTGACTCTGTGTGCTGCAGTGCTTCACTTAGGGACCATCAACAAATAAACATTCAGACGAAAGGCTTACAAAGGAAATTCAATAGCTTTCTGGTCACATGACCAAGACACTCTAAATCAATTTTTAATTGTGTTCCTACACTGTACTAATGAGACATAGCAGTTTTTTAACATATTTCACAGTATTTATTATGTTTTTGAGTCTGTTGGTCACATGACCTGGAAGCTATTGAACCAAAATCTATAGATTTCTATAAAAAAATTCATAAAAATATGAAGTATGGTGAAATATGTTAAAAACAGCTCTCTCGTTAGTCCAGCTTAGGAGCATGATTAGGAATTGATTTGGAATCTTGGTCACATGACCTGGAAGCTATTTAATAAAATTTTATAAATTTCCATAAAATTATTAATATAAAATTGAAAGTTTAATTAAATATGTTAAAAACTGCTGTGTCTAATTAGTATAGTTTTGAAACACAATTTGGAATAGATTTGGAGTCTCTTGGTCACGTGACCTGGAAGCTATTGAATTTCCTTTAGCGTTTCCACTCGTGTTGATGGCTACCTCAACATTTTTTTTAAAGCTGACCCTTGATGGGCTCCATACAGATGCATCAGTGAGGATGATAAATATTCCCACTCTCAGGCTTTGTTGAGTCACACACAACATAGTGAAGGATGAAGATCTCTATTGAGAAATCTGATTTTATAAAATGATTTCCACCTACATGACTAAGTTATAGGTTAGTGAACATTAGATATCATGCATTCATGCATCGGAGATCCCTATAAGTGAATAAACATTTCTAATTCTGACCTCTGAGAGCATTTGTAAAACAAAAGCAGATGTTTTCTGACAGTGTTCACTAACAGATCTGCTGTTTGGTCAGTGACTAAAATGAGGACAACACATCTCTTTTTCCTCACAAACTAACAGCTGAAAACAGAGACGCTTTCATAAAAATTAAATCTGGTTTGTATTTGCTAAAATGGACATAAATGTTTGATACAGTATGTGATCATTTTGAAAAATGTATATATAATTTGCAACCTTTTTATGTTTTTAGAGTCTGAATCACTTCAACCAGATTTAAACTATGTCTCATTAAATGATACCAATGGTGAAAATGTCAGAGAGACCCCAATTACACCATCAGCAGGTAAGAAATATGTGAACTGTTAAATGTGGACTTTGTAAAGTTCCTCCATACAAGTATTAATTGATCTGGTTTTATCTTTAAGTGATGCTGAACTCAAGCAGCAGCAGAAATGTTACTGATAGTCTCATGTCAGAAGGTAAGAAGAAGAGATTTCTGTTTCCTGTCACTTCACATGTCAGCTGTCTGGTTTGATACATTATATATTTTCACCTCTTCCAGACTTCCCATGTGCTGCCTGGATTGAAAACATTTTAGAAGATATCATGGGAGTATTTCATAAAATATTAAGAGGTCAGTTCGGGGACAATTAGGGAATTTTATGACTCATTTACTCACAAATTAGATCATATCTTCAGGCTATTCTCATCTTCTTTCAAATTCAACAGAATTACAAACACTAAGTCCAGATCATGATGTCAAAGATGTCGTCAACTTTTCTGACTTTAAAAACATTCTACGCCATGAACTGGGTATGCAACCAACTACAAAGACATTTTTTCAACAGTGTGATCATTTTATTTAATTTAAGTAAAGTTAATTGTATATTTCATTCTGCAGAATCTCTGTCATCACATGCAGCTGAAAACTTCAGCAATCTCCTGAATGAGACTGAATATCTGCATACAGAAGCAGCCTCTGGTAAAGCAAAACAACAGCACTGTAGACAAAAACCTGACTTTAAAAAGAAAAACTACATTTTTTTCTCACTTCATTAAGGCTGCAAAAAAATTACTTTCAATATATGTTAAATCTTTACTTGACTGAGGAATTAAACCAGAAACCAGTTAAAATAGGCCTCAGAAAAGCAACAAATCTCTTAAACATGGGGCATACTGTATGGGTATTTATTATAAGGTGAAAACACCATGTACTCAGAACTAGCCCTTCATTCTTTCTTCATATAAACTTAAAAAAAAGGTAAAGGCAAAAAAATAAATAAAATTCAATCAATTTATCTGAAAGTTTTTTTCAATTTTTGTACAATGTGGCTTAAATGGTAAATGTCCTGTTTTTATAGAGTGCTTTCTAGAGTGATCTAGACTCCCCAAAGTGCTGTACAACAGTCATTAACCCATTCACACACTGGTGGTGATAAACTACATTGTAGCTGCCCTGGGGCGCACTGATGAAGGCGGGGATGCCATGCACCGGCGCCCGCCAAGTCCCTCCGATCACCACCAGTAGGCAAGGTGGGTGAAGTGTCTTGCTCAAGGACACAACGATAAGTAGACAAACCCAGCCGGAGCTGGGATTGAGCCGGCAACCCTCCAGTTGCCAGATCTGCCACTCCACCTACTGAACACGCCACCCCCCAGAAAAAGACATCCTTCAATTTGTAGCTTATTAAACATTTCAAACATTATAACATGGCCTGTTTTCTGTTCAAACTATTTTACAAATTTCACAATGTTGTTTATGCAAACTTAAAGCCTCGTCACAAAGAAGGGTTTTTCCGTTAATGGGTAGGTCATCTGTTTAAAATGTAACAAAAAAAAAAAAAGTATTTGACATTTTATTTGCTTTTCATGTTGTAATGAACCCAAAATGTGATCCCAAAATTTAAAGTACAAACCAAATGATTACTTATGTGAACCATTACACCTCTATAATAATTTAAATCTTAAAAGATGGAATAAACACAGACCTAAAAGTACAAAAATATTATCTTAATATGTTGTTATTGTTTTTTTTTTTTTGTAAAATGAATATTATTCTATACACTATACTACTACAGTATGTAGATTACCCTATTTTCACCTTTTTATTTTTAAAATAAATGAAACATTTTTATTTTTACTGAAAATCCCCAAAACCCCAAATTTCCAAGTATTTCATTTCATCGCATGCCCTTTAAAGCGTTAACTACATGGGATATTGAACTATGAAACATTTCTGCCTCGCTCTGTGCCTCTGTCCTGTGTCGTGTGCTACATTTATGTTCTATTTTCTACAGAGACGTTTTCACCACATCCAGACATGACTTATGCTGCCTGGTTTGAAGCCACTTTACAAAATATAAGAGAACATTTTATTACATTCATAAAAGGTTTGTTTTGATACTACTTTATGTCACAATTAGGTGATTTCATAACTGATTTACTCACAGATTAAATCATAACTTTATATCAGCTTGTTTTTTTACCTCCTAATTTCAACAGAGTCACAAACACAGAATCCAGACCACGATGGCAGAAGTGTCTTCAACTTCACTGATTTTGAGAAACGTCAGCACTTTGAACTTGGTATACTGCCATTTTAGTGTCTCTGTTAGTATTTTGTTTATGTACAGATCAATGTAAACTCTTTATTTAATTCATCACTGTCATCACATGCAGCTGAGAACTCCAGCGATCTCCTGAATGATACTGAGGAATATCTGGACACAGAGAGTGTCTCTGGTAAAGTTGGTAAAACATCAGAACTGTAACAGACCTGGCTTGAATTTAAAAAACTAAATCAACTTCTTTTTTTTTTTTTTGCAGAATCTATACAGTTTCTGAAAGATGACAGCTATGACACTTTGAATGATTCAGACACTGGAAATGTTACAGAGGAACCAATAAAGCTATTACCAGGTTGGATCTCTACTGCTTCCAGTTATTTTCTCTTATGCATATTTAAATAAAATGTGCTTCATTTTCATTTATAACATTTTATTTCAATCTATAGGTCCACTTGATCCACACCAAAGAAGCGATGCCTTCAATGACAGCAGAGATTTCATTAAAACTGTCCTGAAAAATGGTAAAATGTTACTCTGATAGATTTTAGACTGTAACTTGTTCCTGAATAAATACACATTTAGGACTGCTCTCCATAACTGTTTATAATGGGCTAGTTTCAAACATTTGTTTTATTTATATTAATTATTTAGACCCTAAGAGATGAGAAAATGGAGAAAAAAAATATGCTAAAATCTATCTACCGGTATACTGACTGTGGAGAATAGATTGTTTTTAAATTCACTTTTTAAACCGCATGGGAATTGAAGTACAAATAATTTATAAAAACATGACATTTTATCCTTATATAAAGAAGTGGCATGTAACAGGATGTTAATAGGATGTGATCAGCTTAAATAACTTGTGTTGTTCGTGGGTCAATTCGACCCCATACACAGCACAAGGGTTCCACCTGTTATAGTTGAATTCTGTCCTTTCTTCACAGAAACACTAACACGTCAATCATCTGAGAACAGCAGTGATGCTTTGACTGCTTCTGACTCTTATCATCATCTAAGCACTAAAATTAAACAAGGTAATCCACCAAACTGTGGTTTAAAATAATCTAAATTTGATTGCAAAAACTTTATATGAAACTTTTTCAATGTTTTTAGATTCAGAACAGCTTCATGGAGACGACAGCCATGACGCATTGAATCATTTGGATTCTGAAGCTGTTACAGAGGAACCAGTAACATCGTTACCAGGTAGAAACTCGTTTGGTTGCCTGTATTCTGACTGAAGAGGCTTCATGTGTTTAACGTGTCTCTTCCCTCTACAGGCACCCATGAAACAAACCCATTCAGCTTTACCTTTGATGACATCAGACCTGTGAATAAAACAACTATAAACAGTGGTAACATCATATTATGTTTGATGTGTGGAATGATCATTTAAAATGATGTTTACTATTTATTATCTGTGTTCTAACATGTTTAACTGAATGTATATTTGTTAGAGTCACTTTCTGAAGATGAAAACAACAGAGATGCTTCCTCTTCCTCTTCTCACCTCCTCCCAAATTCCTCCTCATCCTCTTCTTTTCTCATTCTTCCAAATTCTTCCTCTTCCTCCCCTTCTCTCTTCCCAAATTCTTCCTCTTCCTCCCCTTCTCTCTTCCCAAATTCCTCCTCTTCCTCCCCTTTTCTCTTCCCAAATTCCTCCTCTTCCTCCCCTTCTCTCTTCCCTAATTCTTCCTCCCCTTCTCTCTTCCCAAATTCTTCCTCTTCCTCCCCTTTTCTCTTCCCAAATTCCTCCTCTTCCTCCCCTTCTCTCCTCCCTAATTCCTCCTCGTCCTTCCCTTCTCTCTTCCCAAATTCTTCCTCTTCTCTCTTCCCAAATTCTTCCTCTTCCTCCCCTTCTCTCTTCCCAAATTCTTCCTCTTCCTCCCCTTCTCACCTCCCTAATTCCTCGTCATCATCCCCTTCTCTCCCTCTCCCTAACCCTTCCTCCTCTTCCCCTTCTCTCCTTCTTCCTAATCCATCCTCCTCTTCCCCTTCTCTCCTTCCTAATCCCTCATCTTCCCCTTCTCTCCTTCCTAATTTGTCCTCTTTCTCCCCTTCTCTTCCCCCTAATTTCTCCTCTTCCTCATCTTCTCACCTCTTCAACACAAATGACTCCAAGAATCATCTGAACAGAAGAAAGGATTCTGGTAAATCATAAAATCTTTTCAAACAAATTAAACTTCAATTCACAACTCTAAGGTTACTTTATTGTACAGCGACCTGAAATATGAAGAAACAAAAGTGAGAACAGAATGAAAAACAAAGTGCTAAAACTGCTAAATGCAACTGAATTTAGAGAAAAATTAAAGGCCAGAATTCTTTAAAGGACAGAGTATCACCCCTCTTTATGAATCGCCTTATATTGAGAAACGATGGAGTTACATTTGTTTGGTTGAATCTTGAGCATGATGACGTGGGATGCAGCTGTTTGCTCCAGTTACTTTTCTCGTTCACTTTTCTTTTTTCATATTACAGCCTCCACGTCTGTAGATGTGGGTCAAAGGAGAGACTCTTCAAACAGCAGTGGGAGCGTTACTGACAAACCGAAAAGTGGTGAGAAACGGCCATGTGTGTCACGACTTTGTGGAGGAGGACCCAATGGTGCAGGTGAGATGGAGGCGCAGGAGACTGAAGATGAACTTAAAAGGATTTATTTGAACTAAGGACTTGACTAAACTTGAAATAACTTAACAGCAGGCTTGACATGAGGTAAACATGAGCATAAACCAGACAATAACTAAGGCTTGATAAATAAACATAACAGTAAAACATAATGCACAGGACAAAATAAAATCACATATGGGAAACCTAAACCTAACTAATAATTGAAAACTGGGGGTGGACAACAAACCAAACACACGAACCATGACAATGCGCTTTAATAAGTGCTCAGAATATTTGGGGGTTTCTTTATCTCAAAACCTATTCATCAGCTTTAAAATGCTGATTTAGCACAGGTTCAGTGAGGATTTATCCTCTCAAATCCAGAATAATGTCATTCATGTAATAATTTCAAAGAATAACCTTTGTTTTGTTTGGTTTTCAGATTCTTCAAATTCTTTACAGACCTACAATAAGATCAATGTCACTACCACAGACAAACGCTCCAAAACTGGTGAAAACAGTTGAATTAAGCTGAAAATGACTCAAGTTCTTTATGGTTTAATTATGCCTCTAATCTGAAAGGATCTCTGTGTTCACGTTTGCGTTTTTGTTTTTTAGTGTGCCGCATTAAAACCATTACGTGCTCAGAGAAGATGGCTGATATGAAAGCCACTTTTGGAGCCTGGATGTCGGACGCATCACGACAGAATGACAATCGATTCTGGCTAGCTGAACATTTTTCAGGTGACTCATGCAGCAGCTGTTATTTACTGGATTCAGTGAAGGGATTTACTGATTTTAGGATTTTTTTCCCCCACCAGGTCGAGTTTTGCACGAGTTCAAGAACATTTCAGCATTTCTGGATACAAACAAGAAAACTATAGATATCATGGTGTACTATCAGGGGTGTGGTCATGTTATTTATAAAGGATCATTTTATTTCCATAATGGAGGAACAAACAAGCTTGTAAAGTAAGTGTCACACATTTAAATGTAATTTATGAGTTACTTTGCTGCTTTAACCATCTGGAAGTGTCTGATAAGAGTTCTCTAACTGTACTCCTTATCAATATTTTTATTTTACAGGCTTTCCTTGAACACAAGGAGAAAAAGCACTCTGATCATGCCACTCAGCAAATATAATAACCTGACTTATCTCTTCCACAACTCAAAGACATATTTCAAGTTTTCTGTGGATGAAAATGGACTGTGGGTCATCTTTGCTTCATATTCAGACGATAACACCATGGTCGCAAAGATTAATGCCGACACCTTCTCTGTGCAGTCAATCATTAACACAGGCTACCCTACAGCTAAAGCAGGAAATGCTTTCGTTGTGTGTGGAGTGCTGTATTTCACAGATGACACAGACAAAAGAGTGACATATGCCTTTGATTTAAAAGCAAAAACTCCTCTTGATGCAAGTTTTGATCTAAGACCAGCTAATGGTACCTTGGCTATGCTGTCATACTATCCAAACACAAAGCTTTTGTATATGTGGAACAACAAAAGTGTGAGTACCTGCAAAATTAAATTCAAACACATCTAAAAAACCAAAGCAAAAATATGTCATCAAACAGTTACGAAATCTGATCATTTGTCTATATATATATATATTTATCGATGACTAAAAATGTGGAATGATTATCTTTTTTGTTTATTTTGTTGCAATAAATGTGTGACCTCCAGAATGCTGAGTACTTCACTGACATAAGATTGATTTATTTAGATAGCATGACCAGATCTATTGTACTGGCAGATAAAGACGTCACAAAACAAATATCAGATTTTTAAGGTTCAAAGAGCTAAAGAACTTAAATTGAAAATGTGAAAAAAGTGTTAATGTTAGCAAAGTGCTCTTTTAGCCAATCCGAAAAGTGTTTCTATGTAAAATGTATAAATAATTGTTATATTTTTCTGAACAGCCTCTGTTTGAAAAAACTGTGTTTTTATTCCAAAATGCAGCCCTGAACAAAGTTTATTCCTGCCATTTTAAAACAGCTCTAATTTCCTAATTTCACAGTAATTCCAACAACATAATTTTACAAATCTTCATGCCTCTGTCAAGATCACATTGTACAGTATTTACATAGAATTCTCTTATTTTTGCAAGAGTAAATCACCAACAGCATAATGTATGTACATCCATGGCTCAGTTTCCTAATATAACTGCTGAAATTATAGTGAAATTAGAAAATGATCACCAATTTTGCTTTACACAGAAATGTATGAAACCAAATACCCATACACGAGCAGGTAATGTTGGTTAGAAATGGAAAAAATAAAATAATGATGATGATAAAAGTAGATTTATTAGAAAATGATCACCAATTTTGCTTTACACAGAAATGTATGAAACCAAATACCCATACACGAGCAGGTAATGTTGGTTAGAAATGGAAAAAATAAAATAATGATGATGATAAAAGTAGATTTATTAGAAAATGATCACCAATTTTGCTTTACACAGAAATGTATGAAACCAAATACCCATACACGAGCAGGTAATGTTGGTTAGAAATGGAAAAAATAAAATAATGATGATGATAAAAGTAGATTTATTAGAAAATGATCACCAATTTTGCTTTACACAGAAATGTATGAAACCAAATACCCATACACGAGCAGGTAATGTTGGTTAGAAATGGAAAAAATAAAATAATGATGATGATAAAAGTAGATTTATTAGAAAATGATCACCAATTTTGCTTTACACAGAAATGTATGAAACCAAATACCCATACACGAGCAGGTAATGTTGGTTAGAAATGGAAAAAATAAAATAATGATGATGATAAAAGTAGATTTATTAGAAAATGATCACCAATTTTGCTTTACACAGAAATGTATGAAACCAAATACCCATACACGAGCAGGTAATGTTGGTTAGAAATGGAAAAAATAAAATAATGATGATGATAAAAGTAGATTTATTAGAAAATGATCACCAATTTTGCTTTACACAGAAATGTATGAAACCAAATACCCATACACGAGCAGGTAATGTTGGTTAGAAATGGAAAAAATAAAATAATGATGATGATAAAAGTAGATTTATCTACCAGATTGATTGGCTGCAACAGACAATACTTTCAGTTACACTGACAGAAGATATTATTTTAAGAACAATATTTATGAATCTTGAGAGGAGTTCAAAACATTCTTCAATCTCATTTTATGACTTTTTTTTTTCTCTGCATTTGTTCAATACATTATCACTAAAACAAAAGAAATCTCACTTCTAACAACTGGTATCCAGAAGATTAGATTAATATGCATAAAATTCTGATATACACATGGCGGATTCATTTAATAAAGCAATAAAATAAAATAAAATAAAAAAATCAAGTTTGTTGTTGTTTTTTACCCCTTATCTTTGGTGGGGCTATTTTCAAAAGCCAACAAGCTGCTGTCATCAGGATGAAGAGTTTTCATTTTTGTGGCATAGAGGGAAGTGTTGGTAAAACAGATATGATTTATTTAACCCGTTTTAAGTGTCTGCTCCATCATGGTGCTCAAAGATCAACAAGTAAAGTGTTTTATAACAGCTAATGTTTATATGTTCTCCTTCCTAATAAACCTTAATGCAAAATACATTTAAGTAAAACGATTGACACATTTAAACAATTACAAACTCATGTAATAATTTGTATGTCATTTTAGACTTTTGGTCATTTATTTAATACATTCTACCTAAACAGAATGGTTAAATTGTAATAAAATTTTACACTAAACATTAAAATACAATAAGTTGCTTTTACTTCATATTTGTTACAACAAAATCATCTTAGCAAAGATACTTGTTTTAAGTAGTTAAATTAAAACAGAACAAACTGTCAATTGCAATCAATATTGTTATGAATTTTTATAGGATTTATTTTTAGGTCACCAGAGTTAAAGATTCTTAGCCACATAAATAATTTTAACGATTAGTATTCAACTAACCACCAAATACGTTTTTTGTGTGTGTGTTTTGTGAATTTCACAATATTAAAAAGTAGCTCTTATTACAAGATGTTCCTGAACGTCCCTGCAGTCGTCATTTCCTTTAGTAGATCTCAACATATATGGATGCATAAGGGCTACATAGACATGCATAGAGCCGCCATGTTGCTCTCGCTATTATTTTGTTTAAACGTCTTCTGCTAGCTGTCGATCCAGCAGGGAAGGCTAGTTCGTTAGCTTAATGTACCCTAGTTTGTAACAGCAGGCGTTACATCACTTTGGGTCGTGTCCCACCTGGGAAACAACGGCCTAAAGGAATAGACTTTCTTATTTATATAACAAGTCTCATTGTACTAGCATGAATCACTGAGTTGTCAAAGTAAAACAAGACGGCGACAGCCTTAGTAGTGACCTAGCAAATTAGTTGTTTTTTTCCATCCAAGGGTGCTGCTAAGACGCTTTCATCGTGCACTGTGAGTAAAACTATCGAGCCAGTTAAATGTTAACTTTTTATTTAATGTTTAGAATTAAGCTACATTTGTCAAAAGTGTGAAATTTTTCTACCTTTCCGCTTGTTTAGTATTAGCTTCTTACAGGGTTTGTAATTCCTCCCTGCCCGCTGGGCCTAGATCAGATAGCTAACAGTGACCCATCAAGTTTTGTGGCTAACAACGTTGATTAAGTTGTTGTTTATTAATAATATTAGCATATGTTGAGATAAAGCAATCAATACAGTTCATTTGACTAATTAAACAATATATTTTGCTGTAATAATGAGCAGCACTGACTGTATTTATCGACCGTTTATCACTTGTTTTGTTAAATGTAACTTAATGCTCCAGGTTTTTGACAGAAACTCAAACTGTAGCTTGACACGGGTTTCTTCTGTTTTTATTATTTAGCTGTTGTCAAATTTCACATTATAATGTTTACATAAGGTTTAAAATATGTAAGTTTTGTTGCCATTAACAATGTTAAATTTAATTTCATTGCCATTAAGATTCAGATATTTTGAAAAATAAAAGAGAAAGTAGTAATGAAAATGTCGTTGTTTTTGTCATACACTCATAACTTTTGCACTGTAGTGTTTGCTTTATTAGAACAATAGCCATATTTTATAAAAATATTTTAGAATATAATATCAAGCAAATATTTGAAAAATATATTATTGGCCACAAAATGAGACCCAGAGTTTGACCTGACACTGGCCTGTTCTGCTCATTTCTTTACTCTGTATGTTGTGGAGGGCCAAAAGTGCCACCATTAAATAAATAAATTGTTTAAAATACGTTTTTGATGTGTCAATAGTTATTTAAAGTTAATAATAATTAAATGTGCCATAAATAAAAATATTTAATTCATTTTGTCAAAATCATATGTAAATATTTTGTGATTTTATTATTTAAATCATTTCATGGTCAGTGTGTTGGTGTACATCATGAATTCATTTAATTTGTCAACCTCAACAATTCAATAGAAATCCTCCATCAAATGACCTGCCATGTTTATCAGCCATAGCACTGACTTTGATGATTGAGTTTGACAGAAAAAAAATCTTATGATATACAGCAATAATTAAATCTTGAAGTAAATGTATATGATTTAGTAAAATCACATTTAATTAATTATTTATTTATTTAAAATCATTAATGCATGATTAAATTGTTTTTTAATGCTTATTTATTTAATTGACACATTTGGCTACTCCATATTTGTCTTCCTTCATTGCAGTATATTAAGTGGGTGTTTCTTTTCAGGATTTTCAGACTTGATAGAGATGTCCTGTACATGCGCCTCAGCTGCAAGGTTGTTCCTTAGCACTGCCCACAGAGGTAAGAAAGGGAAAGTACTGCTAAAGCTACCTGACTTATGCTCCAGCTAACCTACATTACTGTTTATTATGGCAGTCATGTAGTTAATGTCAACAGCAGGGGAAAGAGTCGCTTTAAGAGTTGAGTAGCTATAGATGGGCCAACTCAGTTGCCTCACACAGCTTTTTGTAGGGTTGCACACTGGTAAATGTGTATATTTGACACACAGATAGAAACAAAATTAGGTTGTGTGCCTCTGAAATATTGATATTTCTGATCATTATTTGTGTATAAAAATGTCAAATTAATGAATAGGTAGGTTGTGAAATCTTCACATGTACTTTTGATCAAAGGTGTGCATATGTTTACAGCATTTTGCAGTCATTGCATTTCAGAATCTTAACTATTTTCAACAATGAGTGAACATTTAACAGGATTTCTAATTTAGTTTTTATAATAATTTCCTGCGGAATTGATTAATAGCATGTTTTTTTCTGTTGTTACATGACAGATGCAAAATATAGTTTGAAATTTTTGGGAAGCTTATTTTTTTACCTGTTGTTGTTGTTAAATTTGAATTGATGCTTAATAATTTATTATAACTCCCTGATGTTGCTGGCCTTGCAGGATTGTCGTGCACCCGAATCCAGTTGTTTTCTTTGAGTCGTCGGGGCTCTCGGGAAACCCATTTTCATCCACAGGTGTGTGTGAGGTCGTTTTCAGAGACTGCTGTCTGTTATGCAGCTAAAGATGGAACAACAAAAGACGGTGGAAATGATTGCGGAAAGGTAAACTCTGAAAAGATGAAAAAATTTAATGCGTGTACAGTTGTTTTTTTGCTTAAAACATAATTTGGGAAGATAAAAATATTTTATAATCTCTGTCCTCCTTCCACAGAAAAGTGTCGGTGAGGGAAAGAGATCGTCAGGCTCTGGAGGATCAGGCAAAGGTGGAAATCAGCTTCGCTGCCCTAAATGTGGAGACCCTTGCACACATGTAGAGACCTTTGTATGTAAGTAAACTTACTACAGTTCAACAAACATTTACAACCATTCACAGACACAGAAGTGTATTTTAAATATTTAAGAATCAAGAAGATTATGCTTAGATGATTTTACATTGTAAACAGTTGTATTAAAATGTTTCCTTGAAATTACAGCCAGTGAAAAAATGAAAACGTGCCTGTTTGGTGTTAAATAACTGAATTGCCAAATTATGATGCAGGCTCTGATTATAAAATGTCTTGACAAATTCTCAAAATGTGTTTTACTGTCAACAAAAATGTATTTGTTTTTGTTTAATCTGATGATAATATGGTAAACGAGTAGAGGAAAAAACCCAGATCACGTTATTCAGCAAATTTACTTTTACTTTTGTTACTGAGTCATTTCAACAAGTGTCACATTTTCCTGTGGCTCAGACTTTGGGACTGGACTAAACAAACAGTAGTGCAAACTCAGCACTTTAACATGCACCACAAACGTAATCATAAGAAATGTGGGTTTTGTTGTTGTCCTGTGACTGTTTTCTGTTTAGTCTTGCAAAATCAACGTTGTGAGTTGATTAGCTGCTGCCTTCAGGAACCTCTCAAACAACCAGATGACAGATTTCAGCTCAGTTCATTAACACATATAAACATGGCTGTTCTTTCCACCATATTGATTAACTTGCAGGAAAAGCCAGAGATTTACACCTTCACTGTCCTTACAGCACTTTGGGCAGTTTTATGCAAACATGATATCTGTTTTGACTTTTCTGATTTATCATGCTAAAATTCATCATTCAGTTGAATTAAAGTAAGAATATATTTTGTTCACTAGCTGCTATTTTAGCAGGAACATGTACAACATAGAATTTACTATTAAGAGTTAATTATTCAAAAGTTTTGAAGGCAAATTAACCATAAACAGGATGGTGACCAGGCATCACATACATGCAGTTATTTTCCCCTTACGTTGGGGCCTTTTCCCATTAAAGCTATTTTAAACATTAAACTAAACTTTGGGATCACAGTGTTGTTGTGAACAGATTTGATTTTATACAGTACTATGAAAAATTGTTTTTAAATTTGCTTTATGTATTTAGCAACAGTAAACTTTCATCTGACCATTTTTTGCATCATTTTTTAATTTTTCAATGTCTTTTGCATGTGTTCTTTTGTAGCTTCAACACGCTTTGTGAAATGTGAGAAATGTCATCACTTTTTTGTGGTCTTGTCTGAAACGGACTCTAAAAAAGGGCTAAACAAAGAGCCAGAGTCCGCTGCCGAGGCGGTGAAATTGGCATTTGCGCAGAAACCTCCTCCTCCCCCCAAGAAGGTAAGAAAGTGAAGCAGGTAACAATGCTGTTAAAATACTGTGGACATTATAAATGTATTGTCAGTACTGTCATCCTTTTGTTTTTCTTTCTAGATTTATGCTTATCTGGACAAATATGTTGTTGGCCAGTCCTACGCAAAAAAGGTTTTGGCAGTTGCAGTTTACAATCACTACAAGCGCATCTACAACAACATTCCTGCAGGAAACCGACAGCAGGTCGAGGTGGAAAAGCAGCCGTCTTTGACACCTCGTGGTAAGAGCTTCTGTTTTCTAAACTATGTAATCCTTCTGGTCTCATTCCAAATATTAAGTATATTTATGTTGAGGAAGCAGCCCACATGGACCCCAACATTTTTTTTTTACAAAAAACACTCAAAGCATTTAAAAGAAATTTCTCATTGCAGTGCAGTTCTAGAGGTGCTAAAAGAAAAATGTGATAATCATCAGTAGTGATGCAAATTAAGTTTTGAGACTTTGGTTTATTGCTGACATGTGTTTGTGAGATGTGTGTTAATGTCTAGAAAACATTTAATAAATATGTAAAAACAAGCTGTGAAATGGAAACATATAGGTGAGTTTAAAGAGTTGATTATGAACAGACCCTTAATATTATAAATAATGTATTTTTTGTTTTGGAATTGTAATTTGACGATATTTCATTATTAAAAGCTTCTTACAAAATGTTATTTGATTTAAAACAACCTATATTTTGTAGCAGCCACAGAAACAGGATCAAAGTTGCTGCTGCTTTGTCCAGTTAAGTCAGGTAACCATGTATCTTTATAAATATACAAGATAAGTGAGCAGAAAAACTTGGACATTGATTTATACCTAAAAAAACCCATTCAAAGAAGAGGCTAAGTTCTCACTGCAGGCGTGCTGCGTGCAATGCGACGTCATCTTCTGTGCACGCGGGTCACTTCAGGGCCATAAACTGTTCACCCTGGAATCTGACAGCGGATGGATTTAAATTTGAATGAAAACAACTACACACAAACATCTCAGCAAACTCTCTAAATTGAGTATTTACACCTGTAGTGTAAGTGTAGTCTACGTTCTCGTCTCGTCTGTCACATCAAAGACGTAAAAAGTCGACACAACTGTTCGAACTGAGGTTGACCTGAGAAACATCGGATGTGAATATGATTTAAGGCCACACATGAAGTAACATGCGTTGGATTTGAAAACAAATCTCATTTGTGCTGTTTAGACTGTCTAAAAACCCTCTGATACGTGACATGTGAATGATACGTCACATATGAGCCAAAAAGTGGGGTTAGGCCACTTTTATTGGCAGTATGAACATAGCATATATACAATTTCCATTCTCAAACATAAAATATTGATTGGACTGCATTCACCTCATGTCTGTATGTATATTTACTTCATTTGTTTAAGTACATTTCTAGAGCTGCATGGTGGTGCAATTGGTAGCAATGTGACCTCACAGGTTCAATTCGCTGCTGCAGCCTTTCTTTGTGGAGTTTGCATGTTCTCCCCATGCATGTGTGAGTTTCCTCTGGTTACTCTAGTTTTCTCTCAGACAACTCTAAATTGTCCCTAGGTGTGAGTGAGAGTGTGAATGGTTGTACGTCTCATTTGTCTCTGTGATGGACTGGTGACCTGTCCAGGGTGTCTCCCGCCTCTCAGCCAGTGACTGCTGGAAATAGGCAGCAGCTCCCCACAACCTTCACTGGATAAAGAGGTTAAGAAAATTAGAAAATCATTATTTATAGTTTATTTAGGCTGCATGGTGGCGCAGTTGGTTAGCACTGTTGCCTCGCAGCAAGGAGGTCGTGGGTTCGCGTCCCGGCTCTGCGGCCTCTCTGCGTGGAGTTTGCATGTTCTCCCCGTGCATGCGTGGGTTTCCTCCGGGTACTCCGGTTTCCTCCCACGGTCCAAAGACATGACTGTCAGGCTAATTGGGCTGGTAAATTGTCCTTAGGTGTGAGTGGGTGTGTGGTTGTTTGTCTCGTTCGTCTCTGTGTGGCCCTGCGATGGACTGGCGACCCGTCCAGGGTGTCCCCCGCCTCTCGCCCCTTGACCGCCGGAGATAGGCACCAGCTGCCCCGCGACCCTCTGTGGAGGAATAAGCGGCTACAGAAGATGGATGGATGGATGGATGGATAGTTTATTTAAAACTTTTAGGGTTGTGATTATCTGATTTATTGCATCTTTAGTATTTACAAATTTAAAGTTGAAACATTTGAAGAGTCTAATCTACTTGAACTAATGGCCTCAGTCGTAGCTCGTTTTAGACTTTAATCTGTATCATTTGGCATTTGTTCAATAAATATTAGACACAGTGATACAGACTTTCCTTCAGGGGCTGTATTGATAATGTGGTAGTGGTAATGATAAATGATAATATTGATTTAAGCACTTTGATCCTCTCCTTGTAGAGCTAGAGATGAGAAGACGAGAGGATGAATACAGATTCACAAGTAAGTGACTGACCTTACCGTTATCTGTCTGACCTTCTTTCTCTCATCAGCAGTGACGTAAAGTCACAACACTTGATCTGTAGGTTTTCTTTTTTCTGTTTTTGAGTTGCACAAATGCCAAAATGTACAGACCACAGTGAGTCCTCTGAGACTTGTTCTTTTTCAGTCAGATTTATTTACTGTTATTTGATTTATTGGGATTATAAAAGTACTGCCTCGCCTCGCCTTCTTCCGCTTATCCGGGTCCGGGTCGCGGGGGCAGCATTCCAAGTCGGGCAGCTCAGGCCACCTTCTCCCCGGCCAAGTCCACCAGCTCCTCAGCTGGGACGCCCAGGTGTTCCCAGGCCAAACTGAAGATGTATTTCCTCCAGCTTGTCCTGGGTTGACCTGGGGGCCTCCTGCCGGCAGGACATGCCCAGAACACCTCCCGAGGGAGGCGTCCAGGAGGCATCCTTACCAGATGCCCGAACCACCTCAACTGACTCCTTTCGATATGGAGGAGCAGCGGCTCTACTCCGAGTCTCTCCCGGATGTCCGAGCTTTTTACCCTATCCCTAAGGCTGAGCCCGGCCACCCTGCGGAGGAAACTCATTTCAGCCACTTGTATCCGCGATCTCGTTCTTTCGGTCATGTTTAACTCAATATTATGGCCATTCTAAAATTGACAATTGAATAAAATCCTCCTGGAGGTTTAACTATGATGACAAAAGTATTTTCAGTTTTTCTTAAAAGTTCCTTCATTAATTTATTGTTTGTGTTTTAGAAGACCAAGTAAATTAATTGTTTTAATTTCCGACAGTCTTGTAGTTTGCAGGGGGTTTTCATACTGCTTGCTACATAAGCCCATGTTCACTCCATGGCCTCTAAAACATCTGTCAATAAACCAGCCAAAGCTGACCTAATTCTTTTTCAGGGCACCGTAACCATGAGAAACTTAATTTTATGCATATGAATTTTTTTTCTCCATTTCTATAGACTCTATTTATGTATTATCTTTAAATATTACTTTTTCATTTTTTATTTATACCGCTAGTCTCGTTGAATTAAAATAAACCTACAGGATGAACAAGGTTACAGCACCAATCCTGAAATAATCCAGTCTGCTCTCATTTTTATCCACACCTCGACTGATGCCAGTATTTTCTTGTATCAACCAACACAGTGATCCATAGATATTATATGTCTTATCATACACTGTTTCAGCAGATTATTTACAGCCAGTTGGATTGCTGCTTTGTCTCATTTGAATCTGACCTTCTTCAACCCAAGATATATTTTATTAACCCTATGCAAACTCTAGGTCAACTCACATGACCTTTGAACTATGGGTCATCACTGCTGAGTCTGACCAGAGAAAAAAAAGCACAAACAAGGCAGGCTTATGTCCTACATTTAAACTGCTATTTTAATCTGAGCAGTCCTTTATGAACTTCTCGGACACTGACTAATGTGTGTGTATTTTTAGCTCATACATGGAAACTGTTACTTAAAACAAACTTCTGCATACCTTACTAGTTTGTACAACTGTGTCTCAGAAATTTGTGGCTGATATACTAATTACTTCTTGCTCCCAGTGCTAACAAAATGTTTGGCTTGTTGTTGCAGAGCTGCTGCAGATTGCAGGGATCAGTCCTCATGGAAATGCCCTGGGAGCGACCATGCAGCAGCAGGCGAGCCAGCAGCCTCCTCAGGAGAAGAGGGGCGGGGAGGTCCTGGACTCCACACACTCAGACATCAAACTGGAAAAGAGCAACATTATACTACTGGGTCCAACTGGTTCAGGTTTGTGCTTTGTATTTCCCTGAGGTGTAATAATACTGAACAGCGTTCCTGTTAGTATGCCGTTTGTCTGCATTATGAATATGCCTAAGTTTATTTAACCATAGTCCCTCATTTTCTTAACAGGAAAAACATTGTTGGCGCAGACACTGGCACGTTGTCTTGATGTTCCGTTTGCAATCTGCGACTGCACCACTCTGACTCAAGCTGGATACGTGGGAGAAGACATCGAGTCGGTTATTGCCAAACTACTGCAAGATGCCAACTACTCAGTGGAGAAAGCACAACAAGGTGGGCAGAAGGACCATATCTAATAGTACTGTTGTTTCCAGCATCAAAATCTCACCATATGTTAAGTAAGAACCTGGAATAAAAGTCAAACCAGGATGAGTGTATATAAACATTCAGCTGAAATCATTCCACACACAGCAGTGATGACTTGAAAAGAGGACTGATGCAGAATTTAGTTACAGTTAAGTGGTGAGTAAACACAGAAGTGATTTAATGATAATTGCTAGCATGTTCCAGGTTCAGTGTTTACTAATTTACATTGTAGCATGATAATGAGTTAATCCTGCTGGTGCAACATGAATGCAACCAGAGTGGAATACTAAACAACTTTTCCATTTGTGCAACTGGTTTAATCCCAGTTTAGTGTAGGGCTGCTCACCTATGTAAACCCCCCCCCCCCCAATCATAATCATGATTATTTTGGGCACTATTTAAATCCTAATTATTCAATGTGGTCACTCACTGAGTTGGGAAACGCTTCACAATCCATGTTTCAGTGAGACTGCAGGCACAGATTTACATCAACAGGGGGCAGAGTTGCTCTATTTAGTGGTGATTAAAACTTTGGTGTATAAAGATGAGAATTACTTTTAACACACTAGAATCATCAGGCCCATTTAGATTAGGACCTGTAATTCAAGGGATGTTTTTATAGCACTCAGACATTAGTGTAAAATGCATACAGACACTAATTAAACTTAATCTTCTAATTGGTTGATCAGTCAGACGTGCAAAACGTGGACTAACAGTACTGCTATTAAAGCAGAGTAGAGCTGCTATGGAAGTTCTGCATCAATGCTTAGAAATTGAACTGTATGAGAAACTATCACTGAACGCTGCGCTACAGTGTGTGTAGGGGTCATAATATAATATAATGGAGATGGGGTATTTTTATCAATCAAGTTTTTTTTTTAATTGGATAACAGGTCAGCTCAGTGGTCAATTTAGGCTTTTTTTTAGCTACGTCATTTAGCCAAAGTCAAGTCCTGCTTCTTTTTAAAGATTTTTAGAAGGTTGTTATGCCTTTATCACAGCGCACATCGACTATTAACTCACTGTACAAAGGCATTGATCAGTCGTCCTTACAGATGGTTCAAAATGCTGCAGCTTGTCTTTTAACAGGAACAAGGAAAAGTCAGCACATAACACTACAGTTGGCTTCCCTTTATTGGCTCTCAGTCTGTTACAGAATAGATTTTATAATTTTAATGTTAGTTTTTAAAGCGGTCAATGATCTGGCTCCTTCTTATTTAGCACTCTAAACCCAGAACACTGAAGTAAAACAACCAGATGTTGCTTGCTGTTCCAAGATGTAACTCACAGGTAGAAGGGATCGTGCTTTTGCAGTTGCAGCTCCAGGCCTATGGAATAATTTCCCTCTGTATGTCAGATCTGCCCAAAGTTAGGAAGACTTTAGAGTGCTCCTAAAAACCCACTTCTACTCCCTGGCTTTTGACAAGTAGAACCTGACAACTTTATTTTGTTCTCCTTGTTATTACTACATTATTTTACTACATTTTATTACCTATTGTGTTTTTATTATCTTGTTCTTGTTGCTGTCTTTCTTTGTCATTTTTTTATTCTCATTCTTGACTATTTTTGCTGTACTGTAGCTGTGGTGCAGCTTTCAATGTTTGTGTTTACAAATAAATTGACAAATTTATGACTGCACAATCCTAATTTAGTTATAGTTTTTTTGTTTGCTTTTTAGAGAGATTAAAATATTTTTGTATATAAAACTGTAGGCTTTAGATTCCCATTAACACCAAATTCCAGTGATTTCTGATGACTTTTGTTGCATATTTATATCACATTTCCATTTTTTGCCTCCTATTTTGGGCAAGAAATGTTTCCTCTTTCATCTCGTTGGGTATATTTGCTGGAGGAAATGAGGAACAGGCAGCGGTTCTAAAAACAGGATCCAAAAGGTCAACAAGAATAGGCTCTTCTGCACTTTGAAGGTTTTAATCATGAATGCTGGTACGGAGTATTTTGAGTGAGTTAGCTAAAATCTAAAATACCCAGAATGGGCACAGAATATGAGCCATGAATAATTTTGTGTAAGTGAGAGAAGTAAAGTTAGAGGTTAGACTGAGTAGTGGCTAACGTCACCTCTGATCAGGATTGTTTCAACATGATTAAAATGGGAGCTGCTGTACTTTGTCGCTGTTGTATTTTTAACTAAATAGATCACAAGGTGTTGTCATTTTGTACCAGTTGGTTGAAAAAAGACTAACGTACGTCTTTTGAAAGACGGAACCTGTCTGTTGTCACAGTAAGACATTAATCCAGCCACTGTTGTCCCGTCCTTTGTCATGTGCAGGTATTGTGTTCCTGGATGAGGTTGATAAGATTGGCAGTGTGCCTGGAATCCATCAGCTAAGAGATGTGGGCGGAGAGGGAGTTCAGCAGGTCAGTATTTAACCACGTTGCTTAAAGAGCATATTTTAAGTTAGACACTCCCTTAAACAAATGTTTAGAGAAATATAATAGAAACTTTTTCTGAATAAAAATTTACACAAATTCAGCTTATTTAGGCTCTTGGATTCGTTTTTGTGAGAATTGTCAATTTTTTCACCAAACCGGAAGTGACGACAGAGCCGGGAGACCGTTCGTTCTCTATATAGAAAACTGATCCACTGATCACTGCTTGTGACGAGCAAAACAAACCCCCAGAGTGCCGTTATTTTATTACTTTATTACTATAGTGAGAAGTTATTTTATTAAGATAAAAAAAAAAAAAAAGATAAAAACAATCAGTCCTGTAAGGCTGTACCCTGTCGGTCCAGCTGTAGACCGTGACCCACCTCCTCACTCGGGTCTGGATAAAATACCAGCGTTTAGCACCAGGTTTTGATCATCAGAGCTCCAAACATTGAGCTGCGTTTAAGAAATGAAAGAGTTTATAAAAAGTTTCACAGGATGCAGCTAAACGGTTCGAGGCTGACCGAAACAGTGTCGGGTCAGGCTGGAAACCCCGCTGGGAATCCCCTCTTGGGAGCCGCTGGGAACGGGAAGCCCCTCTGGAGAGCCTCACGGCATGGATTTACTGTACCCCGCCAGCCAGGTGAGGGTCAGACACCTGAAGGAAATGCTCTCATGAAATCGCTGATCGGTACCGGACGACCCACCACGAACCGTACCAAACCTGGCATGGAAACGAGACTCAAGTCTCCCCGTTAGCTCCTGTTAGCTGCTGCATGCTAACAGCGGTTAGCTCTTGTTAGCTGCTGCGTGCTAACAGCGGTTCCGGTGAATGGATCGAAGTAACGGCGCATGTTTAGAGTCACACTGAATGTTTTTCGTCGGTATGTGGGACTCCATCACATCCAGTCCTGGACTAGACCAGGACCGCCGGGGTTTTTCGTCTCCAAACAGAAGTCACCGTACCGGTAAGGAAGCCGTCCCGTTGTTGACTCAGTGTCCTGACAGACTGGCGATTGGCATTCATAAACATAATAAATATAATTTAGCATTTTTTATTAAAATGAATTCACACCGACTTGATTAAAGAGCGCTCTAACCTAAAACTAACAACTCATCGCCGACAGCGAGCAGGCAGCTGGCAGACTAGAGCGGTGCCAGTCTGAGATGTTAAAGTAGTTTAGCTTTAAAAAATCTAACACAATGATTAAAACAAGCATCTGTTACACAAACTCCACACAACAAAGGGCTCAAATGATCATATTTATGGGATTATTGATCGTACAGAGTGTTAAATTATCCTACAAATACTTTATTTATCTACATCTGACAACACTGTAAGCAGCGCCACCTAGCTAGGAGCTCCCTTAGCTGACGTCACAGGTCCACATATGAAAAAAAAAAAGCGTTTTTAGAAGCTTTGCAAAAAGGGGCACTTTGGACTAGAAAAATGGTTTAAAAAAATGTATTGTAAAACAAAATACCCTCAATAAACATTTCAAATAGTATTTTTGGACAGAGTTTTATCAGAATTAAAAAAAAAAAAGAACTTAATATATGCTCTTTAAAAAAAACAAAACCTTTGATTGTTTTGAGTACTGTCACATTTAGTGAAATTTAAGTTAAAATTAGGGTCATATGTTAAACATTTATGTATTGTTTTTTCTTCCACTTCTCTTTCAGGGTTTGCTGAAGCTCTTGGAGGGAACGATTGTCAATGTTCCTGAGAAAAACTCCAGAAAACTACGTGGTGAAACGGTGCAGGTCGACACGACAAACATTCTGTTTGTTGCATCAGGTGCTTTCAATGGTCTTGACAGGATAATCAGCAGAAGAAAGAATGAAAAGGTAAATTTAACTCATTTTGTATGCAAAGTCAGCTAATATGTAATTAAGACTAACTCCTGAGGGATTTCTTGTCCCTTCAGTATTTGGGTTTTGGAACTCCATCTAACTTGGGGAAAGGGCGCCGAGCAGCTGCTGCAGCGGACTTGGCAAACACCAGCGGTGAGACGGACACGGTGGCAGAGATCGAGGAGAAGGACAGGCTGCTGAAGCACGTTGAGGCCAGGGACCTGATCGAGTTTGGAATGATTCCTGAGTTTGTTGGTCGTCTTCCTGTTGTTGTCCCTCTGCACAGTCTGGATGAAGATACACTGGTCCGGATCCTGACTGAACCACGAAATGCTGTTGTCCCACAGTACCAGGCCCTGTTCAGCATGGACAAAGTAAGGTTTCTGCTGTACATTATGCATCATTTCTGTTCTTCACACTAATATATATATACACAACAAAAAAGGGTTTCTACCTTCATCCTGTTTTGATAATAACCCTTCAAACCCTTCTCAGATTGTTTTCTGGATTCTCTTTCTTTGTGTCTCCCTGTCAAAACAAACACTTTTCTGTAATGGTTTCACACAAAAGCAACACATTTGTGGGAAAGTTGGTCACAGTTGTGATCTGTTCACATTTAATGTTTTGAAACTAATCTAAAGATTATTTTTTGTTTCAGTGTGAGCTGAACGTGACTCAGGATGCCCTGAGAGCCATCGCTCGATTGGCCTTGGAGAGAAAAACTGGAGCTCGAGGACTCAGATCCATTATGGTTTGTTACTTTGGACTAAAGTGTCATACTTTTTATTTCTTGTTCCATATAGTAAATATATTTTGTACACAGGAAAAACTCCTCCTTGAGCCCATGTTTGAGGTACCACACTCTGACATCATTGCTGTTGAACTGGACAAAGAGGTGGTCCAAGGAAAATCTGACCCCAGATACATCAGGTTAGTATTGCAAACAAGTGACGTTGATATTATTATATTGTAGATCTGATTCATTAAGCTTCATATTTGTGTGGTTTTGAGCTTTTAACCAGGCCTTCGTCTTGAATTTTAGAGCTCCAGCTAAAGAGTCTGCAGAGGAGGAGTACGACTCCGGCATCGAGGAGGAAAACTGGCCTCGGCAGGCAGACGCAGCTAACATCTGAACCATTTCACTTTATTTCACCCGAAGCTGTCTGAAATCATTAGATTACCATAAACCTTTTGGATACCGAGTTTGGTACCAACTCTTTTAATACTACACCTGACAAATAGACTGTGGACACTGATGAACAAGTAAAGAGAGAGAAACAACCTTTGGTCTCTTGTATCAGATAATAATTCTTTAGTGGTGCACTCACAGCGTGGACCTTTATGAAATATTTCAATCTCTGGGGATTGTTACCAGTTTATCTGTATAAAGATAATGCAATTTTATTCATAAAAGTATTTGTAGCTAGTTTGTATTCTCTTTTTGTGCTGATTGGTTGTAATGGAAAGGGAACCATTTGGGGATCATACTGTACTATTGAAAACTGAGGAGGGGGGCACTGAAAGTGTAGTGTTATTAAAGATGCCTTAAAGTCACGAGGGCATGATATTCCAGGAGCACATCAATATTTTGATGTTTTTTTTTTCCTTTACCACCATTGTGATAATGGTGCTTGGAGTGAAATCAGTTGTAAATGTTCAGCTACCACCTCACAGGTTGTCTTTGTAAGCAGTTTGTAAGACGAGCTTTTGTCAGGAGAACATATTGTGAAGTAAAAACACACCAGCACTCTTAAACGAAGCAGGGAAGAAAGATTAGCTCATTTTTAAACGGCCTGAATGATTATTCTAGCATTCAGCTCCCTTATTTAGCCCATTTTGTAGGAACGTGTTTACTTGCAGACCTCTGTATTGCTCCACAAAACAGGATTAGCAGACTGTATCTTCTGAGGTGATGAAAACATATCCTATTTTATTTTGGTGTTGCTAACTTCTGAAATAAACGAATCACACCTCTAAATCAGAAATTAAAGGTTGTGTTCCATCTTTAAACAATCAGTCTTTCTTTTTAACTCGACTCCTTCTTTAAACATGCTTTCTTAGAATCTCTACAGATAATTTCAATTCTTAGTGTGTGCACCGGTGTCAGAAAGCCAATTCACCTGTCTTGATGTAATATCCTGATTCTAAAAGGTACCTCGATGCAAATATGTAATCAAAACACCACCTGAGTGGTCTACTCAGCTGTGCTGCTACTTATCCTTTAAAATGAACAGTTTTTTTGCTTTAGGTTTCATTTTTCTTCATGTGAAGCTTCAAACTGCTTTTCTGTCCTCAGAGGTCTGTTACAGAAAATATAGACACCCCCTCTCTAAAAAGCTTGTGAACCTTAAATTGTGATTGTTTTAAAAAGTATAAATAAAATCTATATCCGAATGGAAAGTGTGCAGCGTTTTTTACTTTGGTTTGAATAAAAGTAGTTTTTTCTAGACAACACATGAACATTAGTCTTGTGCAGCACCTTTCTTTAGGCTGCCATTATGTAACCGGCTAATCTCTGGAAAGTCTTGTGCTGTTCTTTGTTTCCTGATGCATCAGCATTTCCGTAATCCACCTGTCAGTGCACGTGGGGCTTAGATGGAAAATCATACGGTCCGTAATCTGATTTTAGACTTAGACCAAATAAACAAAAGGGTTATTTTCACAACAAATTTTGAAACATTTTGTTTTAAACTTGATGCATTTAATGTTATTAATAAACTTTCATGTTAGGAAGCTTTAATAATAGCAGATCTCTGGATGAGGGATTACGTCAGGCGTCTGAGGTAAACAAACCTTCAGCTGATGTCAGAGGCTTAGTGATGAAGAGGTTTATCACTCGCTGATGTTTGTGTCAGTCGACATCCGTCAGTGATTCAGACGGCTGTAGATCTGGAAAACAAGCTCACGCAAAGGTAAGAAATTTGCCACAAAACCAGGATCTGTATCTAGAACCCTCCAATCTTTTGTAACATATGCATGGCCTTTTGACCCCTACACTTTTATTGATTTTCTGGATGCAGGTTATTTGCTGGTGCGCTTTGATGATGAACATCCTAGAAGACGTTCCTTTTCAGACCCCTGTGGGTCCATTGGGGTTTGAAGTACAGTTCTTGACGTCTCCAGAGATTTTGGTTCCAGACTGCCGGCAGATTCTGCAGGAAACTGAGGTTCTAGCTTTAGATGAATGTTCTGCCAGCTGCTATTTGTTTAGATTTAGTATTTTAATTAAATTATGTAGCATACACATATTGCTTCTTATCCAGTTTCTGCATAAGATTTGATAATACATGTTTTTCTTTTACCATTTTAATTGAAAATGCTTTTGAAGTCAGACAAGTTTAACATTATTTGTGGTCCTTATCTGATGTATTCCAGGGGGTGTCCCATTTTTAAGGTAAACATTGTCTTCCAACAGTATGGATTCAACCTGGAGAGATGGATTTTAACTGGTCAGCTGCCAATCTCCCAGGCCCCATCCTGTCCTCCCTATTGGTTGATGTTCAGCAGCCCCCAGGAGACTCACAAGTTCAGTCACAGGGACGGTGACCTGTGGGGCCCCAGACCTCGGCCCCGCAGCCACAGTCTGAGTTCTGCAGACACCCACTGGTTGCACCATCGCATTGTCAGGTTTGTCATAACAGACTCTGATGAAGAGGATGGTTGCTATGAAAATAACAGAGGAGCTGCTGCTGAAGGTGTACTTCACCGTGTCAACAGCAGAGAGCGGCCCCGGAGCGCTGCACCCAGAGACCCGGTACCCAGAGTCAAAGACATGCACCTTGGTTATACCTCACACAGAGGAAAGTCTGATTCATTCCAGATCCTCCAAGGCCACAGGGGCACCTCTTCTCTCTCAGACTGCAGGCAGCCTCTGCGAGTTCTGGAGCAGCACAGATCTCCACAGGCCAGCCCCCACTGCCAGGGGCAGAAGAACAACAAGAAGAGGCAGCGTTCACTAAGTTCTCTGGGCAGAAAATACTCCCAAAACACACCGCCTGCTGGATCATACAGACCTCAGCAACAGAGACCATCCTCTGCAGGACCTGTAGTCAAAAACCGCAGGAAAAAAGTATTTTATGCATCATAAAAACCATTGAAACAGTTTGCTACTTTTAGTAATTGGCACTTGACTTCTATTTGCTGTTCTGGTCAGGTCCTGACAGCCAGTGGGCCCCATGGGGTTTTCTTTGACTCTGCAGCAGAGCTTCTGACAGCTCTCAGCCAGGAGGAGCGGGAGATACTTGAAACCATTACAGAGAAGGGATACCCATTATGCACAGCTATTCTGGCTCTGCAGAAAACAGGCTATCAGAGCCCAGAGAAGGTAGGCACGTCCTCAGGGCTCTCATTACCTGATAACCTAACAATGTGTGAATAAGATTCAATGTATTTATAGTTGACAAAACTTAATTTGCATTTTGATACATAAACTGATTTTTGTGTTTAAAGGTCCTAAAATACCTGGTTTCCAGTGACCGTCTCTGTCAGCTGGGTTATGAAGAAGCTCAAGTGGAGGAGGCTTTGGAGATGTTTCAGAACTGCGAGAGCAAGGTGATCTTAAATTTATTCTAACAATTTAGTTGAAGTCTAATTACAGCTATATTTTATCTTAACTCAATGCACACCAGTAACATCTGAAATTATGTTTCAGGCTGCCGAGTTCCTGCACCTGTTAACCCAGTTTAATGAGATGGGCTTCCAGCAAAGCGCAATCAAAGAAGTGCTGCTTATTCATGAAAATCACCGTGAGCGAGCTCTAGAGGAACTCATGACACGAATGGCTTAGAGAGACCATCTGCTTGAAGAAAACGTGTGACTATTTATGACGACCTCAAACAGCAGCATGAATAAAAAACATTCCAGTACAAATAGTCAGAACTTTCACTTCAATGTTTATTTACAGCTTGAGTTAAAAACAAAAAGATGCTCGATTTAGTCACCGAGGAGCAAATTGAGCTTTTATACCAGTGTGAAATAATAAACTCAGGGTATATGGCTTAACTGCTATGCTACTTTAATAAAGTGGTGCCCCAGGTAAAATCCCTAAGATCTCAATAAACTTACCTAAAAGAGAAGGGGGATAAAAGCCACAGAAATATATACAACAGAAAAAAAGAAAGCACTGCTACATCAGCAAACGTGAAACAAAATATTTGTCAAACGGTACTAAGAATGTTCAGAAGTTAAAACAGGCAAAAATGACCAAAGTGCTGAAGATAAAAAGCATGAAAACATTTATTAGGATAAAAATAAAATGAGTTTAAAGCTCATTAAAACAAAACGCGTGCGACTCCCTGTGCCGTCTGTAACTTTTCTCATCACTGAAGGCCGACGGTGGAGTTCAGCATTCCAGACTGGACCTTGGATTTGGAGGCTTTAGTTAGGTCCCTCTGCAAAGACAACGTCACATCAATATGGAAGCAGCTGACTCAAATATTTTTCTTAGATACAGAATATGCACACTAGTTTCTAATATACTGCTCATCGGTATGTTTTTATATGCTCTCATTTCTAATGCAAATCTGTTATCATTTATTCAGACTAGTGTGTTACACTGAAAAGAAGTTAATAATGTATGTTAACTTTATAGTTGTTCCAGTTTTTATCCAAATTTTCTCCTAGTTATTTTAAAGAAGCTTGATTGTTTTTGGTCATTCTGAAATGATTAAATTCGAGGGACTTTGTAAATACATGAAACATTTTTGTACAAACAAATTGTTCTCATAAATAGAAAACCACTTTGTTTAAATTTGCTTCAAAAAGGATAAAAACATCAATGTCAGAATGATGCTTCTTCTTAAAAACTTAATAGCACTTACACAACTGTAGCTCTAATAGAGTTATTATATTATTGCCTTAGATTTTGTTTTAGACACTGATGCTATCCAATAGGGCCTCAGTGTGCAGCGAAGGACTAGATGTACATTAAACCTAATTTACCGCAAATTCCGAATATGAGCCAGCAACAGAAAAGGTGTGATCCTGAGTATCCTGAGACCTTGGTGTGCCACTCGGAGTATTTCTGCTAGCATAGGAGATGTTCTCCTTGTTTCTCTCCAACGTGCGGGGTGCCTTTCCACGTCCTGGAGTTCGCAGAACAAGACCCTGCAAAAAGAGCAACTACAGTGATGACGTGATATTTATTTAGGTCTTAACGCAAAACCTCAACCTACATGAGAATTATAATTATACTCAAAGTTACCAACACCATCAACCATGACCCAAAACGCATAGAGTATACTGTATTTATCCTTCTAGATATAATCAGTGGATAAGATGATCTGATGACATGACTCAGATGGTTTACAAGTGCAGCTTAAACAATGAAAACACAAAGTTGAAATAAATGACAGTGAGCACACCTTGCTGGCAGACAAAGGTGGTTTCTGCATTAAGGACTGGCACAAACCACCAAGGCCAGGACCAAGGAAGCTGTTTGGGGTGGAGATGGTCGAGGTGCCATTGAACTAAACACAAGAGGAGAAAGGTGGGTAAACTTCACACCCAGTCACACAGGTCAAAACAAATGCAACAACCTCCAGATGACTCTTACTTTTCTCAGTTTTGCAGATACTGGAGTCACCGGTATCCGGCGTTTAGATGGGGTTTTTGCGGACGTTCCATACAGCATTTCTTCCTGTGTTTGTTTGGTTTTCTTCAGTTGCTATTTCAGACAAAAAATTGTCATAAAATGGTTAATGATGCTATGAAAACAAAAATTATGGATACAGTATAATAAAAAAAAAGTAGGATACCCTTTCAAGTTTTTCCCTCTCTTTCTCCTCATGGTGCTTCTCCCACTGCTGCTGCACGTATTCCAGAAATTTCTGTTCATTCACCAGGAATTCTTTGCCGTGCTCCTGCTCCCAAGCATCAATCTGCGCCTTTAGAATCTTCTCCAACTGTAATCAAACAGCAATTACAAGTACAAAGAGTTTAAACTGAGTTAAAGTTTAAACACACCAACACACTGACAAAAATCTCTTTAGTTGAAAATTGAACCAACTTTCATTTGAGAAATTGCGGCACATTTTCTTTTTACATTTTAACAGACGAACACATAAAAATCAAAAGTTTGCCTACCTTAGGCAAACTTTTCTGCAGGTCAGCTCTTTGCTTTTCTTCTTTTAGAAGGTTTCCCCCTCTGTTGTTGAACCTTGATGGGTCACTATTCTTTTTCTAAGAAGGGAAAGACATTATAAACCACCACATCAGAAGCACAGAAAGCCTTTCAGCAGGTTTTTGAATGGAGTACTCACATCAAGCTCCAGGTACAGCGTCCAGCTGTCCTGCCACTTTGTGACTCCTTCAAAGAGTTCCTTGTGGTCCTCATAGTATTTCTTCAGGACCCTAACCTCATCCTCATGTCGGTTGAGAAGCTCTTCAGTGAAATCATCTGTGAAAAGAATAATTGGTGAGCTCTCTTAATGAAGTTTGCAGCATGTCCTCGGGTTTCAGATAGAAACTTGATGCATTTACCATCATGATATGGAAGAAAAGCTTCCTGCTGTTCTTGACTGTAGAAGCATTTCTCCCACAAAAGAGCCATTTCTGCTCTGATGGCCTCAATGACACTTTGCATGCTTTGCAATTTCAGCACCTCTAGACGCTGGACCTCTGCCTGGAGCTGGAAACACAGCAAATACCAAAACTTGTTTAGAAGCTGTAAACGTGACTATTTGTTTCCTGAAATGACTTGAGGTATATTTTCTTACTGCTTCAATGTTTCTCTTTTTTGAGTTGACCATATGCTCGGATAAGACATCCCTCTCCTCCTGAGGAATCTGCAGCCTCTCCCACAGCTGCTGCATCTTTGTACGGAAACTCAAGCAAAGGAGCTCGTTCTCAGCCTTGCGCTCTTGTAACTGGAAGGAGCAAAAATTATGACTGGCTTTAATACGGGTGATTCACAAAATCAGAAAAGCTAAAGTACAAAGAGAGATCAAGACACTGACCTGACTGAGGACAAGTTTAAGAGCCGTGATGTTGTCATTGGACAGACAAAAAGCATCAACGTCCTCACAGACCACATCCGTTTCAAAACTGGTCTCTGGCTGCTGCTCCAGATCATCCATGCAAACAAGGATCTCCTTTCTGATGCTCACAAATTCATCATGACGACGCTCCTGAAAAGATAACATTGTTTAAAGACAGACAAATAATTTAAAAACTAAAGTGATTGAGAAAAGAGCTCACCTTCTCTTTGGCGAGTTCAGTGAGGTAGGTGTGGTAGGACTCGAGCTGTTTGTTTGATGGGACAACGCTCTGGTTGATGCTAAAGGAGGCGGTGCACATGATATCGCACAGCTCACGGTCTTTGATAATAAGACCTTTAAGCTCTTCCATTCTCTGTTTCTTTTGCTTCTGCAGCATCTCTAGGTGGGTCCGATTGTTCTTCTCCGTCTGTAGGATACTAAAGCCATCCTCCTCCTGCACAGAAACCAAACACCTGATTCTAACCAAAATCTACTAAATGAAACAAAACTGAATGGAAGTGGTTCGAATTGGATTTAAAAACTAAAATTCACTAACATATCCGATAGTGATTCCCCTTAAAATGTATTTGACGAGATCTGGTGATATTTAACCATGACAGAATATGTGTGGGATGATGGATCCAAACAGCTTGTGGCTCTATAGTACAGATTTGTGTTTCAGTCCTTGTTTGCTTGGCTGGTGATAAAGAACTAGCCATTTAGTATTATACATGCACTCATCAGCTCAGAGTCTGAGAGCTCTCGATACTGTCCATCATGGAGCTCTGAGGTTTATCACTGAGCTTAGAGCTCTTAGATCACCGTGTACTTTAGGCTCATGTTGGCTGGTCATCCTTGGTTTCTCGCTGGCTTCTGCATTTGCTTATTTATAAGTGCTTACTGGGTCAGCTTCCTTCCTACTACATACAAATGTATACTTCTCAGAAATCTACTGGTTCCCATTATCTTCGTTCTGCCGACCTGCGATCTGAACCGAGTAAAAAGGGTTTTCAGTTGGCTGTGAATAGAACCTTCTACAAAACGACTTAATTCTGAGGGAACTGGTCTCCTTAAATTTTTTTAAAAGGCCTTTAAATGACAAACACAGTCACATTAACATGTAGCTGTTTAAACTTGTAAAATGTGTTGCTTTTGACATTTTTATTTAAATCTCATGCACTGGTTTGAATTGTTTATCTTGTATGCATGGATGAATGTTAAAAGTGATAGGTTTGCTGTTTGTCTTGGCCAGGACGCTCTTGCAAAAGAGATTTTTAATCTCAATGAGAATTTTGACGTGTCTTTCGTTCTGTCTGCTTATATCATGGTGATTACTGCAGGCGTCCTTAATCTGTGTCCTGCCTCTACTGATCTATCAGGAGCCTGAAGGCCTTGAGTGAGCTGCAGGCTGGTGCATAAATTATCCTGTTGTTTCTGTTTTAGATAAGAGTTCTGTGACATTCCTGGTATAATAATCTGTGGTTGCTATGGTGAGGGCCTTTGTGTGGTCAGTTAAAAGGCTCCACCTGTGGACTGTGTTCTGTGTCATCTTCAAGACATTGCTATATGTACATTGTGTCTGTACTCTGATGTGTTCTGTGTGTGAGCTCAGCTGCCCTAAATTCTTATTACACACGTCAATTTCCTGGTTAAATAAAAGGTTATTAAATAATAATTTAGCCAATTAAAATGGATAGACACTAGTAGTGGAGTTCACAATCAAGTGGACTTTTTGCCAATCTAAAATTCTGCAATTAGCTTTCATCACAAAAAAAGCATTCTGTAAAAGCAACAACTGGAATCCTCTACCAAATGATTCACATTATTGTCAGATATTTAATAGTTCTTGTTTTTACTTCCCATCCCAGACTCTCATTCATTCAGGCCATGGCAACCCTAAGCACTTGAACCAAAGGCAAACTAATTTCCTTCTCCGTTTCTTGAAGAGTTTACATTTTTTCCCAAAAGGTTCATCAGTTCTGAGTCCAAGCTGTTTTCTTTTTTTGTGACCAGTTGGTAGCCTGGCAAGCCAGAATATATATATATATATGGATATATAGTCTGCAGAGCAGATCTGATGGTCTGATAGGCTAACCAATTGGTGGCCAGTGAGGGAAATAATGGTGAATTTAGACATTTTACTTATCAGAGGAACTTTCTCACTTCAAAACAAATTAATGTGGAGTTTCAAATTTTTAAATTACAGTGATTTGTTTGAATTGAGAAAAAACTTTAAGTCAGATGGAAGCCGTTTAGTTCACAGAAAACTTACACAAACTGGACAATGCATGCTCTTAAAACTAATCGCCCACTGATACACAACAGTCAACAGAACTTTATATTAGCCTGAAGAGACTAGAAAAGAAGAATAAGGAACACAACCTAACTGGGTTTTTGTGAAGTCAGCTAAGATATCTGAAAAATCATCAACAAAACCCAAAAGAGAGGAAAAGAACCACAGAAATATTTTAGTTCTATATGTTTGCAGGAGTATCTGAAAAACAAAGATTTTCTTCAAACGGAAGTCAACACTCAGCCGTCCAACTACATCTCAAAGAAAAGGAAGACTTCTTTGATGAGATTCAAATTTTTAACAGAGTAAAAGAGAGGGTGTGGCCTCATGCCCTATAGTCATGAGTCATCCCTGAGTGCTTTCACAGCAATGAGACTGAAATACTTCATATGTTGACTCTTTTGGTAAACAATTCAGGATAGCGTTGCAGATCACAAACACCAACTTCCAGTCCATTGTCAGAACTGAAGAAACAAAAACATCTTCAATAAAAATGAATGGATCTATAGTTGACTTTTCTACAGCTACTTTAGTACAAATAGAAGTGTGTAAGATGTGAATGTGTGTATGTTTTTAGAAAATTTGACATCGTTTTATACTTCAAGTGGAAGTTTTCACTATGAATGTTAACAATGGTTTGATAAATCAGGTTTATCTCAAATGTACCTCAAAAGGGGGCAGCTGTAGCTCATTGCACAAGATTGCAAGTTCTTTGCGACATGTCTCGATGCTTTTCAGCAATCCGATCTTGAGGCGCTCCTCTTCCTCAATCATCATGTCCAGCAAACCCTGCAGGTAAAGAGAACAAAGTGGTGATAAGCTAGCTCTATAAGACACAAACATTTAAAATGGTTAACAGCTGTGAGAGACTCACTTTAGTGTGTTTGTGAACAGCATTTGTTCTCTGAACTCGCTGCTCTTCGGGAATTCCTATCTCTTCCCAGATATTCTGCAGCTTGACCAGCGCCTTGTTCAGGTAGGAGACAGACTCTGCGGCGTGGACTTCACTGGAAGAAGCAAAATACTTTATTAGACTCCAGCAGTTTAAACAAAAAGTCAAACAATACAAGTGAATCATTAACGGCGAGGAACCAAATGACAGAATGAAGTTGTTTGCAGCAGTGAATTCCTTCAGCTTCTGGGAAGAAAAACGTATCTATTTTCTTATTATAAATACGCTTATAACTAGTATCGGTAGTGCTTGACTAATAAAAATATTCAGTTGTGTTCATTATATCGCGAACAAAGATATTTTGAGTATGTCCAAATATGCTAGTAAGCTAACATTACGGTTAGCTATAAACACAACAGGATTTAAAACTCACTTTAAACAGGTTACGTTCTTACCTCAATCTCATCTCGCCGTCGTAGCCAAGCGCGGTGATGAAAAATCAATAAAGTAATTAAGAACGCAAACAGGGTTTTACGATTAAAAAAAGTGTATATAGAGGTCAGTCCTGGAGCAACTGTGGCAGTCTGTCAAACAGGCAGGCGTTCGTTAGTTGACCAAATTTAAAATTTGCACAGAAACAATGTTTGCGCGCTGATTGGTCGATTAGGCTGACGTCCGCTCCTCGGCCTGCAAACTACTGACAGTATCGCCACCTGCAGGTTTGGGGTTTTATGACAATAAACGTAGTTACAAAGTAAAAAAATAAGTTATTTTATTTTACATGTCACTTTCAGAAATTATTATAAGACCTCATTTTCTATTATTTTTTCAGCTGTTTCACCTTCCTTACTGAGAAATGATACTGTTTAAAAAAATAAAATAATGATTATTAAAATTATTAATAATTATAATAATTATAATTATAATTATTATAATTATAATAATTATAATAATTATAATTATTTCCTTATATATGTGTCTCTTCCTAGTCCTGATTGGGGGCTTGGTGTTATATTTATAAGGTATTATTCTGACAACAAATTATGATATTTTTCTTTTTAAACAAAAAAATGCAGTTAAAAATAAAGAAGCAAACTATTAAACTTATATAATTAATTAATTGACAGTAATTGGTTTTTGGATTGGGAAAAAAGCTCTTTATTTTTGCCAAAAGCCTGAAGAAAAAACTTGGGACTTTTGCTGGACTTTCAGACCTTCAGAAGGCCTGAAAAACATTTTGCTTAAAATCCAATTCATACTTTAAGAAAGTCTGATTTTTTTTGTAAGCAAAGTACAAGAAAGAAGAAGACCAAAGACTTTTGCGCTGTATTGAAGCATTTATTTAGGTCTTGTTTAATGTAAACATTAAAACAAACTACTTATTCTCATATAAAAAAAAAATCACATTTTCCATTTTTTCAGCACTGATTGCTCAGCTCTATACAGTTTGTTCATTTTCACAGATGTTTAGTGATATTTGATTTTCATGTTTGTCCTACCACTGCATTTACTATGTACACACTCTGATTCACGTTACCTTCACCTTTGTTTTGTGGAACTGGTGGTTTGTTTGGTAAAAATATATGGTTACTCATTTCCTTCTTTCAATCTTGTTCCCTGTGTGCTAAGCGTAATCAGATTACCTTCCATTTAATTTTTCTGGATGACGAAAGCATCACAGTTTAAAGGAGGTTTTCAAACTGATAGCACTTTGTTCATATATAGGATATCTGAGTTTACCTTTCCTTCCCAGGTGTTCACCAAGCCCAGCAGATGTAGCGATGAAGCCAGGGCCATATTTAATGAATTCTCAGAGGCACAGACTCACTCGGCATACATTTACAATCTGCTTGCAGCTGCAGTTCTAAGCCAAATTTGTGTTTCATCTTTGCACAAAGTTTATTGTCGAATTTTCTATTTCAGTGATGCATTAAATGGGATCCTACAGAATCCTGCAGCTGTTCATTCTGTGCTCTACTCTACAGTGTGTGGGTGTAATAGCACTACATTTAAATGTATCCTCTTCTATTTCCTTCCTTCACTGTTCTAACGAGACCTAATATAATACAACATTTTGTTGCTATCATTTCAAGTCTTGTCTGTCAAAATGTCTCAGTCATCATGTATTTGTTTTGTGTTTATTTGAAGAAAAAAAGTAGAACCTTACAAAATATATACATATTTAGAAAAGTACAGATTTTTGTAAAACCACCAAGTTTTTGAATGTTTAGTGATCTTTTCGTGATTGATTCCTCAGTGATGATAGTGACGAAAATAGAGGTTCTTGAGGACCTCCTCACTGAACTGATAGGTTAACTTCTTCTTCACTTTCTTTATCTCTCCAGTTTTGCCATAGTTCCTCAGAGCCCGAGCCATTTTTTGGTAGGTCATCTTTTTGCGGTTTCCTTTCTGAACACCCCAGTGGGTTGCCAAGGCTTCTTTGTGTTTTGTGGAGAACTGGAAGATGCCCTTGTCCTGGTCCACCCACCAGATGCTTTCACTCATGTCGCCCTTCCTTAGCAGGTCTAGGAGGAACTGGTACAGGCGGATTTTCTTCTTGTTGCCTTGGAGAAAAAACACATTACCGTACATTTGTGCTTGTTTAGTCAGTTTTTCAGGTTTCTGTGCAGTAGAGAGTTTGTGCTTAAAATACTCACTGGTGTCTTTCCTGAGGGAATAGCTGTAGTCATCAAACTCATCCTCCCCCTCTGAGACCTGCAGCGGGGGGCTGACGGCTCTTTGGTCCTCCTCTGAGTAGTAGCGTCCAGGTGAGGCTGAGGGCAGGTACTGGTAGCACAGGGATGGGGTGCAATATGGGATCTTTAGGGGAAATTTAAAGCATGCTGTAATTTTTTTTCTATAGTTTTGCAATAGCTTGCTGTTTGACATTTTTGCTTAAACACTGTTATTGTGCCAAAAGAGGAAGTTGTTCTGCCAAAATAGCTTTCAGTGCTCAGCAACACCATGTGGTATGGATGACATTTCAGAGAAAATATCCCAGTCTTTCCACATCATGCACAGAGTTTATTTAAATTTGTTCAACCTCTAAATCACTGTTATACGTAAATGTCAAATTTAGCTGATTATTGTGAACCAAAAATGTAACAAAGACTCAGGTAATCTTTTTCCATTAGTATAAATAGTCTTTACTGTCTGCTAATAAAAAGAACACTACAAAAACTGATAATTCTGTTGAATTTAATGAACATTTTTGTTCTTTAAAATAGTAGTTTTGGTTAAGTTAGAGAGATAAATGTAAGGCATTTTCCTGTCTGTGTTGCCACTTGCTTAAAAAGTGAATCCCTGTTCATGTTTGACGGCCCACACCCACGCGCACCTGAGATGACAGAGAGAGAGGAGCGAGCGGAGGGTCCAGGTGAAGGTGGACAGTGTCGCTGCTGTAGCGGAAAGGTTGTATCAGCTGCTGAGGAGACACCGCCTGCAGCTCCGTCAGGTGATTCACCGGGGAATTCTCAAAGTCTGGTGGCTGGACTCGATCAGAGGTAAAAGGCCATCTGTGGTCTGAGAAATGTGACATGTGTCTAAGTTATGTTCCTCTTTTTTAATTGACAGTTTATATTATTCACCCCCTTGGATGTTTTACCCTTTTATTGATTTTATAAATAAATTATGAGCAACATAATTTGGCCTCTTTGACAATTTAAAAAACATTTAATGTCAAAGTGAAAACTGATTTCTACAAAACTATGACAATTAAATACAAATGTGTAACATAGAATAAGTGATTGCATAAATATTCACCCCCTTTAAAATGGCAGACCCAGTTCAGGAGATCACCTGATTGTAGTGACTGTGTTTCAAGTGATTGTACTATAAAGACACCTGTGTCTGGAAAGTCCACTCACTGGTTAATCAGTAGTCCTCCTGGCTAGCATTACAGCAGAAAGACAAAATAACCTCCAAACAAATCAGAGAAAAGGTTATTGAAAAGTATAAACCAGAGGATGGATAAAAAATGTTAACATCCCCTGGAGTTCAGTTAAATCCATCATCAAGAAATGAAATGAATATGACTCATGTGTAAATCTGCCTCCATCAGGCTGTCCTCACAGACTGAGTGACCGTGTAAAAAAAAAAAAAAAAAAAAAAGAATAGTGAGAGAGACCAAAATTGAGCTTTTTTGTCCATCAGACAAGACCCCATGTTAGGTGTACATCAAACACTGTACATCACCACAAACACATCATCCCCACTGTGAAGCATGGTGGTGGCAGCATCATGCTGTGGGGATGCTTCTCTGCAGCAGGCCCCAAAAGGCAGAAGGTAAAATGAATGCAGCAAAATATAGAGAAATTCTGAAGGATAATTTGATTTAATCTGCAAGGGAAGTACGGCTTGGAAGAGGATTGATTTTCCAGCAAGACAATGACCTGAAGCATCCAGTTAAAGCTAGAAATGGTTTGAAGACAACAATGTGGAGATTCTGGAGTGTTTGAGTTAAAGCCCAGACCTTATCTGATAGAGAATCTGTGGCTAGACTTGAAAAGGGCTGTTCACACCCTGATGATCCCCACACCACCTGATAGGACTTGAACAGTTTTGGAAGGAAGACAGGAGACAGGGGACTGTAGAATCCAGATGTACAGCCTGATTGAGACCCACAGACTCCATACTGTGATTGCAATCAAAGGTATACTAAATACTGACTTGAAAGGGGTAAATATCTATGCAATCACTTATTTTATGTTCTATATTTTTATTTACGTAATTAACATTTTGTGTCAAAGAAGTCAAATGATGTTGCTCAAATGCAATAAAAGGATAAAACATCTTAGTGTCTCTACTTGTATCAAGTAGGCTGTGTATGTATGTATGTATGTATGTTAAAATGTCTATTCAGTCTCCTCACCTTCATAAATCTCCCCCACACCACCCAGGTAGGGGTACAGGTCCACGGGTGGTCGATAAGTCTCCGGCTCAGGTGAAATTATTTCCTCTGATGCCTTTTGAGAAGATTAGATTTTCTTCATAAACATCTTTATACTGCTTTTACGTTTAACTTAGAGACTGATTTAAGATAACACAAGCCTCAAACATGGGTTTTTATTAGGTTAATGGTTGACGTTTCAATCCATCATGTAAAACTAACGGATGAAAACTCTTCTCTATATTCAAATCAACACATTAAACTCTTACTGACCAAAAGTTGTAATAAACTGTAAAGCCAATGAAACATCCAAACTCTTGTCAATCAATCTATGTCTGATTTCCGACATTAAAAAAAAGTAGCACTTACAGACGACACGACAAAACCATCCATCATGTAAACAAGGCAGCATGAGAGTCTCGACTTTAAGGCTTTAAGTTGAGTTTTTCCTGTTGCTTCACTGACAAACACGCAACGTCAACTTCAGCGGACAAATGGGAACTGAAAGTGAGAAATCAGCTAAGTTGGACCGAATGCAGTCTGCATTCATATCACCCTGCAGTCAGATTCATACGATCAGCTACTTCCTGATGGTCACTGATCCCATTTACATTGATGTCTTGCATGTCAAAGAGGTCACGTGTGTTTGGATTTGTGCATGTTTGAAGAAATGTGTGCAAAAGTTACATTGAAGAAAAACTTGAAAAATAAAAGTTTTCATATTAAATTAAAAGCCTTTCAGCTATTCCTTGTTCTTATTTCATTGGGATGTAATTTGATTCAAATGTTTTTAGACTTAAATACAAAAATGAAGAAGAAAAACATTTTTTTCCTAAACTTGCAGCAAATTATAATTGTCTTTTCTTTCTTCTAACATGTTATAGTTTTTATCACAATGAGTACAGCTCGTGATTAATTTGTGGAGGATTTTTTTTAGATACTGTGCTCAGGAGCCGAAACCAAAAGTGAAGTTTGGAATGAGGCTTGTTCCTCTTTTAGTCTGGCATTCTGGTTCCAATAGAGGAAGTTCTGACCATGAGAATGAAACCAGTGAAAACATAACTAAACTGGTTCAAGGCTTTGCACTTTTAGGTTGTTTGTGTCGTAAAGCTCCATTTACAAGCAAGTTTAAAGACTTGAACGTAATTAAAACAAAGAAGTTATCTGATAACTTAAAAACATTAGATTTAAAATGTATTATAAGTTTGCTAGAAAATGTTACTTTATTTGAAAAGTAAAAGGTCTGTGAAGATAAATTGTTAGAAGATAACATGGATGAAAAATATTTTCTATGAAAGCATTTAAACATTCAGAACAATATAGAGCACAAGGCCTGGCTGAAGCATTTGAGCAGCATTCCATTAAAATAAATGATTTTCTAGAATCGGGACAAATAAAATTCTCCATCACTGAGCTGGTTTTATCAAAAAGAACAATTAGACAATGGGAATAAGCTCGACCCAGGACCAATGACATGAAAGCTTCTTTTTATAATTTGAGATGAACTGAGGTGATTTGGGGGAAATGGCCCACAGTCTGTAAAGAAAACTGCAAAAATATGCAAGAAAAACACTTTGTAAGTTAAAAACAAACAAAGAATTCCAGGTGTTATAAGAACAAATGATCTGTTGAAGATCAATACTGATTCTTGGACAGCTGTGATCTGCCAATACTGATTTTGGGTGATTAAAGTTTATTTCAGAGAACTTACAGATTTTATTGAAAATTATGATTCGGGAGGTAAAAACGTCCACACTGAGGATCTGTTATTAAAAGAGAGGATTAGTGAATAATGCCAGTGTGTTCACAGACCAGATAAATTATGATGACAGAAGAAGCTGATCTTGCTGAATGTTGTTTGATTCTGGTCAGGATCAGATTATTTTTGTTGCATTCTGACCTCAGACCTGTTTTCTAAACTACATCAGTTTGAGACCTGATTTCACAACAACAACAAAAAAGAAACAGAGAAAATGTTTTAAAGTTTAAAAGCCAAAACCAATAAACTATGATTTTTAACATTTAATAATCATGTGGTTTTGTATTAAACCTAAATGAATTACAAGGTCTTCTGCTTTTGTTTACATTTGTTCTAAAAGCCTGTCAGCTGGAATGGAAATTTACCAGAGCCAGTGGATGTGATGAAACCATTTTCCTGCATCACATAAAGCAGACGGTCATCTGTTTCTGGTGTTTATTATGGTCTGTCTGCTTTAAACATTTCAGACAACAGCAGCTGTTTTTATTCAATACATGATCCATTAAAAGAAGGAGGGACTGGAGGACACTTCCTCTTGGATTTCCTTGACACACTCTGGAAAGCTCTTCCTACACATGATGCTGCCTCCACGGTGCAGCAGGAGCACGTCTGGGTGAAGTGTTTCCAAACACTTGCTCTGTCTCCATCTACTGGAAAGAGGTGTTGGACCGAGCAGCATCAAGGCTGTAGACCGAGTTCAGAGGCATAAAGGAGGCAGCCCAAATAGCTCATCCAGGCCCCGATTGATTCATCTTGCGCCACAGAATTGGACGCATCTCGAAGACATCGGAGTAAAACCAGAGAAGTGAAGGTTTCTGTGATGGATCCGCTCTTTAGATCCCGTATTGTTGAATTTCCTCCACAGCGCAACCACTGACAGCAGCAGCAGCCAGGAGGGGAGTCCTGCCGTCCCGTGGATCCATCACGGCACCGAGGCCAGACACGCGCATGGAACATGGCTGCTATGAGGACTTTAACCGTGGCGGGTCTGTTTTTGGCTTTCTGCGCTTTGGGACTGATAGCCGTGGCGATCAGCACCGACAACTGGTACGAGACGGACGCGAGGCGGCACCGGGAGCGCTGCAAGAATTACTCAAACAAAAGGAACGACCCGGGCTACATTTACATCTCCAACAACAACCTCCCGCTTCGGATGCTGCCGATGGAGGGGGACGCCGGGAGGAAAGGCTCCGGCGTCCGCGGAGATGTGCTGCTGCGGGCTAAAAGGCACTTCTTCCTGCCTCCCGCCTCGGCCATGGAGTCCCTCTGCAGTCGGCATTTCAACTCCACCATCACCGGACTGTGGAGAAAGTGCCACCGAGAGGGATTCGACCTGGAGACGGAGGATCTGATCTTTAAAGGTTCGCTTGTTATCATGTGTTTGCTTCAGACGTTTGTGGCGCTGTCGTTAAACACTTTGCGCTATCCAAGGTGCTGATGCTGCGCACAGACCCCCAAGGCCTACGCAGTACAACAATGTTACAGTGCAAACATCGAGCTGTGTGTGTATGTGCGTGCGTGCGTGTGTGTTCTATGTTTCAGCACAAAAGGGCGAGCTGTAGTAACAGAATGCTCGAGATGCGTACAAGAAAATACTCCACAAGAGTGTGGGTGGATGGATGGGTGGGTGGTGGTGGAAGAGGGGGGGCTGGGTGGCACCTCATATCCTCCTCATCTGATCCTCTTTGTGTTGTTTACATCACCAGGACTGGTTCCGCGCTGCACGCCAATAAAATACTACTACTCTTCATCAGCGCTCCCCAGAAACCTGCCAATCAATCTGACGAAGACCATCAGGCAGGATGAGTGGCACGCGCTCCGTGAGTTAGCAACATGCTTTGTTTATTGTTATTATTTATGTATCTGATGAACTAGAGGAGTCAAACTGTGTGTGCGTTGCAGACCTCCAGAGGATGACTGCCAGCTTCATCGGCATGGCCATCTCCATCATCCTGTTCGGATGGGTCATAGGCGTGTTGGGCTGCTGTCAGGAGCATGATCTGATGCAGTATGTGGCTGGACTCCTCTTCCTCATGGGAGGTAATGTATGTTTTACGTAAAGAGCACTGCCCCGACTCGCCACAGAGGGGCAGTGTGGTATTTGTTAACGAAGGACGCTTTAATGACGCATCTGGGATGGGTTGCTGGTATGGGGCGCCCATTGTAAAAATAATAAACATAGCTAAGTTTGACCACATTTAGCTTCAAAATATGTTAAATATTTAGACTCAGTTTTAATATCTAAATTTTAATTTTAAATAAAATCTAAATAAAGTTTAACTTAAAAATGTTATATCAAATTAAATCTAAATATTTTTAGTAAAATCCACATTTATCAAGTTAAACCTAGATATTTAGAATCAAATCTAAATATATCAAGTTTAACTTAAACGTTTACAGTTCATATGCAAAAATAAATCTTAATATTTAAAACCAAATCCAAATGTGTCAAATTAAATCTGAATATTTAGAGCAAATCTAAATCATTCAGGTTTAATCTAAATATTTACAGTAAAATCTAAATGTATCAAGGTAAACCTACATTTTTAGAGTCAAATTGAAATATGTAACATTAAACCTGATTATTTGGAGTCTGATTTAAATATATACATTCCAAAATATATAATATTGCATCTAAATCCAAGTGGGAATGTCATGGTTTGAAATGCAATATTCTACTAATATGCAAATTCTAACTGCCATACAATGGAAGTAGCCTAAAAAAAGAGATCTCATATAAAACTGTCTCAGAGTCTGTCTGATTATATTGTGTGATTTTGTTTCTGTCTCGTTTATCAGTGTTCCTGTCTGGGTTCTTTCTGCACATTGACAAGTGATTCATAAAAGACTCACACAGATCAAAACACTGAGATGTTAGATATGGGATCTTTTCTTTTGTTGTCTGAATTTGCATGTTCCCTAAAAAATTAACTTAGATTTAAACATTTAGATGTAACCATATTTAGATTTGATTTTAAGTATTTTTTTAAACCATTATCCTTTGGATTTATGTTTAAACGTCTGGACTTAACTTTGTAACTTCCTCTGTAAACGTGGTGGAAACATGACTTTAACAATTCCACACCCCATTTGTGTGACATAATGCGCCTGTTATTCATCTTCTTAATGTACCACTTTACATTCTGCGCCCCATGGCTGTTGGGTTTTACATGGTCTGTTCTTGCTCTCCACCAGGGACGTGCTGCATAATCTCCCTTTGCACATGTGTGGCCGGGATCAACTTCGAACTGTCCCGCTATCCGCGTTACATGTTTGGGATTCCGGAGGACATCAGTCACGGCTACGGCTGGTCCATGTTCTGTGCGTGGGGCGGACTGGGCCTGACGTTGCTGGCTGGCTTCCTGTGCACACTGGCTCCTTCCCTTTACCCTCCGCACACCCCCGTGGCACACAAGCCCAGACAGGAGAACGGCTGCGTGTGACAGGCCACGGCACATTTAACAGACGCCTGTCTCATCCTGAAACCGTGATGAGCCCTGCACCAGAGACAGTTTTTATCCAGGGACTCGGTGAGCATTCACTCAGAGAGAGGGAAACAACTGGCTCCCACTCACATGAACATGATAAAGAGGTGACATTTGGCTGAATTTCAGTTCCTCTGGTGCTTTTTTTCAGTCCCCTCTTAATGAATGAACTGTCTAGTGTCATTGCCTGCTCTCCAGGAGGGGAACATGATCATTTCTTCCTGTAAATTCTGCTAGTTTGAGAAGAAGAAGAAGAAGAAAAAACAAGAAAAAGAAGCACTGGCAGAAGATGAATAGCACAACTTTGAGAAAAACTGTACTGAAGATAAAACTATGGATGTGTTTCATCACATTTCAAAGGGCAATCGTGTGTATCATTATGTACCCATTCAGAACAAAATATGTACATGTACTTTTTGAACTGTATGTATGCAGATGCATTTGTGTTTATCCAAGGGAAAAAAATCTGAGCATCAAGACCAAACTGCGCGTTGAGAGAAATGTTTTGTTCTTCTTGAGGTCTTAACCCCCTAAATCCACACATTTCATTTTTTTTTTGGAACAATAAAACAGCCATGCAAATGTAAAGTATTCTGCGTAAAACACAGATGCCTAAAAATGTTTTTGTGGGCGTCACACACCCCGAAAAGAGTTTACTGATGTGTCGACAGGCAGAGAGACAGCAGCTGAAAAGAGTTCTGTTTAACAGTCATTTTATGCAGCTGCTTCTGAGCAATTTTATGTGCAAATGTCAGCGGCCAAAGCGTGAGTCAGAAACCAAAAACAAACGGGAACGCTGACAGAAATAGATTAATCCAAATAAAGCAGAAACAAACAATGAAGTAATTTTCTGCTCTGTGTTACAGTGAAATAAAATCTGCCTTTTATACACATCACTGACGCATACAATGAGAAATGAAGTCCAGACTCCATCCTAGGCTCTTTGATATTTTAAACACACTGAAATCAGAACAGATTTGGCGTCACACACATCCTCGGGGGTTTCCACCCTGTTGCCTCTCCTGCATTACTGAATAAATTACAAGTCAAAACTGATTGTGAACAATGGCATTGTCTCAATGTAACATCAATATTGTTAATGAGAAGAAATCTTACAACAGATCAACATAATAAAAAGTCATTGAATGCTTTATGTGGTGTTACTTTACACACTCCTGTCTGGTTTACATCCTGTTAAAAACTCAAAGCATGTTTTATGATTCACATTCTGGATTAGTATTATATTTAAACGCAGTGGTGGAGAACATGTTAATGTCAATGTCAGTTTATTTTTATAGCACATGAAAAGCAACAAGAGTTGACCAAAGTGCTGTACAGATCACTCAAAAAAGTTAAAACGGCAATAAAAACATTATATAGAATAAAAGAACAAATAAAGTTCTTAAGATCTGCTGCAACAACTGAGTATGAGGGTCCACATCTAGAGGGCGCCTCAGGTCCTGATGGTCCAACAACACAAACTTTCAAATAAATCAACCACAGAGGATAACTGCATGGAAACACACAGTAGTTTTATTGTGTTGTTTTTTCTCGTATTCTGTTTCTCCTCCTTGAACCACCGCGTGGTGGAGGAGTTTGAGTGATCCTAGTAGATTTGTTTTCTGAGGAACTTTGCACTGTGTGGGCTCGGTTCTCCCATGGCAAACTGGTCCTGGGTGAAGGGTGAGACAAAGAGCACTTCAGTCATCAGTGTCTAAAAGTACAGGGGTTCTCCCTCGGAGCCAGGCCTGGGGTTGGGGCCCTTGTGAAAGTGCCTGGTAGTCAGGCTTTACCCCATGGGGGCCTGACTGGGCCCAGCATGAACAGGTAAGATGGGCCCCCCTACTTTCAGGAGGAGTATGAAGGGTCTGGTGCTTTGTGGATCAGGTACGGTGGTCCAACTAGTAATTGGGACATGGAACGTCACCTCTTTGGTGGGAAAGGAGCTGGAGCTTGTGGAAGAGGTTGTGTGTAATACAATCGAACTCACCTCCACACAGCGTTGGAACCAAAGATCTTGAAAGGTGTTAGACTCTCTTTGGTGGAGTTGCTCGGGGTGAGAAGTGGACGGTCAGGGTGGGTTGGGGTTCACCCGGGATGAGAGGGTTTATGCACCAAATAGCAGCTTCTCTTCTGGGGATGCTACCCCCACAACCTGGCCCCCGTTGACAGCAAGGCAAGGTTGTGCTTTTCTAAGAAGTTTATGTATGTGTTTGTTTTTGTGCTGAAATATTGATCTTTAGCTTGTGTTTTGCAATAATAATGTTTTCGTATTGTTTCTTTTTTGCTGCGTTTGCTTTCAGCCCATTATTACAACCTGTTTTGTGCTACAAAAGAATCTAAAGCTCCTGTTTAAAACTGGTAAATAAAACTTAATTCCACAAATTATTTTACAAATAGATAAAAGAGCTCTGAAACAAAACACACTTTGCTTGATTGGAATTTCTTTTTCCCACTAACCTGCATTTTTTAAAGATTCAGAAAAAACTTTTTATGAAGCTGACTAGATAAAATCACAGACACAAAATAAAGGGTCTTTTGTAAAATAGAATTTGTGACCTACATGATTTAGTAGCTCTCTTCTCTCTGACAGTAAAACAGATCCTCTGGGGTTTGGGGCCTGTACGTTCAGCTCAGAGGTCAAAGTGTTCAGGTCAACATGGTCCACATTCCTGACCTTTCTTTGTTTGTCCTTAAAGCGTGACTGGAATAAACCATCCTCTTCACGTTTAACCCACGGATCTCTCTACACATCAAGACTTGGAAAAATACACTGGAAAAACATGTTTTTCTACATTTAGAATGAAAGATCAGAGCCAAAAACAGACAAATGAAGTGAGATGGGTGGGTTGCTTCATGACTCGCTCTTTACACGCTGTGGAAAAGTGAACCCGATCTTCCAGTTGGAGTTCGTGCGCCCTGTTCAGTGCCTCTGGAAATTAAGAGCAGTGCAGACATATAGGGTTTCTCTGCACACAGAGCTCCTGTAGTTCGGGGGGTTTGACGAGGTTTGTCTGCCCCGAGCTGAGTTACAGAGAGCTGTTTTTAAAAAGGGGTCCCTCAGGGGAAACTGGACTGTGAGGGAAACCAGACAGAGGAAATCACACCCAGTTGTGCCCATGGCAGCCCATCTGGTTTTCTCAAATCTGCAGACATTATCGCTGTAAAAGAACCGGGCACGCTTTTGGCAGCTACTTAGTGGTCGTCGTGAATGTTGACAGAGTTTTATACAGTAGTTAAAAGATTAGAAAGAGGCAGATTACCGAAGGCTTTTAAAAAAAGTGTCAATTAGAAAGTTTTGAAATGTTCCTCAGAACATTTTGATATTCCTGTTTTGCTTCTCAGCAAATCAGGAATAATTTAAAGTTGTTTTTGTTTTTAGGACTATTTCCAGTGAAGGTCAAATTTTCTCCAGTACTTCATACATGTAGTAGTGACAGATGATGGTGAAAATGGCTGCTTTTCACACTAGAGGATGACTTCCAGATGGCAGGCAGTGACAGACTTAGACGCCCATTAACCAGGTCCAATTTGAAACAGCCTGTCAAGTCTGCCACTTGTCGTAGCCACAACAAACATGGTATATAAAGACATGAAAGAGGAGCACAAATTCACTGCTACAATGTAAAAAAAAATCTAAATGTTTTTACAGTTTAACCTCAAAGTTCACAGGATGGAGGAGGTTCACAAGTTTGTCTCAAAAAAGAATAAAAAAAACAAAAGAATGCAGAGTGAACAATTCATCAGGCATGAAAGGGAAACAAATACCAGTAGATAAGTATTTAATAAAGTGTAAACAGCATTGTTTAAATCAAACTGACAGCTTTTATTTATTTAAAAATCCAATTTCTGGGCTTGTATCCTAAGTTTTTCCTCTGAGGTGGCACAAAAAGGGCTCCTTGCACAAAACTTGCGCTCACCCCGCCCCCCCCCCCCCACACACACACACACACACACACTCAGAGGAATGTGTTGATATTTTCGTTAGAGCTCCCTTCAAGGAAATGGCTCCAAGGAATGAGAGCAACCAAAAGGTCAGCTCCTCTCACAGACTTCAGCTGGATTTTTATAAGCTACAGTAAACTTTCCAGTTTGATGAACTGGAGCGTCCTAAAGTCTTGCTCTTTCTCTCTGTCACACACAAACACACTCATACTAAGAGCCCACATTCAGATACTCCGTCTTGAGGCGGCTCAGTCTGGTGCCATGGCTGCGGATGATGAGAGACAGCAGCTCATGTCTGTCCTTCAGTCCCTGGGAGATGTCCGTGGTCTCCCTCAGCGCGCCCCTGATGTCGCTCACTTGTTTCACTACATGTCCGCTCAGCTGCTGTTCCTCCCTCAGCTCCGTTTCTTGGCTCTGTTTGAACTTCACCTCCAGCTCCACCAGAGACTTGTCCACGCTGGAGAAGGCCTCGCTGATCTGGGAGAGCTCCCTCCGGAGGAACTTCCCGTAGCTGTCCTCTCCGTCCAGGTCGTGCGCCACGGTCCGGCCGATGCTCTCCAGCAGGCGCGCCGCGTCCTCCGCCTGCAGCTTGCTGATGATGAAGTCGTCCCGCACCGCCGCGTCGCTCTCCTCCGAGGCCACGCACGGAAGCACGTCGGAGAATTTGAACAGCATCTGGCACTGCTCCGGGTCCACCGTCTCTTCGTAGTCCCCGTCCGGGACGAAGAAGTGGTGGAAGGTTCCGTTGGAGATCTCCGGCTGGAGGGGCCCGGTGAAGACGGCCGAGCAGAGAGTTGGAGACGTGAGCAGGACGAGCAGCAGCGGCGCAGGATCCATCATGAGCCTCCTTCAGCCAGTCAGCAGCATCTGGACAGGGAGCCGGATGCAGCGCGCACTTTTCATCCCGACTCATGTTACACAGACCCCCGTCACCTAAAAGGCGCAGCCTGCCAGACCGGTTAAGACCGAGGGGCCAGAGGGGCCCCTAATTAGACCGCTTCCTATTCAAATGATTTATAATTGTTCAGAGATTTTATATTTTAACCACACACATTTAAAGCAGCTTAATATTGTTATATTTGTTAGATAAAAACAGATCAAATCAAATAAAAATGACACAAACGTCACTTTCACCCTGAAAACCTTCATTCCTTCTTTAAAGGTGGAATCATCATTCCCAAACTAAATGACAGACTTTGATCCATCAGACCAGATTCCATTTGACCTCAGTCCATCTTAAATGAGCTCAGACCAACAGAGGCTGGAAATATTAAACTTTTGGCATTTGATTTCTTTCTATGGCAGAATTTTGCATTTGCAGCTGAAAACCATAAACCCAATTAGAAGACTTCATTGTGACGTGGCTTGTTTAATAGACCCATGATATGGTGGGTCTAGAACTGTATGACAGTTTGCCACAAGAAAAGTTTACTTTTAGACATAATCTAATGCATTCAGGTTATTTACATATAAAATGCACAAATTACATAAAACATAAGCCAAAGTACCCCCCCCCACACACACACACACACATTCAGTGATTTGAGTCAAACATTCAGACACGTTATTAAACGTTCAATCTGTTCTTTTATGTCGCTAAACACAATGCCTTTGAGATTAAACATAAATCACATAAATAATGAAGAACACAGTATTCTATTAAACTTTATTTTTTATTTAAAAAAATTATGATGGAAAAATCCAGTGACAGTCAATAACATTTTACTTACAGCTCTTACATTTTTCTACAAAATTGAATTAAGGAATTATGAAAATCAATTCTATTTGCACAAAAAAGGTCCATTATAGATTTTTACATTAATTTTTATTATATTAACCAACAATTTCAGGAACCTTTAGTTAGGGTGGATATAGATCAATGTCAAGGAGTTTTAATGAGTCCTGAAAAACACTTTAAAGAGTATTTTTTCTATATTTATTGACTATTAATTATGAGATTAAGATATTTTCCACAAGTAAAAGCAAGCAAAAAAAACATTTTTTTTCTTGTAAACCTATACTTTAAAACTGCAACTCCTCCCTACTGAATACAACATAGTCCAATGATATATATATATATATATATATATATATATATATATATATATATATATATATATATATATATATATATATATATATATATATATATCTCTGCTAGAAATCATCTCTGTGTTGAAATTTTCCAGCCTGGTTTAAAAAGTGAATTTGTTTAGAAATTCAAGAGGAGGCATGGACGTTAAACATAAATGTACCATTTATGACCAAGAACAGGATTTTTTCAGGGGCAGCAGCCACTCTATGACCCCTTCTAGAGCTACCAGTGAAATAAATGAGTGTTGACTTAATAAAGAAATGAAAAGCAGAACTTACAACCAGGAGCAACAGAGAACATTCAGATGACTGAATGAGAGCAGCTGATCTGATTAAAAAATGAGAAACAGGTGTGAGATGTTCCAAACAACAAGGAGCTGAGCAGAATTAATGAGCAGAATGTCCAAAAAAACAACCAACTAAATGAAGGAAGCTTGAGTGAGAAATAAACTCAAATTATTAATCAGAACCGCCAAACCTGACATTGAGGTCTTCAGGGATTATTACTATAAATGTATCTGTTAGCTTCCAGAGGGCCTCAAGATTAGATTTTCTATATAAGATGTTTGTTTTTATAAATGTTTATGTTCTGCAGATGATGATTCTTTGTATTTTTAATGAACAAAATGACATCAGGTGACAGGATGACGTGTTTAGTTTATTCTCTGGGGAAATTATTTCTCTTCCTTTAGCCCATCCCTGAGGAGGCTGACACTTTGTACGGCGCCCAGGGGGTTCAGTGTCTTTGCATTTGACATTTGTTATTTGCATTTGCACAATTTTCTAAATTAGATTTAAAATTCCAACTTTTATAAACTTTTCCTGTTTTATATTCTAATTTAAATTACTTAGGAAAAAAGTTATAAGATGCCAACTTTTTTAAAAACAAGGTAATAGGTTGTGTCAAAAACACAAGTTGCAGGAAGACAATCTCTCAGACTTTGACGTGTATTGTACTCCCAGATGGTGAGAGTGTAGTTAGAGCTGATTTTGATGACTCCAGTCAGGTGATTTCATTACTGTATGAAGGGAGAGTCCCCCGGGCTACAGCCCTGCACATCCTGCTTCAGATAATTACATCTTCACAGGGTGGTCTCAGTTATGCAAGAAAAACTGAAAACATATGGAGAGCTTTAAACACAGAGCTGGTTATTTCCTCCATTCTATCATACATCATATAATATCTGGGATGGTTTATTTGTTAGTGTGAAACTGATGATATAACATTATTAGAATAACACAGAAAATGAGATGAATTCACACAATAAACAAAGAAAAAAACGAATTAAAATGGGTATTAAAGCCATCACTGATTGCATTAAATTCTGCAGTGAAGGATGTTTAATAAGTTTTCTCATCGGAGACCAACACAGACCAGAGCAGCAGGATAACAACAGGGTTTAAAGGATGAAGGGTTCAAGTCAGGGAAGGGTCAGCAGACAGTAAAGGAGCCTGATGAGATCAGAGCGCTGCCAAACATCTTGAAACCAGCTGAGAAAAGGTTTGACCTTATATTCACATGCTGCAGACGGAAACAGGATTATTAATCAAAGATAGATGGACAGATCATTTTATCCTGAAAATATCAAACCTAATCAATTGATTTATATTTTCCTAACATCCTGATGACTCACTGAGCTTTATAATCTATTCTCTTTAGACTAAATGTTAGCAGGTGGACATTGTTACTCAGTGTTTGTTTTTTTCCTGTTCATACTTTGTTGTCACATTTAAATAATTCAGATGAGCAAACACATTTTAATGTCAAAGTCAACCTGATTGAATGCAAAAAGCCTTTTTCAAATTATGATTTCATTTATTAAGGGAAAATTTGTTGTTATTGTTTGTGAAAACTGGCAAGTTTCTCACTGTGGAGGAATATTGGCCCACTCTGCTTTAGAGAATTATATTCAAGGTTTTTTGGTAAACAGCAGATTTTATGGTTCAATCAACTCCAGGTTCTGAAGCAGCAAAGCACACACCTTCCAAAAATTAACTAACTATTGTTTCTTCAGTCCACAGAATAATTTTCTAAACGTCTTGGGGATCATTAATATGTTTTTGCTAAATGTGCGATGGGCCTTTGTGTTCTTTTTCATCAGCAAAAGATTTCACCTTGAAACTCTCCAAGGATGCCATTGTTGTCCTGTATCTCTTTTATTGTTGAATCATGACATCTGACCTTAACCTTAACCAGAAGCCTGTAGTGGTTTAGTAGTTGTTCAGGGTTATTTTGATCTTAAAGAGACCCCTTTTCTTAAAAATATTTAGACATTTTGTGCTGATTTAAAAGATTTAAGCATATATAAAAAAAAGCCAAGACAGACATCATAGCTATATACACAGAATCTCTTTAGTATTTCAGTACATATTCTACATTCTAACAGTATTTTCTGCAGTGTAATTAATTACAGTGTAATGTGCATTTAATCTGTTCTTCCTGTTTGTTCCTTTTTCATTAATTTTAAGGTCAATATTTAGCTAATTGTTTTTGCACCTCCACCATCTTCTGACTGGATTTTTTGCAGGCTGGTTGCTTACTGCATCAGTGTGTTTGCTGATCCAGCAGTGTGCAGCAATAATCAGCAGGTTAGAAAACAAGAACCAAACTGTTAAAATCCCCACTGAGGTGAGGGGAAGCTGCTGTTGGGTGAAAATCTCACATAAACACAACAAAATCTATTATAAACATAAAATGTTGATAATTGCACTTTTTGTACTTTTGTTCCCCACATTTTTTTATAAACATGTCTGAAGAGAATTTACTTTTGATTAGTAAGCGCTGTTCTCCTTACACGCTGTCCTACCTCATGTAAACACTCAAGGGTTTGTTTAACACGCACATCGCTGCAGCACTGATAGCTCTGAGTCATGTAGTTGTTCTTGAGATTTATTTTTTAATTCTGTCAGGGTCATTATGGTGTCATGTGTAAAAGTCAAGTGTAACAGGATCTGTGTGGTCTGAATAATTTATACATTTAGAGAAATCTGTTGCAATCCCACGTCGACAAACTGTAAACACACATATTTAACATTTCCCACCAAAGCTGTTGAGTCATCAGATTGGTGGGTTTTCTTTTCTAGCCACAGTTTCACCTCTGAACACAGAGTTAAATAAAACTTGCGATCAGAAGCAGCTGGAGATGTTTCTGCATGCTGACTTTCTCTTTTCCCCCCACTTTTCTTGAGTTTCCCACCTGAATAAACAATGATTCTCAGCATAAACACTTGGAGTCTAAAGTAAGGAGCTCCATGAGGTCGAATGGGGCGCTGCAGGGTGAAACTGCCTCAAAGCAGATGGAGCAACACATGTAACAATAAATATGAGTTAGTGGCGTTGGAAGGGATGTTGATCCTCTACTGTATTATCACGTGCTCCTTGTGTGTGAGAATGTGTGCAGGGGGTTTGATGTTTGGCCAGAAGCCTTTCGGATGATGATGGTTTCCTCTCCGGCAGATCCGATGGAGCAGGAGGTCGAGGTCCTGCAGGCTGAGTGGGAGGCTGCAGAGACATGAAACACAGTGTCATAGACTTCATGCTTATTACGAGTCAAAATAATAGCTTTGATTTGACCCCTCACCTCAGGAAGGAGCAGTGGGTGGTTGCATCTCCTGAAATGATAGATGCAGAGGGATCCCAGAAATGCAGTAAGGGAGAAGAAAAATGCAGAAATCCCTTTGAGACTGAGTAGAAGGGTGAGGCAACATATGACCTTTGACTTTTTTATGGCGGAAGGCAAAATAGCTCTCAGCAGTGAAGCAAAGTTCATCAACCTCCACTAATCAACAGCTAATTTTACAAAAACCAGACACCCTGAACCTTTACTTCTGCTGTCATTTCTTGTCATGTTCTAAATCTGGACTCCAAACAGCATCAAACTCTGTAAATATTCACCTCGAGTTTTAGATTTTCTTACATAAGGGACAGCTTTCACTTTTCAAGGGATATTTCAGTCATTACGATGTGGCGTTTTATCAGTAGACCACACCCACTCATGTTGGTCAGATTGGTTGAGACACTGCTGAGGATCAGTGAGAAATCAGTGACACATTTTTGGGAATTTAACACAACCCTGATTAAAAAATAATAATTCTGAATGCGTTTTAACACTATATTATCTTTTGTAAACATTGCTAGAATGTGTTCTTATTATTAGCATTTTAAACATTCATCTGGCATTTAATGTTATTGTTTTGAAAAACAGGTGTGCAGATAACTGGTGTGCAATGACATGAAAATTAAGATAGTTAAAAAAAGAATTTGAATCTTTGCTTCAGATCTTTTGAGTGAACCACAATGGTTGAATGTTCAAAATGTAAACAAGGAATAGGCCTGACTCATGAACAAAGTCAAATTTCATTTTGCTTCTTTGTCAATCACTGTGAGATTTTATCTGCCACATGATGCAACAGTTAGATACAAGGATGCAACAGGAACATAAGTTGATGAGGAAATTATCAGTGAGCTCATTGGACAAGGCCATGTGATGCTGAGAGTTTTAACAGGTGATGTGAGATATCAATCACCCTACAGCCTTCAGAATAAAACTATTGCTGATTTTTTTTTCTGATTTTCCTTATTTTCTGATTTTGAAATGTCTGATTCAAGAAAACACTCAAAGATGATGGGGAAAAAAAGAGATTTTTCTCTGATTCTTAATCACATTTATTAAATAGGGAACATATTCTGCATGATGGGGCAAGAGTTGGCTCTGAAACAAAGCATCTTCCTCATTAAACCACAAAAAACATCAGAAACATGTGGCAACACTTTTAATACAAATAGATATCAGCCATGATGGATCAAACTGTCTTTGCTCATTAATTTTTTTTACTGCAGCAGAAAATCAGACTGAGTCTGTTTTTATCATCGGTGTCAGGTCCTCCATCCAGCAGCTTCCTGCAGAAATTCAAGGCTGCTTCTCATTGCAGGAGGTTTTCTCAGGTCAGCTCACACTGCTGTTACTCACACATCATATCTGAATTCCTCTGTCACCCATCTGGGCATTTTACCTTCAGGCCTGCAGCACTATTGTCTTCACAAGCTTTTCTGCACAATACATTATTCATGTGCACGGAAAAATATTCACATTTTAGAATTTTAAACCATCTTTTTTTGCATAAAACAAATCAGCGTTATGTGTATTTTTGTTGGTAAATATCTCATTAAGTCTTACAAACAGCTCAGTTTCTCTGACCTGTGTAATTAAAGAACCAGATGTGCTTTCAGCTCTAATTGTTTTGAATTGAGTCTCATAAATTAGTAAGAGGCACTAAAATACTTTAAACGGAGGCCCTTTTTCAAATGCATACAGTGTAAAATATGCAGCATCAAACAGGAGTGAACAGTGAAAGCAACAATTATACTTCCTGTTGCAGTAATCACACAAAAAACATCAATTTTCTTGAATATTTTTTATCAGCATCATTAAATCTGAAGAATCTATAGTTCAAAACTTCTGCCTTGAAAGCTTTTCATTTCAATTTTACCTCTGAGGAGACACTGTTATACACTTTTATGTGAATATTGTTATTTAAAATGTGTCTACTTTGCAAATCAGTATTTATTTACAATATAAATACATTTATGAAACATGTTTTTACAAAGATGAAAATATGGCTGAAAATTACAGTTACAGAAGAAAAAAAGACTAGATTTTAACTGAAGTTATCATAACTTGATTAATTTATTCATATGTCAGCTTGTTTATTTTCTTCATAGGACAAAAGCATGTTGTTTTTCATTTTCTTGCAGCTCTACATGACTGTAGCTAACTATTAAAGCAAAGCTTTCACAGATTGTTAACATGCTTTGTAACACTGATGTTTGAATTTCATGTTTCTGATCTTTTCAAATTCTTGAAGTTTTGATGTTGGTGTAAAACCTTTGAAATAGTTTTTCTGTGTCAATAACTGAAATTAAAAGATATCCTTGAGTCTGGAGTCTTTGATAATAGCATCATCAGAAGAAACAGGAGTCAAGGCAAGAAAAAAGCGTGAACTGTATTTGGATTTTCAATTTCCTGGTAAAATTGTGACAGCGATACATAATACTGCAGTACTTACTCAAGGTATGCATAGGATACTTACAGGGGTAAACACAGAGTAAGTACAGGGGTACATACCAGGTCTTAATGAGGATATACTCTTTGAACCCCTTTAAGAAACCTGTACGAACACCAGAAAATACCCTATACAGACCACTGTAGGTTCCCTGTACATTTTCTACACACCCCTGTAAAGTACCTCACACTGATGCCCATAAGTACCCTATACATGCCCCCATGAGTACCAGGTAACAAGTCACTAGATATTACAGCCCTGTCACTGTACGTATCCCTTTAAGTATCTTGTATGTACCCCCTTAAGTAACTGGTGTACCCTTTGCATTCCACTGTATGTACCCTGTACAGTACTAGTAAGTACCCTGTACGTTCCCTGTAGGTATACCCTGTAAGAACCCTGTACTTATACCAGTAAGTATATACTTCAGTAAGTATCCTGCATGTACCCCAGTAAGTACATGGTACTTTCTTACAGTAAGGCTGTATTTTACATTGCTATCAAAACTGTTTGGGAGTCATAAAAATGTTAAAATCCGTCATTTTGACTTTCCTTGTGGTGTCAGGCATTTGGATTTGGGCTCAAACTTCGGCTCTCTACATCGACTGGAAATTTCAACCTATGTAAATGAAACAGAAACCCCAAATCTATAAAATTAAACTGCAATCCAGCAGCTAACTGTCATAACGTCTCACACAGAACCTCAAGCTTTACCCTCATGGAAAATAAGAATCAGCAAAGTGAGAAAGATTCAGCCCCTAGACATCCGCAAAACACAACTTAGTGGAAAACTTTTTCTAGAACATTTTGTTTGTAAAAATGAATAATTTAAAGAAATCCAGAGCAGCTCTCCTGTCCTCCTGCCCTTCGTTATCTGCTGATTTACACACATCAGTGCTGTCGGATTTAGGACCGCAGCCTCTGAGCCCCAACAGATTACCTTCAATGTAAATCTGTGCAGCATGGTGACATCAGCCACACTCAGAGGCGTTTGTGAAGATGTCTGAGTGGGAAGGTGGTTTAAATCTCTGATACACGAGGCTGTGGTTGGAAAATCGCTCCGTTAAATATGTGAGGAACACGGCTGTTGTTTTAGATGCAGACGGACCTGAAGGTTTAACTTTGGGGCTGAAGAACCACTAATGGGTGCAGGATGTGCACCGAGCCAGAGGACAGAATCAGGATTAAACTTGGATTTAGTTCTGTATATATGAAACAGATACTCGGAAAAAACACTCCTTCGTTTCTTTTTTATGCATTTTTTGGAGCAAATTCATTCATTTGAGCCTATTTGAAAAACATTTGACTGAACTTGATTCCAGCAGTAAAAAGTATTTATTCATATGTAATTTCTTTATTTTGGCTGTGTTTATATCAAATGTTTTAAAAACTTTAACATTTTTAAAATGAATAAATCTAACATTTTAATTAAAAATATTAAATTTGTTTGACCTTTAATCACATCAAATACCAGCAGATGGCTCATTGTGAGTCTATTTCAGCCCTTTTCTTTCGTTCATGTTATATTTTGCTGTCAGTTCAGTATTTTGAGAGTTAATGAGATCCATCTACATTGATTTCTGCCTGTGAACCTTTAACTTCAACACGTCTTTAGAAATGTTTCTACTTGTCTGAATAACGGTTGTATTTCCTGTGTAGAACCCAACAGTAAAAACGTGAAACCACGTTGGCTCATTACGTGACGTCTGCTAGTCAAAAAGGTGAAAGGAAATATTTCAGCGTGGGTGACTTAATTGAGGAAATAACTCAAGTATGAAACATCAAATTAAACTCAGCGTTAGCATGTTTCATCTGGAATATTTAGATCGCACAATGAAAAAAATGAAAGCTTGTGTTGAGCGACACGAGACGGATGGAAAAGCAGTTAGCAGGCCGAGTAGCACCGTAATAATATGGTGGGAAAACAGCAAAACAGATGGTTTGGTATAGAAACACAATCTTTTAACAATGTGTTATATGAGCGCTCTTTGGCAAAAAGGCCTTGTGGTTTGTAATAAAAGCAAAAGGAAAGAAGAAAACAGTGTCTGCTCTCAGGGTGGGCTCAAGTTTGCATTTCATTAGTTCAAATTAGATAGGTCAAAAGGTCACTATTCTATTCTTGTACTTAACAACAAAATTAAAAGCTTACCATTCTATGATGGAATGCAGATCACCCTCCTTCTTTTATGTCAGGGTTTTAAACTAGCTCCTAGCTACAATTACATCAAATTTCAGCTCCGTATCTGATTAACTCAGATCTATTTTTGTGTTTTTTAAAGTCAGTTGGGTTTTGCAGCCATCTTGTATTGGGTTGACTTCAAAAGTAAATCAGTTCTAGACGTTCATCCACTGAATATTATCTAAGTTTCTTTTAAATCCATCCAGTGGTTTATGAGATATTTTGCTAAAAGAAAGACAGGGTTGACATCAACAGTTAATGGTGTCACACAATCTGTTAGCACTCCAGAGGAGGGAATCCCAGTGAGGACTGGTCGACCTCCCACGTTTCAGTTAATTGTATTTTGGACTCTTTTCCTGATCTTGATCTGATGTTTTCTGATTTTATGACCCAGCTCTCACATATTTGGGATTCCCTCCTTCAGGAACATCTGATTGGGCGTGGCCAACCTGAACATCCTGACATGTCTGTTGGGTTGGCCACACCCATGCAGAAAAACACCAGCAACCTGGTAACACTTCTGAGGAACGCCATGGACAATCTAAACATGTCAAGATAGAAAAACATTTTTTAAACATGTCAGAACAAAAGAACCTGACAATAATGAACACAAAAACAGGCAAAAACATTATCACCCACCTTTTGTTTTTCATTAAAAGAAGAGCTCAAACTTCGTTTAAAAGTTACAATCCATGATTTATTACAGAAAAAAGTGATATCCAAAGTATTTTATGTTACATAGTTTTTTCATATATTGAACTGTTTTTACATGTAAACAGGAATGAAGTAAACAAAGCTATTCATGTCACGACTCATATCATCCTATTAAACAATTAAATCTATGAGCTGACGTCACTGTGCTTCCACATCGACTACATCATTGCTCAAGCATAATCCTATTAGGAGGCATGGCGTACAACAGAAAGCTTCATCCCTCTGCAGACAGCTATGTTTTCAGATATGTGCAAGGTCACGCCATTATTACTCATTATACAATACCCATATTGTGCTATTGTCAATGGCGGGGGGTGTTTGAGAACCGTTTTTCCACCACTGTGCAGCATTTCTATTGAAGGTGAACTGATGAAGATCCATTTGGGAGTGATTAGTAGCAGGGCGACTCAGACATCTAAGGTCATTTCATTAGTCATTCATTAAAACCACCCCTCCTCCCCTCTGGGTTAAATACTCAAGCTTTACATCTTCACCATTCTCGAATCACATCCTCACTTCTTCCAAGAACAGATGAGGTTCAAGGTGTGGAGTCCCAGCTGCTATTTAGAAAATATTCCTTCGGTATAAAATCCAGTCCAAGAACAATCAACGCCAAAAGAACTAGAGGTGATATGTTTAAGACGCTGTTAACACCTTTATAGACGTGAGCTCTGCTGAAAGCAGCTGTTAAGACATGCATACTCTACTGTACAAATGTACCAGTACATTTACATCTGCATCTGTTAAAATAAACATAGCATTCAAGGATAACATGCATAGATGTTAGTGTTCACATAGCAGGGAAGGTACTTTAAAAGCTAGTAGAATAAGATTTAAAAGCAATGAAACAATAAGCGGTTGGACTAACTCTGACCTGAAAGCATCATTCATTCATGACCTGCATCATAAAGGTCTCCATGAAGGGCACAGTATGAATATATTGCATGATTTCTGCTCTAATACACAAAACTGCAGCAATACATAAATTAAAAGTTCAACAAGCATTTTTTAAAACGGTGATTGTGCATATTAGTCATGCAAAAGCACTACAGTGCAAAGATGTGTATCTAAATAAAAGCAGGGTTCCTTTAAATGCATCTTAGTAATCATGATAAAAGGTTGATAATCTGCAAACATTCAGAGGACACCTGAGATGTAGATGTCTGTTTGAGGGTGAACAAATAGGAACTTGTACAAATAGTGCAAAATAAAAAAACATTACAGATGTCAACAAATATAATATAAAAGCAGAATAAGAAAAAAAAAAAGTAAACAGCTATGCAATGTATCCAGGATTGTTGTATTTTTGACCTTTGCGTGTTTACTGTGTATATCCTTGTTTACGTTTCCCATCATTTGACCAATATAACTTTGTTTTCATCTGTTTTGCTCAAAAATGCAATAAAAAGAACGTTGGTGCTGTTCACCCCTCATGCTCTAAAACTCTTATCTCAGCAGGACCGGAGCTGTGAGTAATCCTGATCCTCTCTGAGTCTCACAACCAAATATCAGTCATGAGGCATTCCTTCCTGAGTTCACGGGGCACAAACATGCTGTTCTGATCCATGACATCCTCAATGACCACAACAAAAGGCAATGTCACAACGCTGCATCTAGCTAACCTCTCCAGTTCCGGATTGAACCAGCAGCCAGATCTGTGTTTGACGGTTGTGCTTAGAGAAAGACTGAAACAGAAGCTTGTATTATTTTTTGTTCCGAGTGAAAAACAGTGGACTGACATTCTTTGTGAACTGAACATCCAAGCCACAGGTATTTCCAAGATCTCAAAGTTTCAACCACACTTCAGAACTTCCAACAGCAAATGAAAAACAGGCAGCGAGGAGAAGATCGGAAGAGCAGATTTTTGGATCCTGCGTGCAAAAAAGTGTGCATGGGAGTCACGTTACAACATATAGTGTCACCGCCTGCTGAGACCAGAGTAGGTACTGTGATGTGACTCGCATCCAAAGCAAACCTTCCAGGAGAATTCAGGGAGTTTGAAGCAGACTAAAGTACAATGAGAGAAAATATTTCTTGCTTTTGAAAAAGCATACGTGCTGCACACAACACTGGCCACACGTGATGTTGGTGACACAACTGCGGTGCACAAGGATACTGTTCTACTGTAGGCACAATCAAATTACACAAAGTTCACATTTCCTCAACCAAAACAGTCAAATGCAGCAGTAGCACGGACACACAACTCACACCGAGTACACACACACTCACACACGTGAACCAGGCATCAAGATGTGAAATTTGTCTATCAAAACATACAAAACTGGACCACCATGCACTTTATAGGTTTCAGAGAGAGTTCTTTGTCAAATGCACAGAATGGATACCAACAACCTCCACAATAAGTGCTGCCAATTTGTTGCTTTTTCTTTGCAGTTGATGAAATCTCTGCAAATATCGATCAGCATGCTTCAAAGGTAGTGAACAGTTTGTAAGAGCAGTGTCAGTTTTATTTGGTAGACACATCACTAGGATTACTCTGCAACAAGGAAACACCAAGAGCTGTGTCACATATGGTGACAGGGAAACATGCTGCGAGCTGCACCACACTGCAGAGTCAAAGCAAAGTGATAGCTGCCACAGAGAGAGAGAGAGAGACAGGGTGCAGGACGAGCGCCAAAAACTAAAGGGCAGTGATCTGCAGCCCTTGATCTGCATAGTAAACATTACAATTGCAAAAGGTTTTCTCATTGAAGCCATGACACAGCACAGACCGAAGGGCAACCTGCTGGATGGAGCCAGGATTAGGAGGGATTGAGATGTGGAACAGGTGGGTTCTAGCTCTCCCTGGACAGTTCTGGAAGAGTCACTCTGAAGGGTGTCTTTGGTGTAGAGAATCAATCAGCCGCGCAAAGCCACAGACTCTCAAAGCTGAACGAGATAAATAAGCAGGTGGAGGGGTGGCGATGCCTCTGAGCCGAGGGCTGAGCAACGTGTAGCGGACACATGAAGGTGAAGCTAAGGCCACTCGTGGTGATAACGCTTCCCGTTCTTCTTCCTCTCCTTCTGGAGATGCTCCAGTTCTGCTTCGTACATCATCTCCTGCATCAGGTACTTTTCCCTCCTCATGCGATCACAGAGGTCCTTTGGCATGTCCGGGATGAGGTACGCAATGAAGGACTTGATCCCAAACACAAGGTGCTAAAAGAGGCAACAACACGAGTTAGCATGCAGAAACAATATAAACTGAAGCTTTTGGGTTTTGATGTTTAAATAAAGGTTTGTTGTGTTTGGTGTGGAGTAGTTAAGATCAGTTAGCGTCTTACGTGCAGTAGACAGCAGTCCTCAAAACACCAAAAAAAAAAAAAAAAAAACAACAACCCAAAACACTAGTAATTATGCCAGACCTGTATGTAGTAACACTGCAATAAAAATACAACCAAGAACATGTAGAATGTGCAATAAGTGCTGACAAACTTCTACAGTAGGGGCCAGTGGAAGCACCTAATAATTACGTAGTTTGCCATTTGCCTTCAAACTGAAATTGTAGACAGATTTATGTCTGTGGTACGAACTGAACACAATAAAAATATGAGTATAGCAAATAAAAGAGCAGGAACTGAATCCTTTCTGTGGACTGATGACCTGTTTTATGTCACGTTAAACTATGAATTCAAAAAGGTTCAGGACGGTGTTGACTGGGAGTTCTGATATTTCACATACCCAGAAATAAATAGTGTTTTCTCCTGGTTTCATGTCTAGTCCTCCTCCACAGTGAGTCTAGTATGTGGTGGTGGATGTTGTTTTTCATTAACCTGTCTGCTCATTGAAGTATTAATAAATGAAATGGATGCTGATCACCTACATATCTGTTTTCGTTACATCTGTCAGCGCTTATAGGATCATAGGTTAGATCAAAATTGGGGTTATGATGTCATCATTTTGAAAAAGTTGCATTTTGGCTGTTTACACAACAACACGAGAGGCTTTTCAAGATTTTTTTATAATTTACTTTTGTAGACAGAGCCTGAGATTGATGTGACTGTAGGTAAGATACTGGCTGCTCATATTTACTCCACACAACCCAACTTAAAAAACAAAACAAAAGCTGAACCACCCCTAAAAACAGCATGTAAATATGAACATTATTAGAAGAACCCATTCCACACGCTTTAAACAGAAGAACATTCTTAACCTTCTTCAAAAACATAATTTAATTAAACCATGAAAGTCACCTAAAGTAAAGCTCTGAGGCTTTCATTTTAATAACAAACACGAAAAATCAAACATCCAAAGCTGCTAAAAATATTAAAGCTGATTTAAAGTCACACACTGTGAGGGGATTAAGTTTGAGCTGCTTGCTTATAAATGCACAAAAACAGAAAGAAAAAAAAAAATACCAGGAGGCAACAGACCTCAAAGACGATGATGAATGCTAGCCTGGCAGCTAAGACGTGCCAGAACTGCAGGGTGAATTCGTAGGGCACTGAGCTCCAGGGCGGTGCTCTGTAGTCTCTGTACCTGCAGTATCTGAACTGGCTGCTGTTCTTCAGATCCCACATGTCAAACACAGACAGGCTGCTGTTCATGTAGCCTTGCAGGCACCTGAGGGAGACGTTATCACGCTATAACACAAGCCGCACTGCCACTGTTATCTTTAGATTGTAAATACTTACTCATCTGCATGGTGTGGGCCTTTGTCCACGCACGGTCCATATTTAAAGGCGTAGACAAAGCGGGGGATGTAGTCAGAGGTTATGGCAATGACAAAGGCATTGGTGATGACTGCCAGGACACCAATACCTTCCAGAATCCCATGCCAGATACCTGCAGAAAAGAAACACCGTTCAGTTGAAGGAAAACAAATCACTTAATGAAGGGTATCAAAGATTAAGCTCTCTGCAGCGTCTGAAATGTTTTAATAAGAGAAACATTAATCTGCATTAGCCAAACCAAATAATCTGCAAACTGTCACTGAATGCAACATGTTTTGAGTTTGGGAGGACTCTTTAATCCTGTAATACTGAGACATGCTTCGATAACTTCAGCTGAGACATTTAAAAATATTTCTGGGTGCCCTCTTTTTTATAGTTACTGGGGAATGTGCCACATTTTATTAGCTGAGGGTTGGTGTTTGTAATCATATGGAGGAGGAGGAGGAGGAGGGCTGATGGCACAGGAGGTGCAACATATGGCAGCACAGAAGGGCAGGAGATAAAAACAGGTCCATCTCCATAGGATGAGAGTTTTCTGGGTAACGTAACCTTTCACTGACTAAAATGAAGTCTTTTAATCTTGCTCATTTTTATTTTTATTGTGTCCTTACTCCTTCATCCTGACTGTGACCCAGAAATGAGTCTATACCTGTGTGAAGGTGGAGCTTCCTCTGAGGATGTACTGATCTCAGAGTGTGATTTATAACAGAGGGTGACACATTATCCTGAAATGCAAATTTGCATCACAGGTGGAAGAAACTAAGATGGGAGGAGAGGATTTGCAGGAGATTAATAAAAGATGTAAAAACAGAGGGAAAAATAGAAGAAAGTGTCCCTGATTTAAAAATAGCATGGACTATAAAAGCTACACAGAGCAACATGAACACCTATATCTGTCGCTCGCGCCGGCATGGGTCTCCTCCACTGAGTGACAAATTTGTAGGCGTCCAGACGAATCTCGATGATGTTGTTGAGCAGAGCGAGCAGGGGAGCCAGCGGGAAGGCTGCTACAAAGATGGTGGTGAAGCCAAACTGGAGAACTAAGAAGAAAAAAATAACATTTGGAAGTTAATCTTGGCAGCTTTTGAGAAGTTTTTACACACAGAAAAGTGAAATGCTTTACCCATTTCCAGGTATTCATCCACCAGTCCGTGGGCATTCATCGGCTGTAGATTCCAGTCTTTGTCCCACTGTGGAAGCTGGGATTTATTCTCCACATTCTGCCCTCCACCTCCACCTTGTTTCATCTTTCTACGAGACCACCAGTTCTGCAGCAAGCTGAGAAATTAGAAAGTAGCTAACGTCAACTTGAAGCAATTATTTCTGACCGTAACAAAAGAGATTTGTGCTCATTTGCAAAGAAAATGGCCTTTTCATATGCAAATTTATAAAATACATTTCACTGGTAATTAAAAATCACAGCATTGAGCACCACAGAGTTTTTATTGGGAAAGCACCAAATGATCCTAATAAGGCTTACTCACGGATAACCAAGCTCCATGAAGTTATTCCAGATCTGTTTGAAAAACATGATGACTCCCATTTGCAGGCACAGATCAATCAAACAGCCGCTGGGGTGACACTGAGAAAAATACATTTCAATTATAAACTACCGTGACATCAATGCTTCATGCCTGCTAATTCAAAAATATGAGCACATCTCTGAACCCGTTCGATCCCATTCTTTTTTTCTGATCATTAGAATGGAAAACCCAGGTAATTATGGGGAGGATTAATGGTTCAAACTGAAAATATACAGGCAGATCATTAGAAAGATGAATCACTTATGAAATACAGACAGCAATAATCAGCCCAGGCTCTCCTGAAATAATAATCCTTCTACATATCACCCACCTCCTCCAGTCTCCATCGATTGAACAGTTTATTGTATTTTCCAGGCCTGCCAGCAAACCTGAGGAAATTAGGAAAAACTTCATTAGTGGTTTTATTCAGTCAGAGAAATAAACTCTGAGAAGGAGAAAATGACAGATTAGGTCACAAAAAACAATTAAGTCACTTCTCCAGTCAGGACAGCGTGTCGACTGAACAGGGATGAAGTCAGAAAACGACGAGTCTTGAATAAAATCCCCGTCAGCAGGAACAGCAAAGTTCACAACAGCTGACCTACCTTCCGAGAAAGAAAGCGATGTAAAACGTGGAGCTGTTCAAATTCACAAACTGGAACAGAAACATCTTCAGAGCGAAACTGTTCTCCCACTCAGACTCTGTGCGTGGGTGCTCTGAAAGAGACGAACAATGATCAGAGGACAGAAAAGAGAAGCCATTTGAAAAGATAAAAAGATAATAAAAGTCTGACGCTCACCTAAATTTGTCAGCAGGTAGGCCACCTTTTCATAGACCTGACGAAATGAAAGAACGCATGAGAATATGAGAGAATAATCCATGAGAAAACGCACATTTCCTAGAACAAATCTCTGAATAGAGAAGCTGTGAAACGTTTTTTGGAGGGGATATGTAAACAGATGATGCTTGTCCAGACACCCACCACATTGAGAGACATGATGATCATGAAGTTGATGCAGACACCAGTGCCAGACGTGGCAAACTGCCAGTTCTTCTTAACGAAATGCCAGTTGAAGGAAGCAAACTTCTCCATGGCGATGAGACGGAACACCACCACAGCGAACACGGCTGTGAGGACAAGGGAAATCTAAGCAGAGATTATGAGGACGGGATTATTAGTTCAGTCTGAAGGGGATGATAAAGAGCTGGGCAGCAAACTCATAAGGTCAAAAAATGATTCATTCCTCACTTTAACATAAAGATAAATGGACTGTTTTCTTGAAATACCTACTTTGTCCACCAGGGGGTAATGTTAGACCAACATGTTGCACTGCTTGGAAGGTGTGAGCTCAATCTGACCCTGAATCTCAAATAGCATGATTACAGAGAAATCAGAGGTCTCACCATGAAGAAGATTCCAGACACGGACACCATGAGGCGGCTGAGTTTGTCCGAGAAGGGCTGGAATGGCTCCGGCTTGCCAGAAATGGGGTTAACCCTCTCCATCCTGGAGTACTTGGCTTCAAACTGGGGCCTCAGCTCCTCCTGAATGATAACAAACTATTTATTAACTCTATCTGAAGTGAAACTATAAGGCAAATACAAAATCTAAATGATATCAGATCATTTGGAGGGTTTTAATGATGTACCTCCTCCTCTTCCCAGTCAATAAGATCCCAGTCATAAGTCAGTTCTGCTCTTCTCCTTTTCCAGAACTCCAGGAACACCGTTGCTGCAGAAGGGATCAGGAATTCATCATGCTATTGATCTACTTTGATATGTACCACCCAGTGCACAGGGCGAGTCGCTGATGACACAGTGTGGAGGCAAACAGCACATCAGAGTCAGACATCCTGAGTGAAACTGCAGAGACGTTCATCAGTCTGCACACCACTCTGCTTTTGTGGAGGTATTAAAAAGAAAAGCGGCACCAGTAAAAAGTCTCTACTTCTGCAGCGTTCAACCCCCCAGATTATGTTGTTTTGTGTTGAAAGGCTTTCAAAGTGAAGCCTCCTGTGGGCAGATTTCAGTCTGGAGCCATTGTTTTTGATTGTCTTGTCTCTTTTGTGACTCGAGCTGCGTGAGCCAGAAACGATGATTCTGTGACTGTCAGGACTTTTAATCAGCACTGGCTCGTCACTTAGATGTAAAGCTGGAGAAATACTCATAATAGTCATCAACACTAAATGGCACACACACACACACACACACACACACACACACACACACACACACACACACACACACACACACACACACACACACACACACACACACACACACACATTACACTTAAAGAGAGACAGAAGCCATGTGTTTTATTATGTGTGGATTAATTGTAACTCCTGACCCAGTTTTTATGACAGTTTTTACTAAAAAAAACAGAACAAAATGTTTTATGTGATTTTGTAGCAATTTTTTAAGCAGTGGTGTGTTTCTTTATGCCAGATTAAAATTTTATGTATAAATATTTGTTAATTAGTCTGTCTGCATAAAAATTGACAACAGCTGTATTAATAGCTAAATCTTTTTCCCACCTCCTTACTTGTTTTTTGGTATTTGAATAGCTAGCTTTAAGGATAATAAACCCTTTGATGTGTGGTTATAGAGAAACACAGGTTATCTATGATCATATTGACAAACTAACAGCTGAGTGTGGCCAAAACCAAAGTGGAATTCTATCACCCCAAAATTACTCTAATCCCAAAATGTAAAAGTGATTCATGCCTGGACTATTTTTCCAGTCTTTAGACAACCCACAATGTGCATTATATGGTATAATCACTTTACACTTTAATATTGTAATGGTCTGCAATCTTGAGGCAAATAAATCGTCATGAACATTTTAGGCTTTGTTTTTGTCTGTTTGTACCAAATACTCAAACAAAATAAAAGCTAAATAAAAAAGATAAATATTACAAATATAAATGTGATGTGCCAGTATGAAACGAAAAGAGCTGTGGCCTTAAAAAGCTGCAGAAATGGAATCCTTTCTCAGAAAAACTTTGACTGCAGTTACAGTAAAAACACTGAAGTTTAATATAGCTTGACCCAGTTTTGTTTAAAGAGACAGAAAAGCAGCTTTTCTAGACGCCTAGTCCTGTAGGCTATCCAATTTTTCACGTCTATCTCACAAACGCACCTGAAGTGCACTTGTTCAGTGGTGCAGTACTTTGGTCCACATTGCTCAATAGGAGGGTTCTGCAGGACTCAGAGCTGGACTTTGCTCAGTTCCATTTAGTCTAAACGCAGAACAAAGTGTGCCAAGTGGCCCCTCTGGTGCAGGTGATTATTTACCGTGTTGGTGGATAAACAGACTTGGCCGGGTCTCTGCACACTCACACACTACATCACCGAGATAATACAGCTCTAGGACAGTAACAGCAATAAACCAATATTATAGTGCAATTCCACAATCCTGACAGGCAAATGATAATGTTTGTGTGAGGAGATGGCTAATTATTCAGCTAATTACATCAGGATAACGCTGACGGGACATATGTAAATGTTCAGTCAGTGAAAGAGAGCTGACCATTATTTATCCTCTGACAAACACATCACAGAGAAGCTTCCACCACAGAGTGATTACTGCAATGAAAATCCCAGCTGAGACACTAAATGTGTTTGGAGGAGTTGAGTGGAGAGAGCTGAGGAACGAGTGGCGTTTAAACAGATCTGAGCACCAGAGGTGTTTAGAGCAAGCAGAGAATAAACAACAAGCAGTCAGAAAACCTACCCCAAATGGCCATGAAGATAGCAAAGAACACAGTCCCACCGTTGTCAAATAGATGTGTCACCTAGAAATAAAAACAGTCAGTCAGTTGCAGCACCTTTAGTAAAAGTTGCATGACAGTCGATGTCAAACATCAGCTTTCCTCATCCTTGAATTCAGTAACCATTTTGGTAAAATAACTAACAGCTTACTAATACTTAGATAAACCGATTGGATAGCACTTTCCAATCTGCAGAGTAATTATGAGCTACAGCCATAAGCTGATTAGTTTAGCTTAAAGACTGGAAGCAGTGGAGACACCTAAAAGGAATGTAAAGGGAATTCATGGCTCATCAGTCCACTGGGTGCCTCTCCAAACCACTGCATGCCATCAACACACTTACAGCTGCTGTGAATCTAGATTAGTGGGTTTTTTTTAAATCAGAAAAAGACAACAGTGCTCATCATTATCCCCAACTTTAAGGTGCACAATGAGATGAGTTCTTCATCAGCAGCAATAACCTGTTTCTGGTGACAAATCTATAGCTAATGGCTAAATGATGATACGATTTGTTAAGGAGTTTATAATCTGAAACAACAGGAGGCTGACGGCCTCTCTTTGAAAGAAATAATACACATGAAATAAAATAAAAAATCAGGGTGTGTGTGTGTGTGTGAAGTTGAACAACCTCCTGTTAACAGGAAAAAAACTCCAGCAGAACCAGAACCAGGAAGAAAAACTCCACCATACTCTGACTCATGGGTTAAAGATTAAAAATGTTCTGACCTTTGCATAAACGCAGCTGTCACTCAGCGTCCACGGCTCACAGGTCTCCTCACACATCGGACACATGATGGTGGTGTTGGCTTCACAAATCTCTTTGCTGAAGAGGAAACAAGTTGAGCAACATTTATGAGCATTTCTAAATCACTGAGGTTAACAGAAGAGTGGTTGTGTGGACTGACCTGACTTGGCTTGAGTCCATCGTGAAGAGTCCGTAAAGGAAGACGAAAACTCCGACCAGGGCTGCAGGAATTAACATCCCAGTGTACCAGCCCAACCACGCAAAATAAAGGCCGATCTTCTCCCCAAAGTAGCGCCTGACAGCAACAAAAGGAGAAAAAGGCTGAAAATTAATCACCAAAGTAAATTCACTGTTGATTTACGGTGGCAGGGTAGTTTCAAAGCTCGCAGAGAGCTGATTTTTTATAGTTTATTGGAAAAAGAAGCTGTTTGATTAAAGGTCACCATGATGTGAAATAAATCAATTGCTTTATTGCTGAAATATTGTTGTTCTCTTATAGCTAGACGATCATTTTACGACTGCTTTAATAGAAGAAAGGCTCTCAGTAGTGTGATTAGGGAAAATGTGTGACTGAGAAACAAGTGGAACAAAATTTAGCATCTCAGTAAGAGCTTCCCAGCTGTCTCTTAATATAAACAGCATGCAGAAAATAAAAGATTCTCATTGTGTTAAAAGGTCAGGTGATATTTACTTCAAACCTTAATAAAGAAAGTGATTCCATAAACCTGAAATGGATCGTCTCGACCCAAATTGTGGATAAAAATAATGCAGAATTGAATAAGAATAACACCTTTTTATCTGTTAATAAGGATGATTCAGTTGTGCTTTAGGTTTGCGCTGCAGCCTGTGATACAGAGAACATTCAGGTAAAGAATTAATTTATCTAAATATCAGTGAATTATATTAGCAAACACCATATTGTCTGAGACATGATTAAAAACCCAAATAAACAACCCCAGATTCTTACAGGACTACCTAAAGAGGCAGAAGCTGAAGGTTTGATCTGGTTCTCATAGTAGTGTGATCTAAAAGTAACAATAAAAATACAAAATCTGTAGAATGAAACTCAGAGGAGTGCTGGCTATTTTATTAAGTTGCTAAATAAACTGTTTATAATTCAATGTCCCAAAATTCTGGTTCCACCTCTGTTCCTTTGTTTAAATTTCCAAATAAAAACTTGATTGTTTTTTTGGCAGTCAGATCAATCTGGATTCAACTTCTCCCAGTGAGAGCTTGAACTCATTATCATATAAATATATCAAGTTTTAGGTGTTGTCTTGGTCTTATGATGTCAAAATGTGAACATCACGAGAACTGTTTAGATACCAGTTCTAATAGAACCAGAAAATGTATTGATCGAGTCATCATGGATCAAACTGTTGTGAATTTTGTTGTAACGCTCCTTGTTAGAGAACAGGAAGTTGAGCAAAAAGTACTGAAACATTGAACATGTTCATTCAAAAGTTTAGAGAAGGTCACATTAAGTTCACCTGTAATGGTTAGAGTGCATTTTAGATTCATCCTGAAACTTCACCAGAAACCCCTAACTTTTTGTGAGTGTACTTTATTTAAATAGTCACCTTATTCCTCATCTTACTCATGCACCCTGAGGATCACACACAGGGCTAAAACACAGACTGATGTGGGTTGAGCTTCAGCTGTTAGAATAGCTGAATTATATAGAAAACTAGTGTTAGATGGCATTTCTGTTCAACTGAAACCTGCTGTCAAGCAAAGGGAATGACTGAGTTACTTCCTGTTACATTTAAACAACACATACTGAATAAAAAGTCCAGGGCTATAAATAAAAGCAGAGGCACCAAAACTGTCTCAGGATGCCGTTTCCTGCTATCCAGCTGATTACCTGATGAGGTCCAGAGGCTGATATTTGTACCAGATCCCCCAGCGGGCCCAGCGCTCATACAGAAGATGCCTGTGGTTCTGGGCACCATGAGTTTTAATTGGATGTCTGCTTTTATAACCACCCTGAGGAAAGAAAATACTTCTAAATACAAGACTGAATTACACACCTTCATACATTTTTTTTCTCCAGCCCTGATTCAGTGTTTTACTTAACACTGATTTATGTAAAATGGCCTTAAAAGCCTCGTGTAAATGTGGCGTCCTTAATTCTAAATTATGAGTTTATAAAACTTTTCAGTTGAAATTAAATTCTGCCCACCTCATGTGGAGGAAACGCAGCCTCGTACGTGTTGTTGCCCAGCAAGCGGTTGATGCCTGCAGTAAAATAAATCAGGCCATCTCAGAGGACCACAGCACACCCAGAATAACACAAAAACCCACATTAAAAATTCAGTATTAGTTATTAATAGAAGCTGGAGTCCAGTGACAGACTCATTGGAAGACACACATCCACAGACAGAACTATTTACCACATTAGAGAACTCATTAGAGACACGCAGGTTAGGATTCTGAATTGCTAGAGGGCACTTTAAAGTGACCCGCTCATTTATATTCTTTTACTGCAGTGGTTGCAAAGTAAACTGACTGCAGTTACTGAATGAAAAGAGCTATTACGTCAGGACAGCAGCAGTTATTTGTCCTGCCATTCTTTGACAAACTGCAGCTAGTGAGAGCAGAAGAAAGAAAGAGAGAGAAGAAGAAAAAGATTTTTCTACTCTTGTGGCCAAGCTGCTGGTTTTTGTTGAAAAATACACGGTCACTACTATCTGTTTTAGTGTTTTAAGACGAAACTTTAACAAAACGTGTCGCTGGGAAAGTGGGATTGGGAGGAAATGAATGACTCAATGAAAACTATCAAAGATTACAAAAAAAGGGGGGATATTATGTTGCATAATACCAACAACAGTTCTAAATGATAATGCATTTTTATCCCGCAATTTATTAAAGTTGAAGTCATACAAAAAACTCAACAAAATATAGTTTCAAAAACTGCGTCCTGAAAAAAACGACAGATGTTTGCATATAGTGGCAAAGAAGGGAGCAACAGTTTGGAATAGTGAGCACGCAATTAGGCGAGGATGAATTAGGCACAGTGCCTTACCCATCTTTGATTTTCCATCTTCATACTTGGTGCGCTGCAGCACATGATGGACTATTCTGCTTCTGGTGGAATTTGAGAAGAACGTCTCTCTGTTGTTGATGGTGAAACTGGAGAAGAAACAACAAAAGCACGCTGCTTCAGTAATTCATCACGCAACGCTGCATCAATAACATCACGTCAACGCCCCCTAATGAGAGATGAGTCAATAATGACAAAGAGTTCATTAAAACACAATTTGTGGTGCAAAGTTGTAAAGTTTGTGCTCGTTCCTGCATCATCATTTTGTCGATAAAGCATCCAAGAAGATAAAAGAGAGGAAACGAAAAGTGGATGGTGTTTTTTTTCCACACAAAAGCTTTCAAAATGCAAAAAAAAAAAAAAAAAAAAAATCCCACAAATAAATAGAGAATTATTTAATGGACAGCTGCTGCTGCACTCTGATGTCTTATTTATGACCAACTCTCTGACTTCTGCATTAAAGGCTGAATGTTATAAAATATACAGGCACAGATTTTATCTCGTGCTTTCTAAATCCAAAGTGATGAACTCAAAAAACGAATGGATCTGATGGATGAGAAAAAACTGCGACTACTTTAGTTTTGCTATCACTGATACAGACACTGGTATTACATGTAACAGTGTGATCCTGTTTGTGATTTTTCATCATCGCGTTCATAAGTGTGTGGTATTTCTTACTGATGCATGCGTGCTCTGCTGAAGGGAGCTGTGTAGCAGTCTGTTTCCTCCAGGTCTGGCAAGGCCTCTTTGTCCAGCTTCATGGGGTTTTTGGGGAGCCAGCTTTTTATCTGCTGACATCTCAGATGAAACCGGCTGCAGAGAAAAACGAGGATTAATGGCACAGATTATCATGAAGCCTGGTTTCTTTGATATGAGACGATGGCAGCTAACCCCGTTCCTAGCACAGCCTTTGTAGCTTCGCTCCACCGCTAAAAACACAAACACATATGTGTGAAAATTTTACATAATTCTGCTGGTTATTATATAATATTTAAATATTTGTACAGTACTTTATGAGCCTCACAGTCATTGAACCGGCTAGCTAAATCTAATTCACAGGAAGACAACAAAGTTTCACCTTGTCACAATTTAAGATCTACATCAAAATGCTCAGATTTTCTGAATTATATATATATTTTTTTAATATCATAACAACTTGACTAAATAAGAAAAGAAGAAAAACTTAAATGCTAGTACAATATTGGCTCAACATGGTGATATTCAGCAAATTAATTGCTAACCTTAGCCTTTTAGCATGCTAGCATTAGCTAATTACTGCTGAAACTACAGCTATTGTTTTGGTTATTTGAATATTTATCTACAAAAAAAAAATCAATATAACTGATGATGCTACATGGTTTCATGAGTGTGACAAAAAACATTAACATTACTTTGGTGTTTAATTAGGCAGGAGCTACGCTAAAGAAAAAAACCTCAGGAGATTAGCAAAAACAAAGTTTTGTTGTTTTTGAATTTACAGGAAATTTGTTAGATGTTTAGTACATTTTTTCTCAAATAAATTCAGAATTTGCGCTTGAGAGCTGTCTTATAATTAGCATTATGCAAAAACATGTTAATTCTAGTCATACCACAAAGAGGTGCATGGTTGCACAATTAAAATATGAGAAATTGAAGAATTATGCTCATTTGTTCTGTATAAAATCATTGACTTATTTGATTTATTCCCATTGTAGTTTTACATGGTTAAGCTTTGTGTCTAACAAATGTTTCCACTTTTTAAAAAGTAAACATTTAATTTTCCTTTTTTCATTTTTCAATCCAGCATGTTTAAACCAAACCACGCCTAAATGGAAATACACCTACTGTCAACACTGCAGGCGCCACAGCATTTACAAAAAAATGATTCCAACATAATCTGAAGTAGGCTAAGAATTTGTAAAAACTTTAAAATATGTGCTAGTAATATTGGAGGTTCACCGTGTCATTAGTATTTATCTCTCGGGACACAGTAAGAACTGTCATTCCAACCTATTAATGAGATTTATTGGTTATCATCAAGAGTCAGACTCATGAGAAATGAAAAGTCATGTGTAGTGACAGAGGGTGTTGTACGCTTACAGACTGTCAGGCTCCCAGAGGGTAAACGATAACTTGGGCTGCATTAAACAGGAACTTGATTTAAACAGCAATGTCAATAGGATTCACCCTCAGGGCACCATTAATCTCAGGACAAGAGGTCCAGACAATCAGTCGACTTGTTGTTGAGCTTATTTAGCAGTGAAGTGTTTGATCACCTGACAGAAAATTGACTCTCAGAATATAGTCTGAAATGAGCTGTCTAATGAAAAGGTTTCTGGGTAAAACACATCTTTTTTTGCTCTGGAACATTTTATTGAAGGTTCCAGGCATCTTATGGAGAGAAAATCAACAAGCTGTCAAAGCGTGGCTGATATTTCACCTTCCAGGGATGTGATGGTGACACATCTGGAAAACAAATTACTGCTCAGGTAGATTTTTCTTTTAAAAGTAAAGGTTTATTGGCTCTCGATCAAAAATAATGGTCCTAAGTCTTCACAATGGTGAAAACAACTCCAACTTAACTCTTTGTTTAGAGTTAAAACAAGTGGCTCCTATATGTAAACTTTCACTTCTTTATTTCTTATATGTCATTATTAATAATTGTTAATAATAAAAATAAGCCTGCGGTGATACTGATTTAATTTTGAGAGATTTTATCGACTAATGTGCCTTTAAGATCCTGGATGTTGAAGTCAGACATTGCGTCTGTCACTTTTATTGCAATTAGGTTAAAATATTTTCAGTAACCGAGTCAGTAAAGTCTGTTCAGAGTTAGAAGATGACAGCAACCCGGGTCATATTCAATTTAATGTTTAATATCCAGTTGTCCTTCATGACGGATGGAGTCCCACTCCACTAAAGCTGCCTTTAATGAAACCATTTAAACCCCAAACATTAACCTGTGTCAGACTGTTTTATAGTTCAATGTAATTTCAGTGACCTCTCTTATAAACGACCGAGTCACTGTGGACAGAAATGCATGAGTCTATGATTTAATAGGTGGTTTATAACTGTAATATTTATCACTAAATAAACCAAATCCTGGGAAATAATAATAAAATACTTACAGTAAAACTTACTCAGACATTTTTTAAATTAAAATGTGTGGATGTGTTTTTATTTTATATCTTTAATTTTGTAGGATCAAACGTCTCTTATTCATCAGAAAGCAGAGACAGGAGGTTTGATATCCAACAAAATCCATTTAATCGAAGTTGTTCAGGTGGGAGGTTTAATAACACCTTCATAAAATGGAACAAATATACAAGAAGCCTCTATTTGTCTTGTATAGTGGGACCTATACACCCTTGTAGACTTTTACTGCTATGTTTTCATTTAAAAAAGAAGTGAGGACTATAAACAGTAGAATGCAATTAAAATCCTGGGAAAACACAGCGTCTTTATCTGTTAAACAGCGATTTAAAATAGGATTAGAATAGTTTGATTTATATCTTTAATTTCTTGAAAAGACAGAAAAACGTTGATGCAATATTCTGCCTATGATGGAGCGCAGGGGCTGTCTCTGATTCCAGCGGTATCCAATCACACTCGACATTTCTATCTGCCCAGCGTCAGCAGTTAATCCACATCAGAGCCAAATGAAATCACCAGGGCAGGATTCTGTAGTCTGCAATAAATCTCATTGTGCTCTACAGGCTGCAGTCAGGTACTCCTCAGATCCAGGGCTTAAAGTTCTCAGAACTATTAGCTGCCTACACAATGAGAATGAAATAAATTCTCTGTGCTTTGAAAGAAAGTGAAGGACAGATTAGGTTTTCTATCAACATCACGATGAAAGGCGATTAGTGTGAGTTTGCTATGATCTGAGACACAATGCACTGAATTACAATCAAAACCTCCGACTCAAACTAACTCTTACAGTTATTCATCGGTTATTAACATAATCAGAGGAAAGACTTTAATGTGAAGTTATGTTAAGAGGAGTCTTTTATAAACCCTGATGCTCTGGTGTTCAAACCAACAGAGACAGCTGTGTGTTTTGTTGTCTGACTGTTTCCATCAGCGTCCCAGCGAGAAACAACAATAGGAATTTAAATCTCTGCACAGACTTTGAACATCACATCAAAGCACACAAGTGCCCCGATCTAAAAATAGCATGCAAATGAGCCTGTGCAGCTCCATTTATCCTCACTGAAAGTGCATTGTTGAAAGGCGCAGTCACGCGTAGGTGAGCTACTGTTTTATACCCTTAGCAAGGAACTTTATGAGCTTTCTGAAAAAGTTCTGAAAAATATAATTCTACCGATTGACGTGAAATAAAATGAGTAATGTAAATGTAGAAAAACACTGGGAAAATAAGCCACTGCTCTTTATGATTTTTCTACATTTTTATAAAAATGTTTTCTTCCAGGTACTTATAAATTGCTGCTGCTTATCTGTACGACACATGGAGGCTGGATTTCTAATTATAACACTTCCAAAGACCTTATGAGTGCTGTGTAATTACCACCACTAATTACTAGAGGCTGGGTTGATTACAAAGGACAGTAACTTCCTGCCTCTGTTCCTCATTGAGATGTTCTTAAACACCACCCACAGCTTCTGATCACATGTAGCAGATGCACTGAAGTATCCTAATAAATAAACATTTGGGTTAAATCGACTTACCTTCCCAGGGTTTTACTTTTCCGGTCTGTAAAGTAGCATTTTTTTCTTGAATTAAAAAGAAAAAGGAAGATGTTAGCAGATGAAGCTGCATTCTGAAGGTAAACGTTGAGCTACAGTCACCTGAAAGGCATTCGGATGTTCATCTGCTCTGCGTATTTGCAGAGCGTATCCCACGGAGCGTGGATCTTCACAAACATGATGTCGTTGTTTGTCATGGAGGGCTTTAAAGTAAAATCAAACAAACAGGTTTGACAACTAAAGAGTTTGGGGGGGAATCAAAGGATTAAACATGTTTTCAGACTAAATCAGACATGGTCACCTCCTTCTCCAGCATGAGGCCCTCGGCTCGTAGATTCTTCTCAAATGTGCACCTCTTCTCCACCTGTGGGCTGGACTTCTTGTAAACCAGGATGTAATCAATCCTCTTTTTTCCATCTCGGAAAAACAGCCCAGATGAGTCCGATCGATTCTTTTCCTGTGGGAATTTCAGATGAGTCTTGTCTGCGGCTTTTTGATCAAAATAGATTTATTAGGAATTTATAGAACATGAAAGAATGTGGATTACCTGAAGTGAATCTGTGCGAGTTCCTAATTTAACACGGCTGATGGGTTTTTGAATCAGAAAGGTTGGGTCCGCTCTTGTTTCATACGCGCTCACTTCAGTCTCCTCGACGTAGTTATCTTTGACATCTTCTGCTGCACAAGAACAATCGATTTGACCGTTATTGACCCAGTGAGAAGTATTCTATCTGCTTTAGGTCTTTGTTGTTGTTCAGGTCAATATTTTCCTTAATCTGTCTGCCAAAAGTGAAACTAGATCTGACGTAAATAAAAAAAAAAATCTTATTTTAGAGTGGGTGTCAGTTAGGAAACACCTTGATGGAATTTGAAAGATCCTTAGATGGACAACGATGAAGCACAAATCTGGTTTTCTGTCCTCCAGGATTTTATAAGTGACACAGTAGAAAAACATATTACTTTATTTGAGCTTAAGAGTGTATATTTAGGTGTCTAAAGTCAAAATAACTCAGCCCTGGTACTTTATTTTGAACCCTCATGGGTATTAAAATTTATTATTCAGTGAGGAAATCAGATTTATCAGGAAAAAACATCAGATCCACATTCAGCTCAGAGTAGACAAAGTCCAGCCTCATGATCTCTATCTACATCCAACTTAAAGTTATGCCACATTCATATTATAGTAAATATATGAATATATTGGCTGTATAATCATTCAAAGTCCAAAGATAATAACTGTTTTTAGGACCAGACAATGAGGTATTTAATTTAATTTTCCAGAAAGATATTGGAAATTCTTATTTCTTATTTGTCTTTGAAGAAATCATCAGCACATAAACAGCAGTGTCCAGAGTCTTTAATCACTCCAACATTCATGATTTTGGTCTGCAGAAGGAACCAGGAGTACCTGGAGAAAACACTCCATATAGAAAAGCAGCAGCTGAACCTGCAACAATCTGGATGGCAACAGTGTTAAGGTTTTTTTTCTTTAAAGAAACTGGGAACAGAATTGATTGCCTTTCCAGTGTCAAACTGGATGCAGGTTGAGTACCGTAAATTAAATCCACTAAAGTGCTTCATTCATCCTCAAAACAGCAGCGTAGGAGCGCTGCACTGCTGCACAAACAAATAGGAACATAACAGTAATAATAACACCAGGAACATAAACTGCATCTGCTAATGTTATATATTTCTACAAGAGTGTGGTTCTTTTTATTTGCTCCTTTGGGTGCACAGAGAATAACTGCTGTTAAATAATCCAGAGGACAATCCATCCAGATCAAAGGACAAGACAAAAGCAAAACCAGAAATTCTTCTGCAGCTCATTTAACCACCGTGGCTTAAAGTGGATTTAAAATGTTAACTTTTTTTCCCACAAGCAATAACCATTAGCTGTGTTGAAGATAAATCTCGAGATGACTGAGAAACAATCAGATAAGTCAAAACATGTTAGCATCCCAGCTATACCACAGAGGATTCTGGGTAATCTCGAAAGCACTACTTCCTTACTAGAACAGTTTTTTATAACCCTCCCCTTAAAAGCATAGCAGATTTTACATTTAAAACACACTTTATTTTTATTAACCCATGTTTCCACAATGATAATAAAACGTGAAGTTCTTGGAGCTGCGGCAGCTGTTCATCCTTCTTAACATCTACAGAGCACGTGTGTCAGCTTCCACAGCTGCTGAAGGATTGTGTTCTCGTCTGTCAATCCCTGACACTTATTCTGTCTATTTTTCTCCTCCTGTCTGCCCCCTCTTCAAGTTGAAGCAGAAATCACTCAAAATCCCCTCCCCATACCAACTCTCTGCAGAGTCAAAGCATGTCACTTCTTATAGAAATGCCTGGTGCTGCATGATGTTTCTAAAAGTATTCCAACATTTCTACTCAGCACCAGAACAAATGTTGCGCAGAAGACATTTCATGATATGCAAAATACACAAAAGGGTGGCAAGTGCTACTTTTGTATTGACAAAAATAAACTGTTAGCTGCCTTTGAGTATTCCTGAAGAGATGAAGTGAATAATCCTCCTCTCCAACAGGCTGCTTTGAGTAATTTACCCTTTTGACAGCTTTTTTCCTTCATTAACCGACTGCTTCTGAAAGTGCAGCTGTGATTATAGATGTTCTGCAGCATTAACGTAATCTGCACAATTAAATGTGCTTTAAATGTCACTGTGATTTAAAATATGTGCAGCAACCAACTCTGTTCTAGTTAAATTCCAGTGTCAAGAGCAGTATGTCAAAAACTATTAGAAAAATGTCAAGTTTGTTTGTCGTTCTGTGGATTTACCGGTCTGTGGGGGGAGGAGGCTGCAGGAGGTGCTGATGCTCTGACTCAAGTCCTCAACATCTGGTTTGGGATCTGGGCTCAGAGGCACAGACAGAAAGTGGTTGAGGTTGATGGGATGAGTCTGACTCTGGGCCAGGCAGGGCAGGCTGCGGCGAGACGGCTTTAGGCTCTTCTCCTTCAGGATCTCGCTGATGCTGGTGTGCATGCCTGAGGAGGAGACGAGAGGGAAATTTAGACTTTAAATTAAAGACCTAATGATCCTTGAAGGACTGCACATCTCTAAATGCATTTCATGCCAGTTTTAAACTAAGATCATCTCATGTGATAAATGAGGGAGTTATAGTCGTTTTGGAAACATCTGGAAAATATTATTACATTAATAATAATGTAATTTAATATTCAAGTGATCTGTTAGAACCTGTGTTATGAACACCTTTCAGGCAGTATCACATGATTTTTTTTTTTAAATCTCAAAATCTGTAAAACCATTTGAGTTGTGACAATAAGTATTTACATAATTTGAATGTTATGTCTATATACTTTAACCATAGAAACGTTACTCACAAAGCACCCTGCAACAGTGAGGGCAGTCTTTTACTGTAGCACCCACCATGCCTGCAGGACAAGCTCCCTCACTACAACACAAACAGAACTGATCGCAAATCAGCTAAAGGAACAGACCTGCAAACTGTCCAAACCCCAGTCTGATTCAGTAAATCTGATCTGGGCCAGAACACACCCACAGAGAACACACCCATTAAAACTCCACATAGACAGGTGCTTTAATTATAATATAATCATAATGATGATGCAAACTGAGACCACCAGCAGGCATGGTTGGTCAAAATAGATTTCTTATCATTTTAAAGCTTTTTTCTTTCTAAAGAGAAAAGTATCTGAGCCTCAGCAGCTGTAATACTTGAGTGTTTAATATCAGGCTGTTTTGAGTCCTGAGCTTTATGAAAGTGTACAGGCACAACTTCTGCACCTTAAGGAGCAAATTATCTACTAATATTTATGTATTTTTCTGCACTTATTGTATAATGCATGTCCAGAGGGGCATTTTTTAAACAGCAAAATGAAAACTGTCAGTTTCTGCAGGCTCATTTCACACCAGAATGTGTTAAAACTGATCAAATTAGACCCATGAAGAAAAAATAAAAAACTTCAACATCATATCATATCTTGCAAATGAGAGTAAGTAACCAAATAAAATAAAAATAAAATCAAATAGTGAAAAAGAAAAAAAATGGAGCAAATAACTCCATCCTTTAATGGACCATGGTGGTGTTGTCCTTCAACCAGGTTTACATTAAAATCATCAGCACTTCTGCTCCATCAGATCATGAGAAGCAGCGTGATGATGCATCACTATATATTTGCTTAGTGCTGCAAAAACTGACTACTAAGATGAAACACATTACATCAAAGGAAAATATGCTGGTTTTTTCTTCTAAATAGGCCATAAACATATAAAACACACACTCAGCTCAAGAAAAGCTGGACTTTTTAAACATTTATGTCTCGTTTTGTTGAACAAGAAACAAAACAGAATTTAAAAAAACTAAAGCTTTTCTAATATTTTAATTCAATAAAATTATTTTACATAAAAATGCCCTTGTGTATCTTGTCAGATAAAAATATGCATATTTCTTTAAATTTTTGGCTACTTTACCAAATTAGATTTCAGTTTTTGCAGTAAACCAGTTTAACAGAGATACATGATGAAGCAGCAGTGATCTGAGCAGCATTTTCAGTAGCAGATCATTGTTTTATTAATGCTGTTTGAAGTCAATTTCAAGGTTGACGTAGCAACAAAAAAGCCATTTGACGATGATGGCAGGTCAAACTTCTGATTAAAACAATACTTTATACATCAATACAGTACTCTCAAAGGTTGATAACAACAATGAACATGTTTTGGCACACTGCACTCGACCTTGAGCTGAGGCGCCCGCTCCAGTGCTGCAGCTGTGGGCGTATAAATTCATGAAACGCAAGCCCCTCTAAATGGGAACGTGACTTATTTCACCTCGTATCTCCCAGCGACCTTTCTGAAACTCACATTTATAATTCACTCCTTATAGTGCATGCGCTGCAAGCTGCACAATAACTCATTTTCATGGCATTTATCTCCACGGGATTTCCTCGTTCTGTCGGGTGAGAGTGGAGCCAAGATGAGCCTGACGGCCCAGAGGAACCACTGATTACACAGTTTATATCCTTTGCAGCCCTTCAGATATGAATTGAATTAAAGCTGTGATCATAGCTCACATGGAGAAAGCTGATGATGTGCTTTAGAGCAAAGTTAAAGGCTATGATTCACTTGCTTTGACGGCACATAAAATAGGGAATTAAAATCTATTTACATAGAAAAGTTTGATCACTTACAATAGAATGCAATATTCACAACAACAAAAAAATGGAGCAAATAATAGTCAGATCGTCTGGTGTTCTTTGGGCTCATTTTAGCCTGCAAAGCATTCAATCTAGCCTGCAAAATGTTGAATTATTAGTGAATTACGCAGAGTAGGCAGGTGTAACACATCAGACAGAGTTATGTTTGCAGCGTTAGCCTTAGAGCAGTTCCTACACAACAGCATGAGATGTGTGAGACACAGCAATGAGCGGATGATCTGCAGAGCTCCTAAATACATCAGTGTTTCTGTTACTGAGAAACAAACTCACATATCAGTGAGTTTCTGTGAGAAATTAAAGAAATTCTGCTGTATTTGGTGCTAGGCTAATAGACGAGCTAACATAATTAGCATCGATTAGCAGCAGTATTATCTCGGAGGTATATTTTGGATTCTCTTGTTGAGCATGTGCCATACTATTTTAGAATTAATATGACAACCAAAACCCTTCTATGAAACTGGAAGAAAAAAAATGCCTTGGAAAAAAATAACAGCATAAATGCTTTGTGAGGCAGAAGAAACAAAAAAATAAAATAAAATAAAACTTACATAAAACAGACTCCCTATTATTACCAGAAACATGGCTATAATCAAAGGCAGGCGGCAGCACCGTCTGCTTAAAATAGTGATGCTATTTTTAGGAAATGTTGTCCACGACCCTGCTAAAAGTGAATTTTGGTTTGTATGATTAACAAACAGCAGGCTGCATGGAAATTTCAATCACTGTACATTTGCAGTGACATCATCTTCTTTAAGTGTGACTGTTTCTAGAGAAAAGCACTTCATTTTGTGACTCAACAGTCAGTCAAAGAGCTGTGAGCTCTGCTGAAGTGGTCAGAGACTTCGAGTGCTCTCATTTGAGGGTGCCTGTGGATTAGTCTTTAAACTGAATGTTTTCTTACATCATAAAACAGAGGATCTAATCAATTTGTCTCCATTATCATTACAGAATGAGTGATAGCTACATTCAATGTTCCAGTTGATCCCAGCAGACTGTGGCGAAGCTCAACATGCCTGAAATGACGCACCAGAAAAGAACAGGCTAACAGGTCTGAGTGAAAGCTGTCGGTCTCAGAGGAAAAAACGTTTAAAAAAGACTCACAAATTAGACAATGATGGTGCTGTAGCTGCTTCTTAATGTTTTGAGCCTAGAAGGAAAAATTCAGATCTCTCAGGCTCTGTGGATATTAGGCAGACGATAACTGCTGCTTTATTCCTAAGCTTTTTGGCACCATTTTTCTCAATCAGGTAGCCTCTGAGAATCCTATAGTTACTTTCTGAAGATGGTGCATTGTGTAAGTCTACACTACAGGGTTTGTAAAACATGAAATCCTGTGTTTTATCTGTCTGTGCTCTGGCTAAAATGTGCTTATGCAGAAAATGTTAATCCAGTGTGAGCAGGGGCTGCATATGTGTTAGTTTGGGAGTCACTGAGAGTTCACATGGACAAAACACGACTGGGACAAAAACACCACCAAGTCTTCTCTACATTATTACAACAAAGGCCGGTAAGAGTGAACCTTTAGGTGGCAGCTGCTTCTAAAACCATCCAGTCAGCCTCGTATGACAAGAAGCTAGAGGAGCATTAAGAAGGGTCGTGATCTGGGCTTTTATTTCTCTGATGAAGTTTGTCCATTATGCTTTACTGCTGATGAGATTAAACGCCTATTTTTCTGTCTTTTATCTCAGCCTGATTAAGTATACATGACTATGTGCTACACACATGCCTGCAAATCTTTGTGATACTCACAAAAGATAAAAATAGAATCTGCACATAAGTTTGTTGCACTTCTCTTAGGCTTTGTTGTCACTAATGTCTGGTGCATCCTTAACAGCTTTATTACTCAGCCAACTCAATAGAAAAATAAAGTCATATTAAAAAAATAGTTTTATGATCAGCTCCAAATTGTCAAAATACAGAAAGTTGCAAACAGTGTTTGGGAACTCAGCCTTTCAGCCACATCTCCCCACTTTAGAGCTCTGAACCATCAAGGCATTAACTGCAGCGACGTCGCCCAGAATCCAGGTCATTGGGTTGTTTCGCATCATGCTTCTGTTTTCTCACTCAAAACCTTCAATTATTCATCCACATTCAGCCCGTACTTACAGAGACACTACTTTCAACTGAGGAACAATCAACATTCAGACTTTTTTCAGCAGCTACCCCCCCCACCCCTCTTTTTTTTTAATCCCAAACACTGGGTGACTGAAATTCTTTTGAGGTTTTTGTAACTTCATCTTCAGAATCACCATTTTCAAGCTTTTCCTCCAAACATCTACATCCTAAAGCCTATATAGTTTTTATCAATGACTTCTCAATTCACAAAGCTCGTCTCAAAGGGTAGAAATGTACTTTTTAGTAGATAGTACTTCTCTAGTCTGTGAGGCATTACTAAGTGTTTACCCTAAAAGACAGAGGGCCAATGTAATAAGGGTACTTTGACTATTCAGAACAAGTATCAATCCGAGCAGCTAGAATATTTAATCACTATTATTGACTATATATATATATATATATATATATATATATATATATATATATATATATATATATATATATGTATGTATATATATATATATTGAATCGCATGTTGACCTGCCATGGGAACTGTGGATAGAAATTAACCAGCGGATAAATCTGCTGAAAACATGTTTTTTCTTTAGAGCTTAATTTATTATGTGCATTGTTCCTATTTGACAAATAACATGAAACTAGGTTAATGGGTCGTTGATTTAGTTAAAGATTCATTATGTTAGTTATGATGTCAGAATTGTCTTTACCTCAAGGCTCGTCTACTACAAGTATTCCTGCAGTGGGTTTTTTGCAGCACAGAACTTGCTGTGATAAAAATTCCATTCAAAATTTTAAAAAATATATAATAATAACAATGAAAGAGACAAAGAAACAACAAGTATGATCACAAGAAGATAAAAACTCACTTGTTTAAGTAGATTTTATGTGAGATTTTCACATTAATTTCAGCTCTAAGAGTATTGCATCATGTTCAAAGACTTCATTTCCAGTCCAGATAAAGATGGAGACAATAGAGTGGTTATATTGTCCAGGTCTGGGTTCGTTGAGTAGAACAGTGTCAGTTTTTAGGCCTCGGGCTGCAGCTTTAGTAGGACATGGATTCAGAACAGCTGTCCTGCTTTTGAGCACTAAGAGACAGAAAAAACGTCTTCCAGTACACGACATCAAATACTGTTCAGACTGATGCTCCGAACAAACAAAAGACACTGACGAACAACAGAAAAAGTGAGAGAAAATTGTCAAAAACTTCAATAAATAACAGGGTTGTTTTTTTTATATTGCACACACATCAGGAGAAACATAATGAGGTTTTAATGACACCCATCGCTTTACTTGACCCAAAAAGATGGCACTTTTCTGGCCCCAGTTGAGAAAATTCTGGCTAAATTCAGCATCTCTCCACTTCATCCTCAAATTGTCACATTCAAAGGTCTCGTCAGGAGTCGGAGTCTGTAACCTTTAGCAACCTCTTTCAGCACGACTTCATGTTACGAAATGAACTTTTTAAAAGATCAGAATCATTTCCAAAACATAACCAAGTGTTTTATGTAAATCAAACAGGGGGTATGAAAAATATGATAAAAAGAAGAACTCCGAATAGTATTGCAGGCTGGGTTTGCAAAATGAAAGTTTCTACATCACTTCCACCTCTCTTGTTTTCTCATAACAGACTTTGATACATGAAGGTGGCATTTTCTCCAAGAATCAAACACTAACAGAACTGTGATCATTCTGTTGTGCTTCTAAGGTGTAATGGTTGAAAAAGAATCAGTCATTACTCTTCTTGATGACTGACTGTATTATCAGTTGTTAAAAATGAAGAAATAAGTAAAAAAAAACAAAAAACATAAGATTGTTTCTTTTAAATGACCTTTAACAAGGATTTGCTAAGAAATGAAGACTTTCATCTTCTCTTTTACCAGCTTTGCCATTAAAATGTTAAAAGTGCTCACAGTTTATTTATAACAGAAGTTCTGATGAGAAGGTTTTATGTCTGACCGTCTTTGGACTGTTATTATTAGAATGGTGAGGTCTAAAGTAAAATGACTGCTTTCATGTCACAAAACCACAGTACTATTTATTTTATTGTGCACTAATAACAGATTCAGGTCTAACATTATTTAAGTATTAAAGGAGAGATATACTGGCAGAATTAGAAATAAGATTTCAGCATTTATTTTTATCACTGGCATAACCAAAAGACATCAAGTCTTAATTTTTAAAGCAAATATTTCTACAGTAAATGGTGTGCATGGCTCGTTCCTGTCCTCAGGATTAAGGTGCGGTAAACTGGCTCTTCTACAGAAGCGTTCAGCGAGCAGTTAGAGGGAGTTTCATCCTCCACCTGGCAGCACTTCAAACAACAATGAGCCGAGTTCACATGGAGCGTTAGGAGACGGATTTATCAGGCACTTTATATTCAGCTGCTGTCTTTTCCTACATGTTCTCAAGATGAACACCAGCAAGCAATAATTGATTCTTTCTTCTGGATTCTTAATCATGTTAAAATTTAAAAAGCAAGATCCTACATTCATTAAATAAATAGATAGATAGATAAACCACTCAAAATCAAAACAGCTTATCCCACACCTGATACCGATCGTGTTTCTCAGTTGAGTTTAAATTCAGCTCAAACAGGATTTTGAGGAAAGGAGTTTGGATTATTAGATTTTCTGTTTGGGAGAAGGAGCTTTATGATGTGACCCCCTGAGAAGTCACAAACACAGCTATTATAAAAGAAAGACATTCAAATTATGCAAATATAGCTCGATTTTCTTTTTTCTCTGACATTATTTCAGGATACAGAGATAGAATAATTAATGCTGACGTGCAAATGAGCTGAGATCATTTAAAATTTGTCCTCATTAATTGCTCCAATCAGCTGTTGAAATCTGACATATTCACTGGATCTGTTTGATATCTTTAGTCTCCTACCTTATGAGACTTGTAGCTAATGGACGGCATGTTAAGATAAAGTCCTAATAGAGAGTAACACAACTTAATGAATGCAAAACCACAAAACATAATTACCTTCTTGGTTCTTTTCATCTTTTGTTTTTTACAGCACTGAGTCACAGAGGGTGTAATTAGGAAGTCTGATCAGCAGAAAAAGGAATAATCCCTCCTCTCACACACCGTCGTCCTTCGACGTCTGTCACGTGCAGCTGAACCAGACAGCCTGACTGTGAACACACCTCAGAGCAGATGGCACGTTTTGCTCATGATTTAGGACTTGATTATGCAATCCTGGCACAACCTCTGGGTTGCATGATTTGAGTAGATTAAAACATCTTCCCTCTCTGTCAATCTGTTTATCCCTCCCTCCTTTAAGCATAATACTTTCTTCTTGTGAGCTTCATTGCTTAGGTAATGTCACAGGATGGTTTGCAAAGCTTCTATGGTCTCTATGCATACACACACACACACATGCACACACCGCATGAATAAATAATAAACTTCACAACAGACCATATTAGTTCAGTAACAAGTGGAATGAATCTTGGACTTTTTAGTGGCATGATTAAGTTTCTTTGAGCTCCCGCTGAGCTGCTGCCTGCATTTTTCTAATAACCTAGCAACAAAATAACCACCAACTATTTAAAGGCTGTGAAAGTGTAAAAGCTGGGAACTACACACACACAAGCTCAGGGGAAAAGAGCCTCTCTGTTTTAGCTCATTTAAAAAATATTTGTTTAACCAAAAAGATTAAATTTCCCCCAAAATAATAATAAAAACATCTTTAATACAGCATCCTAGACTCCTCCTAACGGCTACCAGTCTACTGTCAAACAGCATCCTGTTGTGATGTTTAATAAACAGACGATACGATGCGTTTGCGTCCCAAAATCTGCTCTCAAATTAATGTCTGTATCTATAAAACCATCTGTCTGCTTGCATAAGAAGACAGGTGGTCTGTGACAGACCATGCAAACAAAGACTTACACACACACACACACACACACAGAGAGAGAGAGAGAATACACACTATAAACATTTACTGTGCAAAATTACAGTTTGACAGAGCAGTCTTGGCATAAAGAAACCAAAAACAAACAGACTGGAGAACACAATCATCACAAAAAAACATGAGTTTGAAAAATAATTCAATGTTGATTTTATAAGTGTAATAGAACTTAATATGACTGTGCTGCTTATAAATGGGGAAACAAGCCAAAAAAAGCATAATGTGATGATCTTTACCTGCAGATCCTAGTTCTATTAAATCCAGAAATGTTAAAATCTCTCTGCAGAAAGCTCTATCAGTGTGTTTCTCTAGCATTTATTAAATTCTGCTCAAGAATATACGTTTATGTCAACATGAAGGTCACTCCAATTTTGGAAAGAATGATCAGACTCGTGCAAAATTATACTCAGAGCAATGCAGCGATGCAGAATAATGGTGTCATCATTTTATGTGGCTGTGCCTGCATAAAAATAATTGTTTTCATTCTTTCCATATTTTGATATGTTTCAGATTGACTCTATAATGGTACAGCTGTTTTGTTTCTTGTTAATAAAGGAACACTCACTGTGTGAGAACATATAAAAGGTCAGCGTTACCTAAAATGTTTCTACATGACCGGAGTCCACCTCCTCCCGACACATTAAAGATCTCACAGTTGACAGAAATCAAACCATGACAGGAGGGTGAGTAAAGTGTCTGAAGGTCTCAGAGATGAGACAAGTTAAAGGACAGATCTAGGAAATTACACAGGAAACCTTCTGCAGTGAAAAGTACAGTAAGCTTTATAACTCTGCAAGGAATGATGTTTGAAACAAGCAGCAGAGTTCCTACAGCTGGCTGCTTTGGTCAGACAGGTAACTAACAGAGCTTCAAAAAACTCATTAGTGCAACAATCAACCAATTAGAGGAGCCACTGAGAAACCACTGCTCTGTAAAAAAAAAATACATAACAGCACAATTTGCAGTTCAGCAGAAGAAAAAATGGATCCTCAGAACCAAAAGTCCCAGACTCTATCCCTTTTTTTAAAAACTAGATTTCCAAAAGACATGATGAGGAAGGATGGGTATTGATTTTCAGTTCAATCAAAAGATTCCATCAGTCAAACATAGTGATGGCAGAGCAGAACCAATCAGAGATGTTTATTCTGCAGCAGAAGCTGAGAGACAATTAAGACAAAAAGCTATTATGGAAACATTTTTCATAGTGGGAAAACTCTGAATTAGCTGGAGTTGTCCTGCACAGAGTCTAGACCTGAGCATGGTGGGGGGTGAAAGGGCTCTGCACTAACAGGTTGCATTTAACCTGCTGAGCTCAAACGTCTTTGTAAAAAGAGACTCAGAAAGAAATGATGTGGAGAGAAAACCTGACACTGGCACTGCAGCATAAGTGAAGAAAGTATCTACTTGTACATATTAAAAGCGATATTTTAGTGGAAAAGTAAGTAGTTCAGAGACCTTCCTTTTTATATAATAAATTTTAGGCAGCTGCATTTTCATGTAAAAAAGAAAAACTGTCAGGTTTCAATTTGAAAAAGAGACTTTTGTTGCAGCTCCAAACTCTCCCTGATTGTGTTTAAGGAAAAATGCTGTATCATTTCTGAACTTTGCTTTAGATTAGGATTTTTTTTGTTGTTGCCATAATTAATCCCTTTTCCTTTTATTTTAATGATGCACTTAGCAGTTATGGTAAAAATGAGCACTCTTTCAGACCTGCTGCACTAAAACTTTCACATAATTCTAATTTCCTCTCCTGCAGCAGGTTTCCTGTTGGTTGGACTGAAACCAGGAGGTGGTCCTGTCAGAGCCATAAAATTAATTACAGTCATTTTCTCTTGAACGCCAACGCAGAAAGAAATCAAGTTTTTATACAACTCATAAGATGAAGCAACATGAAATATCAAAATGAAGTAATAAAACAGAAGTATTTAAATGAGAAACTCAGTGGGTTTATGTCCATACAGGTCACACCAGAGACCTAAGCTTGGTGAAAAACAACAGTTTGGTCCAGATTTGTTTCCACACTCAAAGAGAAGCAAAGGGAGGAGCTAACACCCTCAGCAGGCTCAGTCACGAGCTCCTCAGCTCAGCATCCTCTAACAAGAAGACACACGCTCATAAACCTCATCAACATGCTGCTTGTTGAGAATTAGGAACTTCTCCTCACCGCTCTCCTGTCAGAGAGCCAGGAACAGACAGAGAGAAAGCAGGATTCACTTTCTTTAAGAAGCTCTATTTATGGCCTAAAATCAATACAGGCTCCACGGTGTAATCGAACCCAAATGGGGATAAAAAGAATTAGGAATCACCTACAGAATGAATTTGCACCAGTGGTTAAATCTTTTAGGTTGTTTTGTTAATTATTGCTAATACAAAATGCAGAAAGAAACATTTTTTACATAAAAGTTTAACTTCCTGAGTTGGATAAAAAGTGACAGGTTGACAGAAACTTTTGACAGCCTCAAATCACTTTTTAATTGGTGTCAAAAAACCCTCAAATGCAGCTTTTCCTGGCAGGTTGTGAGGAAGATTCTTCAGCTCAAACTCCTCAAGCATCAGATTAACACAATTCTTCTAAATGCACCATAACCCGATATTGTAATTGTGTCAAAGTGGACAAACATGAGTGCAGCTTCAGTTAAGGGATGCACTGTTTTAAATGCAACTCTGAAACCAGTGCACATCATTTCCCTAATCTTACTATGTGTTTGAGTATATTTATCTTTTATCAATTTCATAAACTTATTAAAAACATCTCTCCCAAATCCTTTTTTTTTTGTTATAGCATTTATTTGCAGAAAGCAAATGGTCAAAATTACAAAAATGATGGAGGATTTTTAGCCCTCAAAGCAGAAAACAAGTTTATTAAAGAACAGAATGTTTTAAGAGCTCACTGTTTGGTGGATTCTGATTTTCACTCATAGTTTTACGAGTCTGTCACGTTCCTGCTGAGTGACTCTTCTGGAGTAAAAAGTTCAAGCAGCCAGTTGATTTTTGACACCATTCATCCCCCTCTTGATCACAAATAGATGCTGATTTTAGAAACATTTGCAGTATTTTCTTTAAAAATTCCAGAGCTGTGTAGAAAGTTGCCTCCTTCTATCTCTAAATATGGTTCAGTTGGATCCTGATCATAAAGTCAGCCAGAGCATCATTACCCGGATCGTTCAAAGCGCACAGAAACTGCCTTCATCCCTGGAGAAGGGCACAGAACTCTGCGTCACCCTCACAGCATGAGAGGACGGAAAGTCAAAAAGACCTGCAGCCAGAAAACACACCAAGCGTTTCAGACCACCCACCAACCTTTCTGCTGCTTGAAGGACTGGATGGATCCCGAGTGGTGCACCATGGCGGCGTCCAGCTGCTCCCCGGCGCGTCACAATTACACTCCGGGTTCGGAAAAGCAAAACTGCGGAATACATTGAAAACTACGGAGGGCTCCCATGTTGCCTCACGGTCTCAAAGGCGATGCGCAAACCCCAGCAACACCTGTCTCCGCTCCGCATGCTGCTCCCCCCACCCCTCCTCCTCCTCCAACCGCCACCATTCACGGCTGTTGTCATGGTGACGGAGGATAGAGGAGGTCCTGAGATGGACACGTCCTCCTCCGTCCTGATTTTCTTGACTTTCAGATGAGGAACTGACCGGGCACAGCTCGTCTCAGGCGGACCGACGAGTTCGGGTATCGATGGGTTCGATCGGAGGGGGAACGAGGAAGCGCGTGCCCTAATTCAATTTGATAGGAGCGCGTGCCCTAATTCAATTTGACCCTATTTGGGAATAAACGCCTTAATTAGCTGTAATAGTTACTTTACTGCTGTTTGGATTGAGCAATAAAACAGTTTGATCTTTCTTTATTGTTAATAACAAAATCAGAACAATCAATCAAAAACTATCGGAACTATTTAAGGTTTCAGGAATGTAATACAATGAAGACGTGAGAGAAAAAAACCTCCATCCAAACGATCAATATCACAAGTCAGAGCTCAGCTGCTGACAGCTGCTGCTGTCGAGGCAGGGGATCCTTGTTTGACGGTAAATAGAGTTTCAGTCCTGAAAACAGCAGCTGAGCAGGGCAGCTTTTATTTCCACTTTGATGGATTGATAGTGAACCGCAAGCTCGTTTATCACGACAGTTTTCTGCACACGTTTTTTTATTTTAGGGCCAAATATTCAGTTTTATTAGATTTTTTTTTTATTGTTTTACTGTTCAGTTCAGCTTCCTATTGACCTGCTTAATTTATTCAGTAGTTTACTGATGCTGGTAAATCTACCATCTGCTGTCAGCTCCACGTGTTGCAGCACTTTTTTTTTGCCATCTTATTGCTTTTAAACTGAACAAATCAAAAATGAAATTGGATGCATTTCATTATTAAACCATCAGGTCATATAATAAGCACTGTAGGATATTAACTCAACGCAGCACAGTTTCTATAAAGTGGTCCCCTGTCAGGGTTTGCAGCAGACCTCGGTGTTTATGTTGATTTATGTTGAGCACAGTAATCAAATCTTTTTTTTTTTTTTTTTTTTGACAGGTTGCAGTTTGATCTGGTTTATCAACTTCTATCTGTGGGGATATTTAGTCTGGCATCTGTCACAGATACAAATACCATCTGGCTCCCTGCAGCACAGCAGGCCTCGACCCCTCCCGTTGCTCTGATGCTGATTGAGTGCTGGACCTGCCAGCCCCTTTAAAATATCAGTCAACAACCAAACACATGCATTAGGATGCTCCACCGGAGTGCTTAATAAATAAATAAATAAATAAATAAATAAATAAATAAATAAATAAATAAATAGGCAGGTCTTCCTCAGCAGGGTTAGTACCATTAGAAACGGTACCGGTTCCCTTCATGGCTGTTAGTTGGAGATGTAGGTCAGAGGACTGCTGCGGTTGTAGGCTAGTGAAACACTGCCCCCTTGTGGAGAAAAACAGAAACTGAGACTTGAGATTCACCTAAACTTTGACGCAACCTGCAGCTGACTTAAACATTCGTTTTGGTTTCCAAGTATGAACAACATCTTTGGCTTAAAAGACAAATAACTATATTATTCATCTTTAATGTGAATTTGCAGACACTTTAGTTAAATACTAATAAAAATAGTTCCCCAAACAAATGAGATATTATTTATATTAAAAACCCATATACCCTAATACCCAACATAAAAATGTTTCTGAATAGGAAAACTAAACATTTCCATAACAACTAAATGGATTTTGTGAGGCTCAGCCACTGAAGTAAAACGAAATATGAGGTTTTTTTTTTTTTTTAGACTGATGTAAATCTTAAATGTGTTGCTGGGTAACAAACAATGTTTCTCATCACTGACAAAATGTCCAGTCATGTTGTAAAAAAGCCCATAAACAGAGATAAACTGTGAGTTCTTGAAAAGCTGTGATATATTTAAAATAAATTATTTTAGGTTTAAATTTACCTTATTATTGTTAACTAATATTCCTCAGAGGTTCTGCACCATATCGACATGACAGCATCACAGTCGCTACAGATTTGTCAGCTGAACATCCATAACGTGACTCTCCTGTTCCAGATCCCAAAGGTTCTGGACTGGACTGAGATCTGGTGACTGTGGAGGCTGTTGGAGTCCAGTGAACTCATCTTCATGTTCAAGAAACCAGTTAGAGGTGATCTGATCGCTCAGTTGGTAGTAAGGGACCCAAAGTAAGACAAGAAAACATCCCCACACCACTACACCACCAGCAGCCTGAACCATTAATACAAGGCAGGACGCTTTCATGTTTCTGACACCAAATTCTGACCGACCGTCTGAATGTTCTGATGATCCTGTGTAAACAGTAATGTCTGTTTCCTGCTGCTGTAGTTCATTTGCTTCAAGGTTCAACGTGTTGTGTGTTCAGACTCAGAGATGGTGTTCTGCAGACCTAATCAGTGTTTTTGTAGGCCTATTTCCTGTTGCCTTTCTGTCACCTCAAACCAGTCTGCTCATTCTCCTCTGACACCAACAAGACCTTTTCTTAATTCTCCATTCTGATGCTCAGTTTGAACCTCAGCCAGTGATTTTCATCATGTCTAGTTGTGTAATTGAGTAAATGAGTTGCTGCAGTGTGATTGGTTGATGAAGCAGTTGAACAGGTGTAACTCCTAAAGTGACCCGTTAATATATATTCTGCACAGAGGCAGTGCTGAGACTGCTAGGATCCTGGTGAATATGGATTCTAAAGAACAGCAGGCAAACTCACTGGACTCCTGGTCGGTTTCTGTCTCTGGACCTTCAGAACTGGAACCGTCTCCAAGCGAGGAGCTCCAGGAAGCTGAGCGACTGATGGTGGGATTGTAAGGAGTCTGCCTGTCGGCCCCAGAGGAGCTGGAAGCCTGACTCTCCAGCAGGGGGAGAAACATATAGTTTTCCAGATGACATGATTCTGAGAAAAAGAACACACACAAAACATCTCAGTGATCAGATTTACTTCAGGATGAAACTTTTGTTTTTTGTCCTCAGCTCCACTTGCGAATGTTACAAATTGAAAAAATATCTGTTCCGATTAGCAGCTGTGGAGCTCCCAGCTCCCTCTCACATTACTACACTCCTACATTTTTAACATGACTTTTAAATCCCTTTGTTCTCCTGTGATACTCGACACTAATGGGAGACAATAAAACCTCAGGGGCTTCAAAACCAACCGTGTAACAGGTAACTCCTGCTGAGAAACTTGATAACGTCTCAGAATTGTTTCTTATTTCTAAAATAAACTCTGAACAATATGTAGTTGTATTTTTTAACAGTGAATCAGAATGTAGTTGTACCAGTTCGATATGGATCTGAATTTCTGGGTTAGATTTTGTGAAATGAGATCCTTTTCTTTTCTCTGTAGGCCCATTTAGTTTTTTAGGTTCTGACAGGTGGTGGTGTTTTAGGATTTTGTTTATGTTTACTATAATTATTTGCATGTTAAAGTTTTCGGCAGACTGTATTAAATGCAGCAAAATGGATTGAGTGGGATTGTTTTTAAGGATATGTATGTATGTGTGTATATATATATACGTATATATATATATATATATATATATATATATATATATATATATATATACATACAGTATATAGAGATACATAAATATTCATTTCTAGTGGAACAAACATTTTTGTTCTATTGTACTCCTAAAATTATTACACAATCATTTATACTAATATTGTAATATCTATACTATAAATATTTAACAAAATTAACCCCAAGTGAGTTATTTTTAGTATTAACAATAAATATATGTGCTAGAACTATATTTCAAATAAAAATATGGTCTAAGTCAGGAGTTGTCCACTTTCATGTGCATTTTTCATAATATGAGCTGCAAAATGAATCTCAGGGCTGCAGTCAGAATCCAGATCCAAACAACATGAACTCATCATAGAAATGACTTTCCACAGGAACAATTACAACCACTCCTCTCAGCATGTTTTTAATGGAGCCTTAAGAGGGAACCATGGTTGTAAAAAGCATATAGTAGATGACTGAAAGGCAAGATTTTGCGTTTAACACTTTTAATGTCTGCTAAAGTGATCATCAGACGCAGGCTGACCATCAGGGAAACTTCAGCTTCTCTCAGCCTGGTTCTGGTGTCCATTAAAGCTGTGCAGCCTGAGTGCAACCATATACTATCCTGAATTTATCAAAACTATAGTAAGGCAGGACGATCGATTGATGAGCAGGTACTTCCTGCATGAACTTCCTGCTACACTGATCATTTATTTAAACATTAATCTCAAAGCTTCCAGGTCACAGTGTTTCTTCCTCATGTAGCAATACAACCGTCACTCAAACAATCAAACACACAAAAGGTATGGAACTAAATTATTTTTAACAACTGTTTCAAACACATACTTAAATTAAAAATGTTTAGGAGACTGCAGAACACACACATGATCAGAATGATCAAAATCAGCTGCTGAAAATACAAATATAATTTAGTTAGCATGCAGCCAAGTGAATGCATATGACTGTAAGTTGAATAAAAATGGTAAAATTGTTTATCAGCAATAATACATGTAGCTAAAGGGGTGTAGAGGGCATTTAAACTGCAGCGTTTCCATTACATGATGGGTGCTTTGAGCTAGTGTGTTCTCTTTATAGAGCTTAAACAGCCTGCATTAGTCAGCACAGATCACTTAGGACCACACAAGGGTGTCTATAGCCATAGCACTAGTGTTTCCTCCTCTCTAATCCATAAAAAAACAATGGTCTTCTTTCAGATGCTCACAACACACACAACATGTGATAACCTGTGAAAGTTATTGAAGACTGAGGCTGTAAAAGAAATTCACGATTCAAAAAGGAACGAGAATCTGATTCTTACTTAATGAATTCAGGTTGAAGCATTTTAGAGGAGAAAACTTTATCATTCTAAATGTTTTTATTAACCCTTTTTTTGGGTGGGGGGGCATGCTGTGTGCTAGAACACAAACATGCTGCTTGACCTAGAACAACTCCTGGTTGAGGAATGGTGACAAACTGGTGACCGTCATGAGGAGGAGGAGCCAGGCTGGTGACCAGCATAAGGAGGAGGAGCCAGGCTGGTGACCAGCATAAGGAGGAGGAGCCAGGCTGGTGACCAGCATAAGGAGGAGGAGCCAGACTGGTGACCAGCATGAGGAGAAGGAGCCAGGCTGGTGACCAGCATAAGGAGGAGGAGCCAGACTGGTGACCAGCATGAGGAGGAGGAGCCAGGCTGGTGACCAGCATAAGGAGGAGGAGCCAGACTCGTGACCAGCATGAGGAGAAGGAGCCAGACTGGTGACTAGCATGAGGAGGAGCCAGACTGGTGACCAGCATAAGGAGGAGGAGCCAGACTGGTGACCAGCATGAGGAGAAGGAGCCAGACTGGTGACCAGCATAAGGAGGAGGAGCCAGACTGGTGACCAGCATGAGGAGAAGGAGCCAGACTGGTGACCAGCATAAGGAGGAGGAGCCAGACTGGTGACCAGCATAAGGAGGAGGCGCCAGACTGTTGTAGTTACATATGGATCTTCCACATGCTACTGAGGTCCCTGCCAGTGTAAAGTGAAAAAAGTATAAAAATAGCCAACATGTTTTTTTTCTCGATTATTGTGGTAATGTGAATAACAATTGTTGTGGAGCACTACCCATATATCACAGTTTAGAATCACACTGTCATTTGAAACATTTTAAAAACTTTGATGCATTTAAAAAATCATTACAAGTTATACTTGTATAATCAGGCTTTCTGAAGATATGAGGATGGCTGCCAACATGCACTGTTACAACAAAGAAATAAGTAACCAAACACAAATGTCATTATTTTAAGTTATTTAAGAAAAAAA
>SSNR01000001.1:1823116-1834431 GCA_006937965.1 Callopanchax toddi
GGGACTATTTTGACTTGGTAAATTAGACTTTTGAATAACTATAATACATCTTACTTTAACCATTAAATGTTTAAATAGCCACTTGAACTTTTTATGGATCTTTAGACATTGTAATTTAATTTTTGTAATACAGTCCAGAGATTTGAAATAAACCTTTTACAAGTACAGTTTTTTTTTACTATACTTGTAACTAAACTGTAATTTTGATTAAGAGGAACGTTGTTGCAAAAAAAAAAAAAAAACTAATTAGAAACAGGTGTGGTTTGATTATATTTAACGACGTCCTGCCAAACATTTAGTCTCCGCCCCTAGATTTCTGGTAGGTTCACTGTCCTACTGTGAATTAACAGTAACCAAAATAAACAAAACCACTAAACTCCATATTTACATCACCTACTGAAAGAAAACCATTATAGCTTTCTGACCTTTTTAAAAAGTTCGTGTGATATTTTGGTTCATCCTGTAATCATATTGTACAGTAGCGTGAAAAGTAAACAGCGTATTTCAACGTAACGTTTTTAAACATAACAGTAGATTTGTCAGAACACCAAAACAAACTCCGAGAAAACACAATTCGGCTCTTGGCGTGTGATTTCTACGTTTTCAAATGCCGCGTCGTTTACAGAAGAGGTTTGAGGAGAACTAATTTATTTTGTGCCTTAGAGAAGTAGCTTGTAGCTGTAGCTTAGAACAGCTAATAGAATGCTCACATTCCCTCGGCTAACAGGAGCCGCTATTAGCTAGCCAGCTAACCTAGCGGCATTCAGTGAAGTAGAAGCTTCGGCTTCTTTTGCCTTATTTCTTATCCAAGCAATTTAGGACTGGCTCGTTATATTATCAGGTAGCTATCGAAGTTAAACAGGAACGTTGACGACTATTTTCACGTCGCTTTTTTACTGCGTGGAACTCCAGAATGGGAATGTGCTTACCGTGCCTTGGTGGAGCAGCGGACGACGTCGTTGTCACCCCAGATCCTGTAAGTTTATTTACCACTTTTCGATTTAGTTATGCCACAATATTTCACGTTTACGCATTAACAACCTAGAAAAAGTAATACAATCTTCATGAGTTCGATCAATCATTCTTGGCATACTTTTAATGACTCAAGATAATTATTTCAGGCCCATTTATGGTCAACACACAGTAAAGCACAGTGTAGCTCATAGCTTAAAGTTGCATGTTTTTATCTCATAAACAGGAGACCAGAAGACAACAACTGGCGGAGGCAGCTGAGAAAAGACAAAAAGAGGTAAGTGAAGAGTGAGTGTGTCCACATCAAGATCTAAATGCACTCAATGAGATAAAATTATTTAACCGTTTACATACTGGTATATGTTATTTTCCCCATCACTCTTTTTATTTTTTTTATGTCTAACATCACACCCAGAAATGTATTTTCATACATCCTTATAAAACAGAATTTATAATATGTATGAGACTCTAAAATGAACAATTTTACCTTGCACCTACACCTGATGTGTCCGCAGGTTGATCTGTAAATACCGGTACATATTATATTTATGGAAGCTCTTTAAAAGATGAAAATATTTTTGGTGAGGCTCCAGCTCACAGCCAATGGCATAAGCATCCTCCCTCATGGAAAAATGTAGATGTTTATTAACTAAACACAACTAATAGCAACAAATACACTGAATAAAAAGATAGGGACAGAATGGGTTTTCTGGAGTCATTTGTTTAATAAATGACCAGAATTAGTTTATGTTTTGTGACCTTCATTTACAGATTGATCCATCACATATTCAGGTCACAGGAAGATAAACATAATTTAGATCTTCTCAAATGTCTCATTTTGTTTCACAGTGTAAAATCATTTTAAACCAGTGCCACCATCTCAGTATCTGTTTTAAGAATTAATGCCTCTGAGGATAAACCACAATTATTCCACAACAAAAGAAACTACAGCTTAAAAAGTTTTTAAACACAATGAATCCTTAAATTCCATCCATCCATTTTTTTTTCTGAACTGAAAAGGGTTACAAAGAGCTGGTTCCCATCTCTAGCAGTAACAGAAGACATTTACTGACACGCTGACATATTGGGACACTTTAGAGTAGCCAGTTAACCTAACATGCATGTTTTTAGTCCATGGGACAAAGTTGGAGCACCTGGAGGAAACCCACACATGCATGGGGAGAACATGCAAACTCAAGGATGTAGCCAGGCACCGAACCTGTAACCTTCATGCTGCGAGGAAACATAAACTGCACCACCATGAAGCTCTTTTTAAAAATATTACCAAAAACATGATTTCACCCAAAATATTTTATTCTTGTAATTTTACTTACATGCATTTAATATTCTAGTACTTGAGAGTACATGTTTGAACATTTCATTTTCGATAGAATTACTTTAAACTGTAGTAAGCACTTCTTTTATTGTGCAGAGAAGCCACTGGCAAACCAATAAGAGTCGTGCTAAAGTTGTGTCCAGGTAAGTAGATAAAGACTAGAATAAAGGCCAGCTTAGGGCTTATTACTTCAATCCCCACAGATTTCTCCTTCAAGTCACATTTTCTTTGTTTTATTTAATTTTTTAAAAATAACTTCTAAATTTTTGACACCCTTAAATTCACTATTATCTAGCTGCAAGTAAAAGCACCGAGCCCTAACACACGTCTACCGCAAGAAGCACATCACTACTAAAAGAAACAGATCCGTCTTCTCTTCTGGCTGCAACATCTTTTAGTTGGCAGTTGAATTCTTTCCTGATTATGACTTGTGTATTATAAATGGTTGAGTTATTTATTAACTTAATTTTAATGCATGCTCATCCATACAGTTTTCTGAGTAAATCAACACATTGCAAATCTCTGATCAAGTGCTTGAACTGCTGTTTTGTGATTTCCAGACGGCGTACAGGGGAGTTAAAAACCCAGAGGCAGTTGAAAGGAAAAGGAAAAAACAAGAAGAAATTGAGAAACAGGCGATGACCACCTCAGTGTCTGGTGGTGGGGGGTTAAAGGTTAGTTTGGTGTTTATTTTAAAGCTCTGAGATTTTGAGGGGAAAAACCTACCATATAATAATTAGATTGGTAGCTTTTGTTCATTTTTGACTTGATGGTATAGTAGATGTTTAAGTTCAGACTTTTTGAGACTGAACATGATTGTAATCTTTTCTCCTGCAGTGGCAGGTTGGATGAAAGTCCCGATGTCTCACCTCTGATGTCCAAACACACATGAAGTATTTCTGCAGGACTACTTGAAAGACCTTGAAACTGCTGTCCAGTGGTGTTTTTTCTTTTTGCCTGTTTTGGTTTTGTTATAAAATATTTAATGTCATCAGACTGTACAGAAACATTAAAAGTTGTAGTTGCCAAAAGCCAATTTAGACCTTTGGACAAGTCACACTAATGTTGAAGCATATTGTTCCCTGGTACAAGAATTTATTTGATGCCTGATGAAGGAAGCACGGACTAACATTAGAAAATTATTTATGAAGTCAGACAGAGTGGTCCATTTAGATTTTTGTCTTAGAATGAAGGATTACCAAGACCTGTAGCTTTTAACGACCTCATTATTTATTATAACTTTACTAACCATCTTTTATGTTCAAAAACACTCAATATGCATCATTTTAACATTCATTCACTTTAGATCACTTGTTTTGGCAGCAAAAAGACAAATGAAATTCAACTTATTGTCTTTTTTCTCTGAATTTGCTTTGCTTGTCATGAAGGTTTGGTGATGATTGCAGTTCCAGTTGTTGGAAATCACTTGATGACAATGAAAGATGTTTTTGGTAGTTTTTTTCCCCCAAAATGTGCTGAAAATAACACACTGTAATGGTTCACAAGGTTATTCTGTCAAGCACAGTTTCAGCTGCTTCACAATGCGTCATAACCATAGAACCCAACACTGAGATGTTCTCTAGATCAGTGTTTCAAGGACATTTTGTTTTCAGACCCAAAAATTACAAGGAGAAATACTAGTGATCCCTAATATCACTGGTTGACTGACACAGACATGATTGTGCATCTGACTTATTGCACTTTACAATATCACTACTCTGTTTAGTAGATTTGTTTTTTCCAGGTTGAGTTTGATGACTTGAAGTATGCTGTATTTAAAACACTAGTGTTATAATTTAATTGATTATTTGCCACAATTTTAATTTTGTCACATTCTTAATTGTGCTGCTGTTATATCTTGAAAAACAGCAAACATGCTTTCCTACTTGCTTATGAGTACAAAATGAACTTTAGCCAGGTTTAGTGGGGGAAACAGAATATATGTACACATTGATGGCTCATATGAGTGCGTTTCTCACAGCCTTGATCCTTAAATGCTTCTGGTGCTCTTGCTCTTTTCTAGAACACAAAATCTTGCCAATGTTATTTGCTACAATAAACGAATCACATTTCTGCTACGTTTGTGTGGATTTTATCTTTGATAGCAGCTACATGCATTCTGTCTAGAGCTAAGGGAGTGAATGTTTACAGCTTTGTTAGATTAATACTGTTATGAAATGGGTTTTTATTTAACAAAAAGCTGTACAAGGATATTACAAATCAAGAGTCAGGAGAATTGATTACATTTTACACCTAAAAATTAATTTTAATTCTCCATGATTTTTTTTAATGGGTTACAATCAGTCAGAAATATATATATATATATATATATATATATATATATATATATATATATATATATATATATATATATATATATGTTACCTATGTAATAAAATCACAAGTTAATAACATGAGGTGTGATGCAATGCAATTATAATGGTTGTGATTTTCCCACTTTAAAAGGACTGAAATGGCCTCTAGAGGGCAGCATCACAAAACAAACTGAAGAAGGTGGACTCTGTTGAGCATTTTTGTTGTAAATGGGACTGTTTTCATTAAAGTACAGATGACGGATTCTTTTAAAACTCATAAAACTGCAACTAGCATCTAAACAATACATACTTTTCTATTTAATCAGAAAAAACAAAGTTGGACTAATTCTGAGAAGATTCAATTATAGTCTTTGGGTTTTTAGGTTTTCACCATTTATAATATAAAAATCTACATCACTAAAGGCATGTTTTTAAAAAAAAACATAAGTTTCCCCGCTTCTGCTATAATACATATAGAAATCCTTATGTAGCCAAGGAATATTGTCTGTCTGCAAAATTGTGTTTTTTTAGCTTGTATAAACTTACAAAGTAGGCTTCTAAATACTTTGCAAGTTATTTCTTTATTGCTAAGTATATATGATTGCTAAAGAAATCTGAAATATCTAAAACTCCACTTGCAAATGTTCACTCATGCTTTTAAAACCACCATCATCATTATAAATGTTAGCTAAATGACATAAAATAAACAAAATAAAACAAAAAATAAAGACGAACACAGTGAATTTGATCACAAACATCCAAGACTGTTTTTGTTTAAAATAGATGACGATATCATTAAAGGGGTATTCTTGTTTCTTCAAAGTGTATAAAAATAATATTTTTAAAAGCCACGTCCCAGTCTTAGAGAATAAACCACACAAAGTCATTCCCTGTGTCCTTTAATGGCATTTCTCAGTTGTGTCTTCACTTCTTGCTGCGGTAGTGGGCCGCCACCACGAGGTAGCTGTCTGGGCTGAGGTCCTTGATGTTGGGGGACTTGGTGCTGATGGGGGATATCTTCCCCTCCACTCTGGAAATCTGGAGCATGCGGCATGGGTCGTGTTTCAGCAGGTAGCTCTCAAACGTCTCCCAGCCTCCACCTACTCGCACCATCACGTGCTTGTTGTGCAGCATCTGCAGGTGAAAACAGATTTCATGTCATATTATAAATCAAAGTCTTGAACACGTTTAAATCACTGCAGTTTGGTGCAAAAAATTTAAATCCCACATTTGGGTTTATTACCTAAACACACCTGAAAACCTGAAATTTCAGCAACTAATTTTATGTGTTCCCACCTAAGAATGCTTTATGGACTCACTTATTGGTCACTTCATTAACAATTTATGAATTTAATAGTGTCCAAATCATTAGCGCTTGTAGGTTTCACTCACAGCAGCTTTATATTGAGCTCTATTGATCTGCTAGACCTAACACTAAAGGAGGGACACATTAAAGCTTTATGATTCACAAAAGGACAGTTTTAGCTTTATTGTCTTAATTTAAAGCAAGTTAATTGTTATTTTAATTCACAGTTTTACCTTCTTGGATTTTAATATCCAGTGTTAACATATCATTCATGCAATTTGAGACATATGTCATTTAAATGTGCACCACAATTCAGTGATCATAAAAAATTGGTTTAAAATCCCATCTGGCTTTAATTAGTTGGATAATTGGTTAAAAGTGATTATTTGTGAGGCAGATGCATGTTTTTTCTATGCATTAGAGCAATATGAACGTATGTTTAGTGCCACAGAGGTAAAGCTGCACTACAAATGATGCAATCTGATGCTGTTCAGGAATATCTGCTGCCTTTTGCTAGTAAAATTTAGACCTAATTGCAGATATTTTATATGCACAAAAAAAACTCAACAATATTTGCAAAAACATCCTCGAGATTCAAGAAGCACCAGTCAGAGTACACTGTGTAAACTGTAAAGCAAACCACACAGCAGGTTTTTGATCATACTGGCAGCACTGTGATCACCTGATCCAGGTCTGCTGCTGCAGCTAAAAATATTCAAGCTGTTTCATCTCTCAAAATATTTTTAAAAAGACAGAAATGTATGTTTCTCTTGGCCAAACAAGTCTTTTTAATGATTTAGTAATTTTGCTTCAGAGTGATGACACCTGCCACATAAGGGCACATTCTCATGTTTGGCTGCCATGGCAACATCACCCATTATGGTAGAAAAGAAGAAATAAAAAAAAAAGTTGTGCTATATTGGATGATCAAACACTTGCATTCCCAGGAGGCCGAGCTCATAAAACATGTCTGCTTCACTGTGGAGGTTTATTGCTGCTTTTTCTCATTAACACTTCATTCCACCTCAGCAGAGGAGAGCTCGACTGAATGTCACTTTCTAAAGAGAAGTGAATCAGCTGGCGCTTATGGAGAAAGTTATTTGCCTTTAAAAGGATAAACTGTAAGATTCTGACACAAACTAAAAATGATTTGACTTGTCACCTCAGTAGGGTCTGATATGAGGCTTATTGCCCTCCAGGAGCAGAACATACAACATTTATAAGCCTCTTATAAGAATCAATGTATAGGGCAGCACTTCCAATCAGCAGCTCTTTGCCTGGAGCTGTGTTACTGTGCCTTTAATGGACCTGAATGATGGAGAGGGCTTTCAATCACACTGCTTTGGGACAAGACCCCTGTTTCAGCCAAGCCTGCTCAGGAGCCCACAGGAGAGCAGAGGCCCAGAGGCTGGGCTGCGACAGCACTTATCACAAACACTGCGATGCTGCTGCTCTGCGCTTTCATGTTCAAGCTACAAGCAGCTCATTTATTCCAGGAGCAGAGAAGGTCAGCTTCTCCCAGGATGTACAGGTTACTGTGAAGAGAGACTCTTAAAAGATCTGCTGGACGTCAGTGCTGTCCTCCTGCTGCTTTCCTGCACACACCGACCGTCCTGACGCTGTCTCTTTAGTAGAAGAAGCTGCTGGTGGGGAAACCAAGCAAGGAATTTTAATTAAAGCATCATCACCATAAAGATTTCTGTCTGAGAGATGGAACAAAGGTGGTTTAATACTCGTCTGGCATTTTCAAAAGTCACAGTTTACATCTTGTAACTATCTCAAATGGAATGTGGGAATTTCTTGTGTTTAACTATTATTAATCCTAATAATTTTGTATCTGTTTGACATTCAATGTCAGTTTTTCCATCAAAAGACTCTCATTTGTTCCTTCTGCATTTTTAAAGGGATTTTTTTTTTTTGGGGGGGGGGTGCTATTTGAAGGCGTTTAAAAGCATGAATGTACGATGTTTGTGAAAAAAACTAGTCGAGTTTTTGTTGTGTAACAGATTGAGAAGATTGACACTTTCAGCCTTTCACCATTTGTCCTTGGTTGCTCAGCAACACAAAGATGACTGAAGCTTTAAGTCTGCATCACGACATCGGTGACTCACAGCATTCATATCGCATCTACTTCTTTATGTTAGAAGTAAAAGTCTCTTTGTTCTCAGTATAACACAAACAGCCAGTTTCATCAGAACCTTACGCTGATTCAGACTGCTCCGACTTCACATCAGTTGTAACCAAATCAGCCGGCAGCAGGGGGCGTCTGAGAACCAACTCCTTCTTTTGCAGGCCTGCAGAGCTCCAGCATACCACCAGCATGAATCACATTCCTGGAGGTGTGAATCCTGGTAGCGGGTTGCCAAGTAACCAGTTTCCCAAGGAGACCGATCCCACTTTTCTAATCTGATAGCTTCAATTGGCCTTTTTTCAATCCCAGTCATCTCTCCACTCACAGCTGAGTAGATCTACGTGGTGATCAGATCCAATGAATTCATGTTAAAGGTTTTCTTGTTTTATAATCAGATCCCTGACGAATAGATTTGGATGCAAATGAACATTAATATAACATTACCTCTAAAAAATCTGCACAGGTTGACTTTTCAGGAACAATGAATGAATGATGTGGAGTTAAAATAATATTTTTTCTAAACTTAATCTGTTATAATGTGTTCAAACTTTGACTGAGAACACAGATTATCAGTGAGCTCAACTCTGTCAGGGTTCAGAATAACTTCCCAAAACCAATCCAGAATCATCTTAGATCACTAAAACATCTACAATCACGATGTTGTGAAAAGATTTAATGGGCTTGGGGAAATCCCAGGATGTAAAGATCAAGGCTAGAAACCACCACTGGATGCACATGACCTTCGAACCCTCAGGCTGCTCTGCCTGAGAAACAACTGTTATTAGTATAACAGCATGGGCTGAGGACTTTCACTGAACACGCTGTAAGTTAAAATAAAACATCACATACGTAAGATGGAAGCCACTGATCAGACTCAGTGTTTAGGGTTTCCTCTCAGATGCACTGAAACACATCTGGTATGTGTTCTATGAGAATCTACAAAAAGTAAGATTCTAATGGTTTATAACTTTTGCACAGAAACCCTAACCATTTAAAGTTTCACCAGTCGACACACTGACCCGTATAAAGAGCATCTTCTCCCCGACCCGGTAGCGACCCTGCGACTGTCTCTCCACACAGAACTTGTTTGTACACCTGCATGGAGGATCATCAGCGATGTGTCGTACCTGAGACCCACAAAACAAGAAATACAGTACAAGTCGTTCTCCTCAGATGCAGAACTGAAATTAGACATTAACTTTTCTTTTACCGCATCATCCAGGAGCTTCCCCGTACTCTTTTTGCTTGGAGTAACTTTATGAGTTGGAGTTGGAGGAGGGGAAGGAGATGGAGAGGAGGATGAAGACGGAGGTGAAGGTAGCGGCTGAACTGGAGTTCCAGCTGATGGAGAAGGAGGTAGAGGCGCCTTCTCCTCTTGTTCAATCTCCTTCTCTAGCTTGATAAGGCCTGGAGGCTCTACGTTGTAACTAGACAAGGGAACGGTGCATGTTGAATAATTAAAAAAGGGTTTACAAAACAATAATAGAGAAAAATACTGGAACCACTGAAACATAGAGGAAATATAAAGAGTCAGAACAAACCGTGATGCTATCCGGCCCAACTCTAAAAGACAGAGACACACCTCTCTGGGCTGCTTATGCAGAACTACAAGAAGAGAATAAGATTCAGTATCCAAAAATTACACAAGTCATGTTGCACGAACAAGGTGATGAGTGAGGATGAAGTGTGCATAGAAACAAGCTTCATGCAGCTAAATGTTCCTCTAATTTATCACATTTCACTGAAAATTACACAGACATACAGGTTTAGGATGACTTCAAAGGGATCTGGTCATTTTGAGTTGTGTTTCTGTGAACTCAGGCCCTCCGTCAGCTTGATCCTGACTGATATAATGGCTATTTGTCTGAGGTCATACAGGTAGCTATCTACAAAAGGCAAAATTAGTGCTTTTATACATTTTACACAGAAACACAATTCAATATGTCCAAAATCTTCCTATAATCTCATCAAATGGCAGGAGGCGAGGACACAAAATGCATGATAGATGTGACACATCACACCATGCAACAAAATATCCAACATAGTCCAACCTGGTGTCGCTACTGACGAACTGATACATTCATCCAAAGACAGAAAGAAAAAAAGAATTTATTATCCCTGCTATTATTTGCCAAAATGTTTTCACAGCATTTTATCACACTTTTATCTCTTCTTCACGTGAAGGTGACGATAATTCAGTGAGGATATCTTACTGTGAATCCTATCTGGCCTCTAGAAATAAAATAATCTGCATATTTTTCATTATTAAACCAACCATGAGCCATAATTAGCAAATTCTAGTTCTAGCACTTTGACATGTTCTGCATCTCTTTGTCTTATCTTATCTTTCAGCTTCAATATGCAATAAAACACTTTAAGGTAAAACATGCAAGAAAAACATTCAAGAGACATAAAAGACTGAGAATGTGAAGGAGCTCTGAGCTAATGAAGACATCCAGCCTACATAATGTTGGCCTATTTTCTCACTAACTCACACCCTTCTGTCTGTGCTCCATTTTTTTATGAACACGGTATCAAGATGTCTTTATTGTCAGACAGAGCTGCTCCCATCTGTGCTCCCTTCAGACTGCTGCCCCTGTGGGCTTTTTGTGAATGTCAAAGGAGAGAAAGCTCCACAGATGTGAGGCTTCTGAACCCCCATGGAGAGGAAAGTAGTCCAACCTGTGCAGACCTGGTTCTGTACAATCAGCTCATTCACTGGAGACAGACACCTGAGTGCTGCCTTGGCAGTGCCAGGGATCATTCTTTTGTTTGTGTACCCAGATTGTCCTACAATCAGATTTTTTCTTAGAATTCTGATATGGGGGGAAAAATCAGACTCACCTAAACCTTCGGATTCGAAGAGACAAGTGTCTCCGACTCCGACTTCACGGCACCAGGTCAGGAAGTTGGCGGTGTTGTCTCGTGCGAAGAAAGAACCAGACGGAGCACTGCGTCGACACGGTATCCTCCGACTGGGGATTTTCTCCTGATGAGAGAATAAAACACGAAAATAAAATAATGCAATAACTAGTGCTTGATGTTACCTCCACTCCCTTTGATTGATGTGTTTTGTGTGTTTATTTTTGAAGCATGATCACTGAATTTACTGATCTGTCAAACAATAAAGCCTAAAGACCAAAGTGTTCAGATTTAGCTCTCCAAGATGTTAAATTTAGACATTTTCAATTTCTTCAAAACTCATCAACAAAATGCAGGTTTTCTTTTTTTTTTTTTTTTTTTTTAAATTTTTTT